>CM077442.1:37733753-38333753 GCA_039654765.1 Mylopharyngodon piceus | reverse complement strand
TCTGACTGAAAATAATATAAAGATTAGGGCAAAAAATATTGGGGAACATGGACATGTTCTGGAAGGTGAACTTGACGTTTCATGTTGACTTTAAGGTGAATATCTGCGTGTAAGTGCAGTTGAATGATGAAAAGATTGAAATGAATGACACAAGATTTACATAGCCGCGTTATTCACCAATGTCACGTGGAGCTTCATACGGCTACAGAAGTCACATGGAGCTTTCTACGTCATTGTAAATGTTTTATTTTGTCCTCATTGATGCAAATGTGGGTCAAATCCAAACCAAACACATGCATTTTGCAAGATTTTGCCCAACGCAAACTCTTGCAAGTAGCAAAGATTCTGTCAGTGCAGCAAGTGGCACTGAAATCTGAGTTAAACACTTTAACAGATTTGTATATCAAACTTAGACTGTTGGCTGAGGAAACATCTGGTATTTCAACCCATCTCAGAGCATTGAAGAAACAGGGAACGTGTTCTTCTCCATTCTCTGAGTTTAGTTAAGCACCAGCTGTCTTTTATTGCCATGGCCGATCCGAGAGCCAAATCCAGACCTGCATTTCAAAAGAGAGCTGCTATGGATGAAGTGTTTTATGCTTTATGAGTTATGTAATTATTTAACTCCGCCCTCAGCTTTTCCATTAGCAAGATTCTGCACAGTCTTAAGCAGTATTAGATGCTGGAACGCTAATCTACTCAAAGGTTCAACCGCGTAAAAAACTGACTTCAGCTCTGACTTGAGCAACTGTAATCCACTTTTGAATTTATGAGGTCTGACTCTGGAAAATCATCCTTTATAAGCTCTGTTTGTACTTCAAATCATCTGTCCTCTTGCATATTTTAGATGGTGGAAACTGTTAGCTTCTGAGCATTTCTTTTACTGATAAAACAGCCAAAGTTTTTGTTTGGCTTGTGCTAAAGAGTTTGTATTTCAAGTTGTTTATTGAGCTTGATGTGCCGATACACCCATAGGTAAGAAAAATCCCAAATAGGATCTTTTTAAATTAATATTTCAGGTTAAGATCAGTCGACGACATTTGTGGCATAATGTTCGATTACCACAAAAATATTTTGACTCAAGAATCAAACTTCTCTTACAAGTGAATGGGGCCAATATTTAAAAGCACAAGTTGTAATTTTATTGAAGTACTTTAATGCTTCTATCAAAACGAGTATTATTTGAGTTGTAAAGTTGTTTAAATCATAATTTTTACAGTTATTTTAGGGCTTCTAAGTTGTCATTGCAACAAAATTGTAAAATTTGATGTAACTGCCGCGTAAAATTTGCTGCGTTTCCATGTCGTAATTACTGTAGTCTCAAGATGACAACATGTGACGTTCTATACAGACCTGTTCAAGTCCTCGGACTGGAAATTTTGCGTGTCTATGGCAACACTATCAACACCTAAATAAATCTGCAGCGGTCAGGTGGTACAGTGGTCATGTGGTACAAGTAAAAGCTCTCAGAAAATTCCCATCTTACAAGCTGTATTACAAGCTCTATGAGCCTGTGAACATTTATTACAAGTTAAAATCTTGTAATTACAAAATGGCGTGAACGTGCCTTTTATACAAAAGATTGTTTTTACGATTTTTTCTTTACACTAAAATCATGTTAACATACATATTGTTTATCATTTGTCTACAATATTGAAACCACAAGCATTTTAGCATTTACATTTACAAATTGCTCCATTCACTTCCATTGTAATGACCTTGTGAAAAAGATGTGAAATAAATATAAATAAAACTATACTTGCTGATAATATAATATTAATTAAATAAGAGGCTACTTAAGTATACTTAAAGAGTGTACACTTTAACGCTTAAGTACATTTACACAATTTTAAAAACTGCACTTTGTAATGTCAAATTAAAAAGTTTTACTGTAAAGTACATTTTAAATCATTGGCCTGGTTTCCTGGACGGCTTAGATTAAGTCAGGATTAGGCCTTAGTTTAATTAGGACATTTAATTAGCTTTTATAAACATGCCATTGAAAAAAAAACATTACTGGTGTGCATCTTGAGACAAAATAATGGTACTGACATATTTTAAGATATGTCACTGCAAGTTGTTTTCAGTTAAGACAGCTCAAAATGCATTTTAGTCTGGGACTAGGGTTAAGCCTTGTCTGTGAAACCGGGCAGTTATGTTTTAATAATCTTTTGTTGTGCTTTAAAGAAGTACACTTATTTTGATGTGTTGACTAATATACTAAAGCACATGTAACTGTAGTGTGTTATTCAATGTTACATTTAAAGTTAATATATTTTAAATGTACTAATGCACAAGTTCATCACGTGTAATTACAAATATATTTAAACATGTGACATACAAGTTTCAACTGAAATTACATCAAGTATATTTTAGTTTTCCATAAATGCTTGACAGTACATTCAGCAGTACACCATATTTCAAAGACAACAGAATTATGAAATTACAAATAATGTTGTGCTTAATCCTACTTAAAAGGGTCAAAAAGCACTCTTTAAATTTAACCTATAACACATTTTTAATTAATTGCAATTAACATGCAATCTGAAAACATTACATTCATTATTACATTCATTATATTCACACAAGTAAATTCTTTTAAAATATATTTTTCCATTATAAGTACTCTTTTTAAAAGTATGCTAAAGTGTACTTAATTTTCACAAGGCTGTCAAAGAGAGTCAAGTTGAAATTTTGTGGTAATCAACATTTGGCCACAAATGCTGTCAATTAAGCTTAACTTGAATATTACTTTAATAATAGCCAAAAGATGAAATGGAGAAGAAATTGAGACTGAGTCTCAAGTCTCATGATTATCCTCCTGAGGAAAAAATAAGTTTCAGAAGATATCTCAATAACGTCTCAGACTGTGCTCAGATTAGTCAAGACACAAAAGTCTGCAGTCAAAGAACCAAAGGAATTTTAGGAGAATCATTTTAGGCAATGTTGATTCTGAAATAAAACAAAACTAAGAACTTCGGAAGAACAACATCCGAGCAATAAAAATCTGCTATGCTAGTAAAAATGGAAAATTGCATAATTTCTTTGACAGTTTAGGCAGTTCAGAAGACGAATCCCATTTCTGAGAAAGACAGATTGCTTGGAGAAGAGTGAAGGACTGAAATGCAACATACCCCAAACCTGTGCAACTGTGGGAGGAATGTACTGTATCTACAGCACTAAACCCACATTCAGGCCAAAAATACTCTCCGCAGCGGGGCGTGTGTGCGATCCAACTCTCCCAAAACCATAAATACCTTGGCGTGATTCATAGTTTTGATTGTAAACAGGAGCGTGTGCCAGAGAAACAAGCTGTCTTTATAAGCCTCTCATGAACTCATCATGTATTAATGTTTACATTTTTGAATGCTTTAAATTGCATGCTCCTTTTTGACTTTGTAACTGTTCAATTGTCTTTGTGGGATTATTAAATGAACAGAACCAAGTTGTTCCCTTAATTTTTCCCCCGCAGCCATTTTAGAGCCTGATGACATTTAGTGCATATGAGAGCATTATGCAGGATACGCACTTGACAACATTACTGACACGCTGAAAATGGCAGCCACTCAGTGACCAGCAGAAGGGATCACATTTTTGAAAGGGGGAAAAAAAAGAAATGAAAAGAACGTGCAGAGAGAGAGAGGCCAAAGACAGTAGATGGTATGATGGGAAATGAAGGAGGGACAGACGGAGAGGCACAGAGAGGGGAGAGAAGGAGAACAAGAGCGAAAGAATGAGGCAGACGAGTGAGCGGGGGGCGCAGCAGACGCAGCGAGTGTGAGAAAGGTATGGCTGAGGGCAGAGAAGTTTTTGTCTTGATAGAAATGTGAAGAGAGCGAGAGAATGGGTTTAAATGGGGGGGGGGGAGAAAGTGAGAGAGGGAGAGGGAGGGGGGAAAGAGGCAGCGAGACTAGGGTGAACAAAGAGAACGTGGAGAGAATGAGTTGGGTGAAACATCAAAGGGATTTTTCGGCCGTGTTACCGGGACAACAGACATTTGCATGCGATTAGCTTTTTACATCATATTAAGGAGGGATGGGGCGAGTGAGGGGAAGCACACATCATAAAGAGAGAGAGAGAGCAATGCCGGTCACTCACACTGACTTATGTGCTGACAAGCAGCCATTTGTCTTGAAGATCACGCATACGGCGAGGATGATTTTACAACACATTATGAAGTAGATGTACTATCTGAAAACATGCCTTCATTGCAATTAACAGCAATAATAGGGTCATTTGTCATGGAGCAGTGGGAAATGATCATGACCCTAAAAGAGCTGTTTTGATCAGAGATGCAGGTTCGAACCTGGCCTGCGTCATGCCCCTTTCTTTACTTTTTCTACACTGCCAGGAAATGTGAATTTTGAATTTTACCTTTAAAGCAAATAACAATTTTACATTTAGGATTATTTGAGGTTGGTAAGAGGTTTTTTTTTTTTTTTTTTTCAAAAGAAAGCTTGTTTCTGCCACAAAATTTAAAAATAAAAAGGGTAATTGCAACATTTTATCTCACAATTGTGAAAAAAAAAAAAAAAATCAGAAAAAACAATATATATTCTCAGAATTGCAAGAAATGAATTTGCATTTCTAAGATGAAAAGTCAGAATTGTGAAATATAAACTTGTAGTTGTAAGGGAAAAAAAGTCGGAATTGTGAGATAAAAAAATCACAAATTACCTTTTTTTAATAGAGGAAACAAAAACACAGATTTGCGAGATATAGACTCAGAACTCCAAGAAAAAAAAGTTAGAATTGCGAGATGTAAACTCAATTCTAAGTAGATAATAGTTCTCATAATTATCTTTTTTTTTATTCTGTGGCAGCAAAAAGCTTCCCTACTTATGCTCACCAAGGCTGCATTTATTTAAAAAAAATACAGTAATATTGTGAAATATTATTACAACTCGCTATAACTGTATTTAACAATTTATATATATTTTACAATTTGAGATACTAAGTTATAATTTTGAGGTAACAAGTTGAAATTCACCTCATTAACTCACCCTACTTAAGCATACACCTTGGATACCCTCTTTGTCTGGTCTTGTTTAGAGTAAAGACTGGCTGCATCTGAAAAATGCTGCCTTCGGAGGACGCATTCCAAGGTAGAAAGGCACCAAGGCACGTCCGAATCCAAAGTTAGCTTCACTTCCTGTCTCATGAGATACCTTCATCTGATCAATTTTTGAAGGCAGCATAGCTGTATCCTTCGCTGCCTTTGGTGTGATTTTTTTTTACCTTTAAAGCAAATAACAATTTTACATTTAGGATTATTTGAGGTTGGTAAGAGTTTTTTTTTTTTTTTTTTTTTTTTTTCAATCCTGTGCTTTCCATTCTGTGACAGTTGAGCTAAAAAATAAAGATGGCATCTGAAAGTTGCGGTTGGTGGTCAGTTTGTGTGTAAATGTACGTTTTTGACCATTGTTTTCCACATTTGATGTCATTTCTAGTGAGAAATTTCTATTGTAATAATTAAATATTTGCTTAGTTATCACCATAGCTCACACTATTTTGCTGTAGATCATTACACCATTACGCTGCCTCAGAAGTCTGTCCAAAATCAGTTTCGTGAGGTGCCTTCATGCTCAAATGCTGCCTGCGAAGTCATTTGGCAGTAAGGCAACAAGTCAGCTGCCTAAGTTTTCGGATGCAGCCACTGTATTTTCCAGTGTTCCTGTCTCCTTCGCATTTCCAGTGTTACTCCTGAGTTCCTGTCCCCAGTGTTTTCCTCCAGTGTTCCCCTGTGTCTCCCTGTCTTTGGCATTACCTGGGTACTTACCTACAAGAAGACAAGAAGCCCTATTTTTAAAAAAAACATGCAATAAACATGCATGTAACATGCAATAAACCAATCAGAGTGTCATCTCCCATTCCCTTTAAAAGCCAGGTGTGTTTGCACCATGGCGGATTGCTATTTACATGGCGGCATAATGACCAATTTTATTCGTCATTACTGTAAATAGGTCATTCTGATACATGCAATAACTATCCATTATGACATGTAGGCTTTTTTATCTTTATGTACATAATAATCTTTTACATTGTAATCCTTTTATTTTTAATATTTGGCATGTTTGTGTGCAGCTGCGTATACCTGTGTGTATAACAAGCAGAGTGTACGCGCGTTGTGCACCCGCCTATAGGCGCATATTACTAACTTGCCCTTTAAGTAACAAAAAATACTGCGCCATTGAATTTAGACCAGGTTTTTGTTGCCTCAAAATAGCAACACGCCAACAATGCGCCTGAACACACCACAGGACGATTTGCTGATTACCATCTTCCATGGAAGTTTAAACGAACCATTATACTCGATGATGCCCTGGGATACTAACAACTGCTCATTTGAGCAATATATGCAAAATATATGCACTCTTGCTCAGTCGATCCGCCTCCAGAAAACCACATCCTCTCCTTTCATCTCCAGAGTCCGCTCCAGTGTCGGCTCCAGCCCCTGAGTCCGCTCGAGTGTTGGCTCCAGAATTCAGCCAAGAGTCCGCTCCAGAATGTTCTCCAGAGTCCGCTCCAGAATGCACTCCAGAGTCTGCTCCAGAACCTGCTCATTTCACAGAGCTCTGCCAGGCTATACCCGCATGGCTGAGGAGGCGGTCCTGATTCCCTGTCCTCCTGTCTTCTGCTTCTCGGCCAAGGAGGCTGTCAGTATCTCCTGCACTCTTAAGTCCCTCGTCTTGACCACGGAGGCCGATTGGATCTCAAGGAGGCTGTCCCAGTGCTGCCCACTCTCCCAGACATGGCCACAGAGGCTGTCCCAGAGCCACCCGCTCTCCCTGACACGGCCACGGAGGTCGTCCTTGAGATGTCCATCCCTGAACTGCCAGTACCGCCCTGGCTCCCTGTGAAGCTGGCCCCTTCCAGGCTCCCTGAGCTACCAGCACCACCCTGGCTCCCTGAGTTTCCGGTGCTGCCCTGGAGACATCCTAGCCTGCCGTTACTGCCTTGGTTACCTTCCCAGTACCAGCCACGTATTCAGGGCGACCACTCTCCCTCCCCGGTGGTACTCTTCTTGGCTAGAGGACGCGCATTCCGGGAGGGGGGAGTACTGTCACGATCTCCAGTCTGCTTCTCAGTCACATCTGCACTACAGTTTCCATCATGCTCCTTGATCCACACCTGCACTCAGTCGGCCTTGAACCAGACCTGACACCATTCACTTCATTAACTCACCCTACTTAAGCACACACCTCAGATAACCGCTTTGTCTGGTCTCGTTTAGAGTTAGACTGTATTCTCCAGCATTCCTGTCTCCTTCGTATCTCCAGTGTTACTCCTGAGTTCCTGTCTCCAGCATTTTCCTCCAGTGTTCCCCTGTGTCTCCCTGTGTTTGGCATTACCTGGATACTTACCTACAAGAAGATGAGGTGTGTGCATTCCCGGTTCCCCATCTCCACGTCTACGATCTCTCCAGCACCTGCAAAGACCGCAAACACAAGTTACCTCACCAACTATACTCTGAAATGCAATAACCTTGATTTACTTACCTGCATTGCTTCATTTTGCTCATCACTGCAATAAAACAGAACTGTTTTTGAACTCTGTCCATTCGTAACAGTCATAATAATGAGATAAAAATTAAAATGATGAAAAACTCAAAATTATGAGATAAAAGGTCGGAATTGTGAAATAAAAAGTCAAAGTTACGATACTGTCATAATAATGAGATTGGGTGGCCTTAACTACTATGTATTTAAATTTAAATTAATCATTTGATACAATGCACTTTTTGTGTACATACAAGTTTTTACATTGTACTTAAATTAAAAAAAAAAAAAAAAAAAATGCCTGCATGCAGTTACATTTATAATTACACTGTTGACCCATCCCTTACACCTTAACCCATCCTTAAACCTACCCATACCACTAAACCTGTCCCTGACCTTACATTTTAGTTATTTTTTGATGTAAGTACATAGTAGTTAAGGCCACCTAATATAAAGTGGGACGAATCAAAATTATGAAAATTTCTAAATTATGAGATAATATCCATAATTATGACATAAAAGGTTGAAATTATGAAATAAAAAGTAAGTTATGACACTCATGAGATAAAGTCTGACTTTTTGTCATAATTGACATTGTCATATTTATGAATTATCTCATTTTGACATTTTAACTCTTAATTATAATTTTTTATCATGAACTTTTTATGTCATAATTATGACTTACAACAGCATTTTTTTCCTTGTGTGGGGGAAATGGGTTTTGCATAGAAACACCTTTTTTCTCATTTATAGGGTAACATTACATAAAGTATAGTATTATAAATGTACATCACATTTGCTAATGAATACATATATATATATATATATATATATATATATAAACTTTGCTAGATTTATGTTATGCGGAAACGCATAATCACAGTCCTGGTCCATTCTACCTTTGTAGTTATTATTGAATTTTATACTTTATATGCTACAATAGTCTCAATCTTTACTTTTTTCAGTTAAAAACTGAAATTGATTTTTTTTTTTTTTTTTTTTTAAATGCATTTTTCTTATATGTTCCCTTTTTGGTTTAATGACAGCTGACATGAACTCCACGAGTTTGGGTAAACCCTGATGATCATGTTCTTCAGCATGAGTTGACGTTCCCAAGTGCATCTTGAGCTTCACATGAGAGCAGAACCTTAAATACTTCTTATTCACTTTCACAATGTTGCCCTTTTTTAAACATCCTATTTTTTTTTTTATTATTATTATTTTCAAGTTTAGACTTTTGGATATAGGCATACAGTGATTAAATAAATCAGGTTTTTTACTCCACAGTCCAGCAGATCGACCCAAAGACACTTGCAGATTTTGGGCTTCTTTAATGGTTACATATACATTCATGAGAGCAGCAGACATGCACCTGCCAACCTCCCCCCGTCTGTCTCTCTGTTTCTCTCTGGCCTGTAATGCCTCACTGCCCTCAGTACTGCGGCTGCATTGTGCTGCCAGGCGTCGTCATGGCCGTCGCCACGGTGCTATTGTCATGGCGATATTACAGTATCAATACCCTGACACTGCGACAAAGAGACAGCAGCCAATGCCACATCACTCCACCCCTTTAACCCCTCTACTCTCATTCTCTCTCTCTCCATCCTCACCCAATCGATCCCTCCATCTCTGACTAAATATGTACGTATTGATTCTCCATCGGTCCCCTGCTCTCTTCTTCCATCCCTCTTTCTTTCTTTCCTTCTCTCTAAAATCTATCAGATTTCATCTCCCCCCTCAGACCACCCCTATGTGTCTCTCTTTTCCTCTTCATCTGTCATTTCATTGCCCTTCTTTCACTCCTTCCTGTTCTCCATGCCATTTCTCTCTCCCCCCCCCACCTCTGCATGTGTTTTTCTTCCTTTCTTTTTTTTTTTCTTTTTTTGTCTCCGTCTCACTCACTCTCTGCATATTAATTGGTGCATTTGAGCTGCAGCGTACAAGACAATCAAAGCGATGGGGGCGGGTGATGATATGACTGTATCAGACACTATACACAATACGCAAACACACACAGACACAGACACACTCGCATGAGCTGACAGTCGGAGGTGTTTGTGAGTTAATATCGAGACCCCTCTCCAAAATCATCCTTACCATATAAACTCCACAAAACACGGCCTCTGATCCAGATGAAAACACCTGCATGCATCCAATAGCAGAAATGATACTGAATCTCACATACAAAGGTTTTTATCTGAGTATAGGCCTAAAACAAAAATAAAAGTAGATGGTTATTTATTTGTTTTATCACAGGTCAAAAGAGGGTAAATAGCAGACATTGACATTTGAGATATATATATATATATATATATATATATATATGTGTGTGTGTGTGTGTGTGTGTGTATATATATATATATATATAGAGAGAGAGAGAGAGGGAGATAAATGTATTATTATTAATGTTATTATTTCTTGTTAGTAACCTATTTATTTATGTATGTGTGTATGTATGTAAAGGAATATGGTGGTGACTGATATACAAAGGTTTTCTGTTATATAATAAATAAAATATAAGTAGGTGGTTTATTTGTTCATTTATCTCAGGTCAATAGAGGGTAAATCAGCATTGACATTATATATATATATATATATATATATATATATATATATATATATATATATATATATATAGGGCCTTGTATTGTTTTACTCCAAGAGTCAGTACAACTGGAAGAGATGACCCACGCGCGCGCACCTGCGCAGCTCCCACGTGGAGCGCGAGTTTCTCCTCCAGCCGAGACACAATCACATTCACAACTGTCTTGCAACACAACTACAGAAACACTTTCTGATGGACAACAATTTTGGGACGAAACGTTCGTACTCTCAAGTTCATACTTCTAAAGGACGTTTGCGCGTAAATCTGAGCACTACGAGCAGACGCGAGAAACTTGTACGTGATTTGTAAGCGCGCGGCGTGTCAGTCTATCCCACAAATCTATAGATCGTTTTAAAATGGTGCCTGCGAGATTATAATTACATTTGCAACCTACAGCCTCCGCCTCTCTCTCATTCACTCACTCACTCACGACTGCACAATAAATGGATCTTTGAGAAAAGAGAGAGAGAGGGAGAGAGACGTGTGAGGAAAGAGGGAGGAGGAGAAGATAGAAAGGGCAGAAGGGAGGGGGGTATCGGCGTATGCTTGTATACAACTACCCCCGATTTCCATTTTTTTCCCTAACTCGTAATGTATTTAATTCAAGTGAAACGTAATCATGACGTGTGTTGTCATTAATCTCCTCGCCGCCTCTCCCGTAAGTACATTCAGCCTTACTTTCATCACAAAATATCTGATTCATTTCAAATAATTGACCTAATCTGCTCTTTTTGAACGATTTTACTGATACACATTGGTCGCGCTATGAATGTGTGTGTTTGTATACAGTTTTAGACGTATAGAGAGCGAATGTTGTCGCCTTAATAAACAACAAATATCCGACGACGACTTTTTTGGGGGGCTGATCCGGGTAATGAAAAGCCATTGATACGGAATAGTCGTCGCCTTTACATCTCGCGTTTCTTCCACATACATACAGCAGGACATATTGATTGGCGTCTCGTGTGCCTCTGTTAGGGCACATCATACGTGTTCTCGCACATACACACTTCGTCACTTTTGTTTCGTGCCGTGTATGTTGCCGGTGTGTGTGTGTGTGTGTGTGTGTGCGCGCGCGCGCGCGCGTGTCCTGAAAGAGATGCGAGACTCGGGCATGAAAATGCAACTTTCGTTTTTAAGGCCCTTTAATATTTTCAAAGCCTCACTCAAGTGAGGGAAAAGTGCTCTGAACTAAGATGTGTAGATGTTGAACTTTTCTCAGTGGGAAAAGCAGCTGTTCATTTCTCCGCTACTGCAATATGTAGCGACTCCTTAAGTTTTGTAGGCTACTTTATGAGAAGCTTTAGTTTGTTCCTTCTGCTCCAGTTTCCACGTCAAAAAGCGCATGTTTGAACTAAAGTCGCGTAGGATTCATAACTCGATACAGATAGGTCGGACGCTCGAGGGAAAAACTGTTTTTTTACATATAGCAGTAGTTAGTGCTTTCTAACTTTGAGGCAGACCTTTACGTGCATGTTAATACAATAACTCTTAGGACAATTGCACGCGCTCTGTATGTCCTAACGTTACCTCACAGATGCGCGCTCGTAATCGCTATTGAAACTGTAGCGCAAAACCTGCAGCTGCAGCCGAAGAAGATGCCAGTTTTACTAACGGCCCTAAAAACGTAAAGTTTCACATGTTCCACGATTCGTGTTTTGTCATGATAGCGGCGAGATTGGCAGCAGATTTCGAGATGAAACCCCATGATGGCACTTTTCAGCTGCTCCCTGATCGCTTGTCCTTTCCCCTCCCTTTATCTTTTGTTGAAAGAAAATCAGGAAGAAAATGGAGTGCACAACATCACGTCCTAAAAAGCTACATTTCTGCCTCTGTTTGGAAAAACGATGCTGTTGCCTCTGTAAATCGCGATTTTATGCTCAGGATTAATCATGCGCGAATGTCAGTGTTCGCGAGACTACGTGTCATATGCGCATTTGTTTGTGAGCATTTATTTATTTCATTAATGTGGCTTTTTAATTGAGATGGCCGCGAGAGAGAAGGAAGGCGACTGAAAATGGATGCGCGTTACTGACGCACATCACGCGAGGAAATTCCTCTCCACGGACGGGTCATCTGATGTCCTGCAAATACATCCCGCAGAAGAAACTTTATATAGCTAAATGAAAAGACGAACATTGCAAAGGCACCGTTCTTTTAAATAATTTAATTCTGTCACAGATTTGGGGCACTGGCATAAAGGCTATTATAATCGCTGCCCCTGTACGTGCTCGCATGAGGGGTGACGGAATGAGACCAGCCCCCCTGAACTGACGTGACAGTTTGACGGATAAGAGGGCAGAGCAGCACAGAGATGTGGCTGAACAGGGGCGGGTGGAAGAGCAGGGCCCTGTAAACAACTTTTACAACCAGATCTGCTCCAGCTCATCTTGATGACCTGCACGGACAGCCGATCTGGACGAGCTGTTGCAGTGACTTAAAAAAAATTGATAGTTAATCAACAGACTTTCGGCATGGCAAATGGCGTCTCAATGCACAAACTTGGCATAATTGGCAATAACATCTATACTTTGAACTTGGGACATGGATTTACTCAAGCTGTCATGTTCAAGAAAAAAAAAACAAAAAAAAAAAAAACCATGTTTGCACATTGAAGAAAACATGAAAACCAGGTCTGGTAAATAGCTAATTTTACCTGATCTGTCCATTAAAAAGTGCTTACACTTATGTAACAAAATGTAGTTAGGTTGAAAAACAAATGTGCAAAATTGTACCTTTAGGGGTACAACAGCTTGTCACTGAAAGGACAACTTTGTACCTTATCAACCCCTAAAAGGTGCATTTTGTTGCCTTAGATAAGGTAGTACTATGAACTTTCATGGGTAAATGGGGGTGGGGGGGCTTCCTTTAAAGGTACTGCCCCAGTGAAAACTGAGAGTGTAAATGGTATTTTTGACGTCAATAAAGACTTAATTTTTAGGCTACCACATGAAGCATACTTTTAAGTGACATGTTAAAGGATTAGTTCACTTACAAATGAAAATTACCCCAAGCTTTACTCACCCTCAAACCATCCTAAGTGTATATGACTTTCTTCTTTCTGATGAACACAATCAGAGATATATTAATAAATATCCTGATGCATCCGAGCTTTATAATGGCGGTGAGCGGGATCAACAAGTATGAGCTGAAGAAAGTGCCACCATCCATCATAAACATACTCCACATGGCTTCGGGGGGTTAATAAAGGCCTTCTGAAGCAAAGCAATGTGTTTGTGTAAAAAAAAAAATCCTTATTTAACAAGTTATAAAGTAAAATATCTAGCTTGCGCCAGACCGCCTTTCGTATTCTATTTACGAAGAAAGTGTAAAACTCTTGCAGTTCAAAAAGATTACGCTACGTCCTACGCCTTCCCTATTCAACTTACGGAAAAAGCTTAACTGACGCGACGCCAGTTCTGTTTTTTTTTTTTTCCGTAATTTGAATATTAACCCCCTGGAGCCGTGTGGAGAATGTTTATGATGGATGGATGTGGATGGAGGCACTTTCTTCAGCTCATACTCATTGATCCCGCTCACTGCCATTATAAAGCTTGGATGCGTCAGGATATTTATTAATATAATTCCGATTGTGTTCATCAGAAAGAAGAAAGTCATATACACCTAGGATGGCTTGAGGGTGAGTAAAGCTTGGGCTAATTTTCATTTGAAAGTGAACTAATCCTTTAAAATATATTGTACATTCCACAGTGTAAATTGATTAATAAGCATTGTATATGCCGTTCAAATTCAGAAAGGCTCGTTCAGTTCATGCATTTATAGATCAGCGTTGTCTGTGCTATTTGAGTTCCTCTCTGTGCTCAAATGCCTGAAGGTAGACTTTCTACCTCAGCACACTGCCTTTGTGCACTTGTTGCACACAGCGAACACCTTACAGCTCATTTCATTGGTGTGGTCAGAGGTGGGCTGTTCATTCTAAAACAAAAGCAAACTGATTCTGAGTGAAAATTATTCATTCTTTAGATCACCCAAGGGATGATTAGACCTGAATCAGAGCTGATGTCTGTAGTGAAGATTTACACCTGTTATTATCATCCATCTCAGGTGATCCGACAGATTGCCATTGATTTTGTGATTACATCACATATACATTAGGCTCTTATTGCATGTTGACAAAATGCAAAAAATCTAAAGGAAATAGTCTCACTGTTAATCCCAAATATAGGCTACATTTTAGATGGTTTCGTTGTAGATTTATTTAGCAGACACAATTCTCTAAACTGAATTATCTGTGTCCTTGCCTATAGATGATGCCAGACATGTCCATGAATCTAATGCAAATATGTTTGGGTTTCCTAAATGTTTCAATCACTATTGTCCAGGTGCATTAGTGTTTACACTACAAATGCAATGTGGTCACATACATTTCTAACTACCGTAAATGTGGTTGCAGTGATCAGATCAAACACATTTTGGACACACTTGTTTTTATTGGATCACCAGAGATGGCTGTTCATACAGGTATAACAACACTAATCTTACTACTTAGTAAAGTTCATTAACAAGAATTCAACAAGAACTCTTTGTTCTGTAAGCTTGAAATTGAAGGTGAACTTGACCAGTTGAACTGCAGAGTTTGGTGAAGCCTTCAGATTTGACAGTAGGAAGAATTAGTTGATGATTTGTTTTCTGAAGCACTTACTGTAGAGTAATTTCAAGTCTGATATCCTTGTTTCGTGCTCTGCTAAGGGGATAATGGGCAAGATTGTGATGTTTTGAACTTGCTTATCCTCTCTGCAGCATCTTTGAAACAAAATATAATAAAATAAGGAGAACAGGTGAAGGTTATGATTGACTCAGTGGAATGTTGGAAGTTGACGGGAAAGAGAATTTTGCATATGCTGAAGTCATTTGAAGAAAAACGACGCTGTGTGTGGGGGCCGTGGCGCTGAGAGAGATAAAGTTCAGGCCAAGGTTAGAAACAGGAAATGAATTTTGTCTGTAGGGATTTGTTGTATGACTGCAACAATCCACAATCATATACATACTGACCTTAGAAATCACACTCAGAGATACATGAAAGGTAAAGTGCAGTTCATGCCTCAAAGTTTGCATACACACATGCATGTGCATCACATACTGAGCAATCGGATCTCTCTCTTAGTCTCTCTCACAATTTGAAGATCTCTTTTTCTCTCGTCTAATATCAAAGAACAGGCTGCGATAAAGCCATTCATATTATATTTTCAAGGCTACAAGTCTAAAGTCTTTCAGTAGTATGAATGATCTCTTCTTAGCCTTTAGATGCATTACGTGGCTACACTGTTGGAGTCCCAGTGTGTCCTCACACCAAAGGCAGGAGACGTTATTTCAGGTGCTCAAGGCTACAGAATACAAACGACAGCGAGAAAATGTTTTATCAAAAATAACTCAAGTGCTTGTTCAGGCATATAGAGATTTAATAAAAGGTTTTTTCAGATTGTGTTGTGTAAACATGTCATGGTTCTTGGAAATGCAAATGTATTTTAAGTACTGGTACTTTAGCAAACATTCATTGAAACCAATTAGTGATACTTAGATAATGGAAGAATCAGTTGATCTCAATCAAAATCTTACAGAAAAACAAGGGTTTTTTTTTTTTTTTTTTTTTTTTTTGACACCAGTCATTTTCACAGGATGCATTTGTTACCTCTAATGTTTGACTTGAGTGTTGACTTTCAACATTTCTAATTAGCAAAAGTCTAATAAAAACATTTTTAATAGCAGTTACATTACATGCAGTTATTTCACATGACTATGGTATGTTCTAATTTTTGTTTATACTATATTCATTCCATTACATACAAAGCAGATAGTTTTACAGTCTATTTTTGACTACATGTGCCCCATGAAGGAATAAAATACGCATGCATTTGTGTGTGCTTGTACAGGGAGTGTAGCATGTGGCCATTCAGACAAAGGTGTTTAGCATGCATGAATCATCTAGTGACTAGGTGCCATATTGAGTGTGTGTGTGTGTGTGTGTGTGTGCATGCATTATTTGCACATGCTGCTTTATCGCTCTCCTGCCTTCATCTCTCCCCTCCCCCCTCTGTCTAGCACCTTATCACTCTCTCCATCTATCCAAATTTAGAGAAGCTTTATTGGCGTGACAGGGTTGGTCAGACACGAACGTGTCTGTCAAGGCGGAACAGTGAATTGCCATGACGATATTCATATGATAATAATGCCAGCAGACCAAACAGACTGCACGATCCTCCATTGCAGAGCAGAACACTCTGTCCCATTTCTCGACAGATTTACTCATCAAATATGCTCATTCAGAACGTATTTGTGTTCTTCATTTATGTTTTTTTCTTCACTAACACCCCCCCCCCCCAATTCTTCTCTTTCTCGCCTGTCTGTCTCTCTCCTCTCTTTTCTCTTCGCCATGTTGGCAGGCCCCAATCTACCAGCTGATATCAGCATTCCCTGGCACAGTGCCAACTGGCACCGCTGCAGAGAGACAGAGAGAGGGGGAGAGAGAATGATAGAAAGAAAGAAAATCAGTGAAGGAGGGAATGAGGGTGAAAAGAGAAAAAAGTGCAAGGGGTGGAATCACAATCTATGGAAGTGAAAAGAGAATAAAGGAAAAAGAAGCACAATAATGGTGAGATTAAGAAAGAAAGAAAGAAAGAAAGAAAAAGAAAGAAAGAAAAGGGGCAGTATGATTGATATAGTGTGATATCCTTGTGAGTCACGGCTGAACTAAAATGTCAACTGGCTCTGTTAGCCACAGTTTCATCCAAGTCTTGTGTCACAGATACACATGCTCACACACACACACACACACACACACACACACAAACAAACACAAACAAACACTTGATTGTGTACATAAATCCAAACTCAGACACAGACAGTTCAGTCTGTTCACAGAGGTAAATACTGAAAAAAAACATAGACCCACACAAACACAAGCATAGTGACACATATCCAGGCATACAGACGCCCTCACAGATGTTTAGCAGATTGTCTTGCTGTAATCATCAATGAAATTCATTTTATCTTATTTATGAATGAAGCAGGTGTTTTTTTTTGTTTTGTTTTTTTTGTTATTGTGTCTAGGCCTGTCCACTGCAGACTTATGCAATGCATGCATGTGTGCCTTTATAGGATTGTTCACTTTGATCAGTACATGTTGTGTTAGTGTGTGTGTGTTTATATGAGTAACATAGGGAGTGGAGAGGTTAAGAGAGGTTGAATCTATGGCTCTCTATTTTAAAGTGTATGTATTTTTTGTTTTGATTTAAGCAGCTACTGTAAGTGTATGTGCAGGAAGGGTGTGTGGGGAAGTCCAAACATCTCGCGCCCATCCTGTTTGGGACAGTCTATGTCCCGTTCTGCCCTTAGACCCATACACAGGAAAAAATGTGTGTAAACTCATTTTTTATTCTGTGTTGTACTTGACAGGGGACTGTTGGAGGTGGTCAGGCAAATTGCCACCATCAGAAAACACCCTCTTTAATCCAAGGAAGTAAAGCATGGCATAGACACATTAACAGTAAGTGATCGATCTATCTATCTATCTATCTGTCTGTCTGTCTGTCTGTCTGTCTATCTATCTATCTATCTAATCACTATTGTCCCTCTTTTCTCACTCAGATTATGGATTCCCCACCGGAGTGTATGCTGGCTCTTTCCTGTGAGCCCCCACTGTCTCCGCCCTCCATGCCATCCCTGGACCACAGTCCCCAATTCCTACCCCAGAGTCCTCAATCTACCCCTTCTAGCCCTCAAACTGAACTCTATGCATCGGTCTCACCCTGCCCCCTTCCTGAAGCCAGCTTCCAAGATGAGGAGGAGGATGAGGAGTTGTCAACACCCTCATCACCCACCCCAGCTGTGGCACTGTTTCCTGGTGAATTGGAACTCGGCAGTCCCTCATCAGAGAGCAGCCCCCCAGCCACACCATTAGCACCTTTCCCTGGTTTTGGAGCTCTGGAGCAGGCAATCTCTTCTGGTCAAAGTACCACCTACAATGATGAGTTGGATCTTCAGCTTTTCAACAATGAGGGCATGGCTGTCCCTGGAGGGATCAGCTCTGGGCCTGGCCTAAGGTTCCCCTGCCATGTGTGTGGAAAGAGGTTCCGCTTCCAGAGTATTCTGTCTCTGCACGCTCGAGCACACAGTTTGGACAGGGAACGTCGGGCTTCAGCTCCCTACCGGACCACACATGTCAAACTGCATCAGAATCACGCAAGCAACAGTGTAATCCAGAATCCATTATCTGGGTCAATACAAAAAAGTATGAATGAAGACATGGTTCCAGAGGAACCTCTTCAAACTGCTAACAGCCCTCAGTTCCTCTTTGAAGGAACCACAGCCCTGACTCCACCTTTAACAGAGGAAGCACCAATCTCAACCTCCTTCTCTCCACTTGGCCAGGCCCACTTGGAAGACAATGCCCCCCCTACAGCTGCTCCTGCCTTCCGGTGTCATGCTTGTAAGGGTAAGTTCCGAACAGCTTCAGAGCTGGCACGTCATGTGCGGATCCTCCACAACCCCTACAAATGTACAATGTGTCCCTTCTCAGCCAGCCAGGAGGAAAGACTGGCTGCCCATTTGCAGGAGAGCCACACACCTGAGGATCCTGCCGCTGAAACGGTTTTCCCTTCTCACCCTATAACAGCACCACCAGAAACTCCTCCCCCACAAATGTCTGTTGTTCCAGCTTTCCGATGTGAGACATGCGGGCAGCGTTTTACACAGTCCTGGTTTTTGAAGGGGCACATGCGGAAGCACAAGGACTCATTGGATCACAAGTGCCAGGTGTGTGGCCGTGGCTTCAAGGAACCCTGGTTTCTCAAGAACCATATGAAGGTGCATCTTAACAAGCTGGGCCTCAAGACTGGATTGGGAAATCTGGGTCCAGCTGGAACTGATCAATCCAAAGGTCCTGCAAGCACACAAGTGCTGGGGGCTCTGTATTCTAACTTGCTCCTTGCTCGCAGTATGGCCGGGGGTGGTGGATCAGGAAATCGCACAGAGAGGTCAGATGCCAGTGCAGGCTCAAGCAAATCCTCTATATTGGGCTATCTGGGATTACCCAAAGACAACAGCAATGGAAGCTGCATGGAGCGCCTTCAGGCAGTGGCACAGGTTGCAGAAATGGGTAACGGAGGAGGAGGGCGGGGAAGTGAGTCAGCAGACGGAGCAGACCAGGCAGCCATGTGGCAGCTGGTTGCTCGCAGTCTGGTGGCAGCACAGCACAACCAACAGCAGCAGAGATCCCATTCACACCATCAGTTTCCTTCCTCACGAGGCACGGTCGCTGGGGAAGCCAAGCAGATGAGGGCCTACCTGGGTGGGTTGGGTTCTAGAGAGGAACTGGAGGGATCTAGCGCACCATGGGAGTGTCCAGATTGTGGCAAGATGTTCAGAAGCCTTCAGCAGGTGGTTGCCCACGCCCGTGTCCATGTCCAGAAACCACAGAAAGGTGGACAAAGTGCCCAAGGGGGCATGTCCAGGGAAGAGAACATAATAAACAGAGTCAGTGGAGCTCAAGCAACAGGTGGAGTAGAAGGAGGGCAAAGAACAAGTGACAATGAAGTTAGACAGGAGAGAAAGCAACTCCCATCAGGAGTCGGGTCAGCTGGGAGCTTCCATTCTGTCATATCACATCTTTCTGGTAAGGATCAACCAGCATAATCAAATCAGCTGACTTTATCATGACAATATTCCTTATCTGTTGCAATCCTTCATAGGCTATGACACAGCAGGACATTGATTGAATTTTATTATTATTATTATTATTATTATTATTATTATTTTAAACATTTCACTGCTATTAGTTTTGTAACATTTCCTTCCTGTGTTTTGGGCAGGATTGTTCTCAGAAACAGTTTAGATTCAGATTATATTTTAAAGCTGTTGCTTTTATTCATTATACATTATCTTATCTCAAGGTCAGAATGGTTTGAGGGGATCATCCTCTTCCACTTCATCTCCAAGGGAGCGTGTTCGGGGAACAGGGATGAAGGATTGCCCCTACTGTGGTAAAGCCTTCCGGTCTTCCCATCACCTTAAAGTGCACCTTCGTGTACACACAGGTAAGGCCAAGATGTTTACTAGATCTGCGATTCCCAATCCTTGGCATGTGTACCACAAAACCATAATTATGATTTAAAATATTAGATTAAATATTAATCTACAGTAATATTATTTATATAGTGATCCTACTGTATAACAATGATAATCAAAAGCTACTTAATCATAATTAATCTTGGTTTTTAGATTGGCATGTTGTGTGGATGACACTTGAAGCTTGTAACACTTGACACTTGTAACTTTCCTGATTTAGCTTGATTGAAATCATTTGCTGTCTAACAGGTTCTTCCACAAAATGTCTTCTACCAAAAAAAAAAAAAAAAAAAGAGAGAGAGAGAAAAAAAGTGGTGTTCACACGGTTGATGAGAGATGGAATGTCCTAATTTAACAGTAATGCACTGGGGACTACACCTGATGTTACATATGATGATAAGCACTGCCATCTACCTGTTACTGTGTGTAACTGCATATAGTTGTTTTACACAGGCAATTTTTTACCTAATCACTATGGCCTCCCTAAGCATTGTTATTCTTTGCCAAATTGTTTTATTAAAACATTTTAGTTTTCAGTCTACTTAACAAGAGTAATTTATTCCTCGTTTTAGGTGAGAGACCATACAAATGCCCCCACTGTGATTATGCTGGCACCCAGTCTGGTTCTCTCAAGTACCACCTTCAACGTCATCATCGTGAGCAAAGGAACGCTATGGCAACCTCCCCCAATTCCCCATCACCTAGCCTCCCCTCTCTGACTGGATCTCCTCGTGAAGGGGCAAAAAAGCGCAGACTCCCCTCCCAGTCTTCTTTTGGGAGGGTTCCTGGAGAGGCTTCTTCTTTAAGGCACAGTCAGTCATGGGGTGCAGGCCCATCAGAACAGAAGGAGGGATCTTCTGCATCTAAACATCAAAGAGAGGGAGACCTGGAGAGTCACTATCGCAGTCTGTCAGGGATGATGGGTACACTCTTCCCCGGTGGTCTAGAAACAAATTGGATTGGGGAGGTACCACCTCCGAAAATGCCAAAAGTGTCTAGACGTAAACCCCTTACTACAAGCCGCATGATTTCAGTAAATGGCTATCAGGGCGGTACGACATCCCAGGAAGGAGGCTTTGAACCGCTGGACCTCTCCCGCCGCCCTTTACAAGATGAAGGGGGAGTGAGTAGTTCTGGAGGTGAACCATCAGGTGGCTCTAAAGGAGGGAATGACATCCTCAATCAATGCGTGTTCTGTCCCTTCCGAACCTCTTCTGCTGAGCTGATGGCCATGCACCTTCAGGTTAATCACACCAGCAAGTCTCGTCGCAAGAGGGGCGTCCCCATCAGTTCCACCAATCATTCTCCAAGACTAACTTTGGCCGGGCCAGACCGTGATCCCCTGGCTCTGTGGAAGTTCTTTGGTGTAGAGGATGGAATAACATCTCCTGAGGACTGGGTCTCATCCAAGTCAAAAGCACAGAATGGAGTCAACCCAGACAACAGGGAAACAGAGGACAGCTTTGAATTGGTCCCTGGACCTGCAGGAAGCTTTGGTGCCACAGAAAAGAAACGTAAAATGAGAGAGGACCTGGATGAGGAAGACGAGGTGGTCAATGAGGAAGAGAATGAGCTGGAAGCAAATGGCAGCTTTGTAAATGTACCCCAGAATCACAGCAGAAGGGCTCAGTCTGATTCATCAGACCTCACGGCTGAGGATCTACCCAAGGAGGAGGAAAGTGTCTTGGGGAAATAACATCTAAAGCGAGCCCTGGAGAAAAGATAGGGGCAGGGGAGAAATATTTGGGAAATAGTTGTCCAGGGTCCCTCCTATCCTTCAAACCAAGGGCAGACCATTCGCTATGCTAACATACTGTACAGTATGTAATCTGTAAACAGATAACCCGCAGAAGTATTTAAATCAAGCATTTCTTAATATATCTTCCTAGCCCCCCTTGGTTAGTGATCAATTACCTCTACACACACACAAAGACTCTCAATCACACAGAGATATCCAGTATTGTATGCTAGTCTAAGCCTGCCTGTCTCGGGGCCTTCTTGAACACTGTTCTCTTGTTCCTGTCTTCTTGTCAGTGAACGCAATTGCCAAGTTGCATTTCATTTACAATTTCCTTGCTCCTGTGAATCTTGCTCTCATCTTAACAAGGACTTGGAATGTCAATCTGGGGAGCCGAAAAAGCAAAAAAGAAACACTGTTCTTAATCACTACAATATACAGTATTAATGCTGAGAGAGATGCTAATCAAATACTGAACGGACATCCTACTTCCACATGAACTTAATCTGACAGCACGTCTTCAGTAAACCAAAGGAGTGAGCACACTTCTTACCATGCACCTGCCAGACTCTGAACAGAATGCTGTGATAACTGAATGGTACTTGTGAATCACCTCTAACAGAACAGGACAGAGTAAAGATTATATTACCAGATATCCACACTGCCAGTCTGCTCCGACGGGTCTTCTTCAGATATTATATGAAAAAGAAATTCTGCCTCTTCTATATGCTATTTCTCTCAGTGCCTGTTGATGTAAAAGGTTTTAAGCAGATCCAGCAACACAGGAATATAGTTACAGTGAATATATACAGTATATATGCGTAGTTGTGCTAGAGCATAGAGTTCTGTGACAATATGGTGGCAGTTTGTGAGACTATGTCTGCTTTGAATGAAACTATGAATGAACCCAGATCACCACATGTGGGAACAGCCGGCCATTTGACAAGGGCCCTATGGAAGTGTTTACATTACAGATACCACCAGGATTTCTGGGTGGAATCCGGACCACCGTTACTATTAAAAAAAGTTCAAATTTCAGGGTTTGAAACAAATCACAATCTAGTAAATGGAGACTCAGCAATATATCTTTCATATTTCTGAATTGTCTCTGATTCTCAAACCATCCAGGAGAGGGTGGAAAGTGGGTCTCTACTAAAACATTCAGTATGCCGTTGTTTTTTTTTTAGATGTGAGTAGACATTTTTTTTTAAATATCAAAAATGAAAATAAAAAAAAAAAATAAAAAAACACAGACACACACTAACAAATTCAGACATCCCAGTAGAACATATGTAGCTTTTGTAAAGATAAGAGATCAAAAAGAGGGGAAAAAAAATGTTGTTTTCCTTTTAAGAAGTGTTAATGGAAACGGAAATGGAGAATAGTAATAAGTATTATATAATATAATAATTATGAAAGAAGACTGCTTTAGAATGTCTTTAGAGCACTGTGCAAATTCCCCCCTCGCTTTAGTTTTGCCTTTAAATGCAGATCAAACTTTTGATCTTTTTCCCAAAACCCCCTTTTGTTTTTTTTTTATAATGCTGCAGATTCAATTCATGTCCCCTTAAACAATGTGTTTATATATTCATCAATCAACAAATCAATCATTCGGACACACAATCAATGTTAAAGCTTGCCTGATGATCTTGAAAATTCAGTGATTGATAATATATTTATTAGTTGATGCTGAGATCATGTCCAAGACATGTCCCAGTATCAGCATTGTCAGTCTGACTGATCTGCTTGCCAAATTTGATTTCATGTAATTGTGTTGCATTTTTGATGAGGAATTAGCACATCATACAAATGATGATCTACTTTCCTCATCCAGCTCTGTGAAATAATTTCCATCAGGTCATCTCATTGTTATTGTTAGACACTAAGTAGGCGGTACTTTTGTCCAGTGATTGACAGAGGCAGGCCTTAAAACGTCATTATCGTGTCCTTGTTTTGTGTGTAGATTATATTATGCGTTTGATAGCCCCAGATGTGGTGTTCCTTTGAGATAACAGTCAAGCCACTGTGCCTTCTGTCCAGAGCACTTCCTCAAGTATTTTGTAAGCTCACCAAAAGCACTTAGCCCCTACTGTTTCACTTTGTATTCTTTGGTAAACTGTTCTGTACTTCTCCGTATCTGATCCTCTGTTTTGTTGAGATGTCAGATGTGGGGGTCATTTCAATTTCATAATAATGAGTGTCATTCTGTCATTCATGCTTGCTGTTGCATCTCCTACTTCCCTCCCTTCCCATTAGCGTATGCACCACTGAAAGCTTACGTACTATCTAGCTCCGAGGCCTTTTAAGAAGTTACTTTAATTTCTATGATGTTACTTTGATGCCGATGAGATGAAATCAAGCTCTTCTGCTCATAATTATTATTATCATTGTTCTTTTTGTTTTATGGAAGAAAAAAAAACTAAGCAAACAAACAAAAAACATGAACAAAATGTGTCTCTTGAATGTTGTACAGATAGAAATAGAGATGTTGTGTTTCTAACGAGAGATCAAACCATCAAACCTGCTCTCCATCGCTCCCTGCGCAGCCAGCAATGATGTGGCTCTTAGGATGGCCTAACTGTGTACAGGGATCAGGGCAATAGTTTTGTTTTGTGTGTTTATGTGTGTGTGTGACCATGTGCATTGATGTCTTAAAAATTAATATTTTGTGAAGATATACTGACACTGTGAAATAAGCATAAAAGTATTCCCAAACAGTGACGTGCTGCTCAAAAATTCACTAAGTTCGACATGCACTTTTTTTTGTTGTTCCACCAGAAGTGTGTGAATTCATAAATATTATCCAGTAAAAGAGGAGAGGTGGAGAGAAGGTCTGGGTTTGATCTTTTTTTTAGTAGCCGACTGCTGTTGGTGGCAGAGGAATCTGATCTAACATAGTAGTGACTAATATGAAATTGTGGATTAAGAAAAAAAAAAAGAAAAAAAAAAAAGTAGAGAAGAATCAATAAAATACAAAAAAAACATGTTTTGTTTGCCGTATGGTGTTTCGCATTACATTTCCTGCTATTTTGAATTCTTTGGTGCATTTTAATAAAGCATGTACTTGGGGTAAATGGTCATCACCTTGATATAAAAATAAAATTATACTCTCATTAATTTTACATGCAGTCACTTTAAGGTTGACTTTGTGAGTAGCATAACTTTCGAAACTTATTGCACAAATTTCCCCCTTTGCCATTGACTTTGTTTAAAATCATTTAGGTACTTGGGTAGAAGAAAAAAGAATAGTACAGTATTGTTTGTGAACATCTGCACTTCAGTGAAATAATATGCTTTAACTTTTGTTCACAGGATCATGTTAAACCTAAACAAACCAAGGTAATTGCATTTATAATATGCATCTACATAAGTTATGGATACATACTCTGGAAAATTCACCAAAAATCTTCAGCTGTAATCATGTCAGTGCAAGTCCTCATTTCTCTTCTAATTGCAATGAAGTGAAACAACAGCAATATTTGTTTATAGTATTTTAAGGATACATATTATTACTAATATGCACCTTTTAGGTGTAGATAAGGTACAAATTTGTCCATTTAAATTCTGAACAGTGTACTGAATATAATTCTTATTGACTATATGCATTAATTGCTTGAATTAAATCCAAAGTAAGTGGAGGAATGCAACCTGATGGTATTTTAAGCTCTGTAATGAGTGAGAGAACTGTAAGAGTAAAGACATTTGCTCTAGACTGTCATTAGCAAGGCCGTGCACAGACATTTTAAGGGGCAGTGGTCTGTATCAAAAAGGGCGAAGAAAGTGTGGGGGGGTGGGTGGGGTGGTGATTAGGTGTAGAGGGCAGACGGTCAGTGGCTCTAGAAACTGGGCCACCCCCTGTGCACGTCCCTGGTCACTGGCATTAGAGCCAGAACAAATATATATTGCTCTTCCAATGATTGTATCATTACAGTTCATATGGCATACGCACCACTGCCAAAAATAGGCACAGTGCTTAGCAGTCTGACAAGGTTTTTATGGTTTAACAAGATCTTCTGCATAGTTAATTCGCTAACAGAAGTGTTACTCCCATATGTACTCAACACAAACACAGATTCTATCCTCGCAGCTCGGACTACCTTGGATAAAGTATCTTAAATTAGACATTTTTTTTTTTCCATTCTCTCCTCTAAGGACCTGCAGAAATGATGGAAATACTGATAGAAACCCTCTTCGGTAAGTTTACCAAACTCTTGAGGTGTATGTCATTCAAAGACCTGTGACTTGACAACAAAACTGCACTATATAAGCAATACTGATATTAGCCATTCAAGTACAAAATAACTGCTGTTGTCATCTCAAACACTTTAATTGTGCAAGAAAATAAAATTACATTGACAATTTTGCATTTGGATCTCTTTCTCTTTTAGGGTCAATCCTTGCCTTCCTTTTTGGCATCGGATCAGGATGTTCTCTCAGGCTATTGTCTACTGTTATACTGGCTGAAGCAATAGGACAGAATATATTATCTGCAGTGGTCCCTTTTGAGCTGTTACACACAGCTGTTTTTAATACAGTATTAACAGTGGCTGCTGGAATGAAGTTGGAGACTGATGGACTTGAAAAAATTGGAGAATGTGCTTAGCCCATGAACACGTGAGAGACTTTTACTAGAAATTAATCTCACACTGGACAGAGCTGTTACAATAACAACCCTTATTGAATCTGCTGCCGATCAGGCTAAATCTTAATTCTGCACCTCTTAATTCTGCTCAGGTGGGGAAGAGGACATCATGCTTTCGCTGTGGATCAAAGGCACACTTATGCTGCATTCCAGACAGCTCAGAATTTGGATTTTTTTCCCACCTTGTTCTTGGAAATAATGTCTGGAACGCCACTCAAAATAGGACATTCGACCTGTGAACTCGGGGTACATTTACCAACCCCAACCTCAGCGAGATGCATCATTTGACATCACTTCCAAGATGTCAGCAAGTCCTGCTTCCAGTGAGCATAAATGTAAAAAGAAACTTTAACATTAGACATTAAGTTTATGTAATGATACCTTAGTTTTTGCTTTTCGTCAGCTGTTTTCAAAGCGATTTTATGTTGTTTTTATTCTGTTTTTGCCTTAAATTATGTTTTATTAACAAAGTTTGGGAGGAGCATGTTCAAATAATTAATCTTATCACAGGAGGAGCACATTCAGTTAATCAACTCAATTAATGAGATAAGAGATATATATCCTGCAGACTTGCCTCTGGTCAATGACAGTTTTCCAGCATCCCTCCACCACCCCATCTCCTCACTTCTAACTATTCCTATCCCAACCTGGGATGGGGGGAGTACTCTGGGTTCAGGCCAAATTCCGAGCTCGGAGCCCTCCCCTCCCCTCGGACAGCATGTCAAATACGCACAACCTTTCCTCAATTTAATTTTATGTAAGTGTGAATTTGTGAATTGACACAAAAACACGATATGCTCTCATTGTGTCGGGGCGACATCATGTGGTCATCATGTGGACGTGATGTCTGATTGCCTGGAACTCACTTACCCCTTTTCCACCAAGGCAGTTTGAGTGCTGGTTCAGAGCCAGAGCCTAGTTTCAAATCAGTTCTTTGTCTTTCGACACCCAAAGCACCAGCTCTGAACCAGGAAAAGTGGTTCTTAAGTGGCACCAAAACATTGGTGGTCTAGAAGTAAGAACCATTTGCGTCAGGGGCTAGGTTTACCGTGAACAACAAGAAACTTGTGACTGCCATTTATGAAATAGCTTAGAAGGCTTGTCAGTTGAACCAACTCCGAACTGGCAATAGCACTAGCTCTGAACTAGCACCTGGTTCGTGCTTGTGGAAAAGGGGTAACTGAGATCTGAATTGGGGATTTTCCTATGTCCAACCTTGTCTGGAATGCAGCATTAGTTAACACTGCGAACTGTCTGGCTGCAACTCCAACATGCAGGAAGTGTAAAAATTTTGGACATTACGCTAAATTGAGCCAATCAGTGCAATCAAATATGTGCGAGGTCAATGAAATTGAAGTACTGTACTGTACATGGAATATTCAGCTTGTACTCCCAGCATTACAAGCACAGTGACTATATCTAATTCTGACTCACAGACTTGGTGATTGACACTGGGTCTTCTGTATCTATCCTGATCTACAAAACTTATGCATGCCATTTCAGTAACGTTGTGCTGTGGCAACCCACAGCCAGCCTGGTGACCTATTCAAAAGCCCAAATTCCGGTGGTTGGGTGTTTGTCAGCAAACGTTTCCCTACATGATTACTCAGTTCCTGCTATGTTCTTCATTGTGGACAAAGGGACACCACTCCTGAGGAGGGACCTAATGTCTGCACTGCATGTGAGGACTGAAAAAAAGTCCTGCTTCCTAATGCCCTTCCTGTCCCTGCTTCTCCTGTGCCTGTCTTTCAGTGCACTGTTGCTGAGTCAACAGTTTGGATGTGCTAAAAACTTTATACACCTCGCAAAGCTGGATGAAACCTTCACACCTGTGCATCAAAAACTTTGCTGTCTGCCATTCTCTGTTCATAGTGATGTGTTGGAAGAACTAAATTGCTTGCAAGCAGCTGGTTATCTGTCACATTTGCCCTTACCTTCTTCTCCTGCAGATAATGCTGTTGCTTCAGCTCCTGTTGATGAGGAGTTTGTTGCCTTTCTATCTGTCACCTGTAATTCTGTGCTACTGTTCTCAAACTTGATTTGAGATGCAGATAAAATGAACTTTTATTAACAACAGTAAAGTGCAAAAAACTCATTTTTTGAGGAAAATTTAAATATTCTACTCTTATTAAATGTACCATTGTTCTTCTGTAGTATCATACTGAACTAACCGTCAGCTTCAGTGATTATAAAAGGAGTGCTCTTGTTTTCTGTGTAATTCAGTCACAATTTGAAGACAAGTTCAATTTGAGATGAATAATATAATGTAAAATAAAACCAACAACAACAAAACAGACTATTTCTGCCACAATACAATGATTACAGTTAATGTTGCTACATTAAATCCATGGTGAATGTTGGTGATTTGTGGATTGAAAAGCCTTCTATAACTGGTTCGTTCACGGCAGAAAAACATCAGCATTGTTTGATCTGACATGGTTTATAACAGAAAATTCTGCGCTGAATTTGAATGCTTCTCATACGTATCTTGCAGCTAAGTGAATAATACTGTGGCAAATTCAAATGCTTTCTCACTGGATCTCCCAGCGCTGGGTTGTAACAGTGTTGCATGCTTGAAATCGGCCCTTGAGTACCTGTTTTGAGCTCACGCTGGACTGTCTATTATAGCTCCGAGCTGATAAACGGTCCACGTAATGCAGATCAAATGAGTAGCACAGTTTTGTTTGCTGTTTGATGTTTTTCATATGCAACAGAATAGGCAGCTCTTATCAGTTGGCCAATGTGTTGCGACCAGTGCGACCTCTAACAAAATTTAGTCGCACTAGCAGGTCCAGAACGGTCCATTCACCGCGGGGCCCCCTCAAGCGCGGGGTGCAGTGCGGCCGGATTCTGTGGTTTCGCTTCTGTCTTCAGTCTTCAGCTGCCATGCAAGAAATCCACCAGTATTGTTACTGATAACAGTGTTCAGTTTACATCTGCTGCTTTCTTGGAAGGAAGGAATATTCATCACCATCATTCCTCTTTTTACTACCCGGCAGCTAATGGTGCTGTAGATAGAGGTTCAACCGTGTGCTCAAACACTGTCCAAATGGCCACCCAACAACATCAGCCATGGAAACCTGTGGTAACTGACTTCTTGCAGGTGTACTGACATGCTGCAACTGGTACTTCACTCTTTCAGCACCTCTATGGCAGGCAAATGCGCACAAGGCTGTCTATTTTGCCATCTGCTCCTGTGCACCAACCGTTTGCAGAAGGGTTACAGGAGGACACAAAGTTTACTGACCCTCTCATGGTTGCCAAGGGTACATACGTTCTTAGTGATGGAAAGACATGGAATGCTTCCCATCTCACTGGATTTCCATGCACACCAACAACTGCAGCTGAGAACACATCTCACTACTCACACACTGATACCACTAGACCTAAACGTAATGTTTGGAAGCCTAGTTGGTTGAAAGATGTTTTTTTAGATCTGATGTTTTATTCTGTTTTTAAAAGGGGGAAATGTTGTTCATTAGTGAATTGTGTTGTGGTTGTGGACTACTATTTTGAAAAGGAAGTTTGAACTGTTGTGTAATGACCTAATGTGTAGAGAACATAAGTGAAGAAACAAACAAGATGGATGAAGTTTGCTACTCCTATCTCGCATGCTTCATTAATTATTAACTCCTGACCGATACCACAAACTTTTCAGCTTTTTAAAATAAATTTATTTCTTTTTGTTTAAGATTTTGCAATTTTTGTTTGAATGTTTTATTGATAGTTTTTCCAATCTGTAATTATTAATTAATTACTTTATTGTCTCATTTGCTGTAAATTGTGGTTTCCCACATTTGTACATTAGCTTACTCTTCATTCTTTATTTTGGGAGGTGAATGAAAAAAGTTTAAGCCATATCGTCTTTTGGACTCGTGAATCATTCTAAATACTCACTGCACACATTATTTGAGACTTCATCTATTCTAGAGAAATCTGTGGAGACTTAGAGATGTGTCTGGCTGCCCACATTTCCTGGTTCTACAAGATCCTCTACATACTCCATATTCTCAAATGACAGGCAAGATGGGATACTTCATTCCAATGCAGTGTAAATAAAAATGACTGTTAGTGCTGCAGTTGCTTTATATAGGCCTTCTCAATTAAAGCTGTCATACATGGATAGATCAGACAGGGGCGCTATAAATCCATTTTACTTCATAAGCAAATCGTGAATGTTACGGTGGCAGCAGAAAACCATTAGTTTGAGATGCAAAAAGAAAAAAAGTAAAATGTCATTTGGGATCATTTTGTCTTAATCTTAATAAATTTGTATAGGCCTACTCTTAGAATAACTAAGATTATGAACTCCGCATTCAAACTTCTTAAAGTGAAGAGCTTAGAAGAATGACGAAAACATACACTATGGCCTAATACGTAATATGTATAAGGATATTCATCAGCATTTAATGTTGTTTATGAATAGCCTATATAGGGTGGAGAATTAGGCCTATGTCTCCCACCATTTGAGTATTTAAGTTTTGTAAATATGACATAAACTGACTTTAATGGATTTCCTGCACTCTTTTAAAACTTGAAAGTTGATGATTGATTTAATAACATATAATAATAATAATAACACGATCACATAACCTAAAAAACTATTAAAAGACGCAGTAAATGTGAAACTTAACATAGAAGCTGAGATCATAGTTGCTGCATTCGCTCCAAAACACTTTTTGGACCGTTGAATAGCTCTATACACCACATAATGTCCTCGCAGTTCAATGCGTGTGAGTGGGCGAGTGGGGAAGCGCGAGAGGAGGGGTGAGGAAAGGAGGGGGTATACACACACATACGCGCGCACAGCCGCACTGCTCTTCCCTGCTCGCGCCGCGTCGCTGGGAGCCCGCTGGATTTCTTTCCACGCATCACTCCGTCTCGCATATCGCCGTGTTTCATAATCGCACCCAAGAACAAGAGAAGAAGAGCGGGAAAAGGTGACGGTGGACCGCCAGAGACAAACTGAAAGAGAAGGAAACTCAACATCAGCTTTTCAAGATGAGCGAGGTGAGTGAATGAATCACGGGGGTTTGTCATTGCAGTAGATGCATCAGTGACTGCAGGTAAGTCTCCTGTAGAGCTCTTTATCGCCTGTCTCCTTTAGGTGTTAATGCCTTCGAGGGAAAATAGCTATTTCGACAAGTGCGACGAAAAACACAATTTGAACTAAAAGCAAGTGTGTTTTATTTGAAAAGTCGTTTTTAACACACAATATAGCAGTGCTGTCTTGCACTTTCCATCCATTTGTGCCTCCCCACCCCCATCCACCGCATCTTTGAAGCTGCACTAAAGAGAATCAACGCATCTGATCCGAGCCGCCAAATCACCTCAGTGGAAAGTATGCTTTTCTTCCACTTTCGGCCGCTCTTGTCTCAGAATAAATAAAAAAGTTACTGTCATGAATCAGTGGCATAATGGTTTTGCTAACTTTTTTGTTCATCTTTTATATATATATATATTTAGAAAATGTATAGATAATGACTTAAACAAGATGTTATCTGCGCACTCTTCAGGAAAATAGTTGGTATGCAAAAACCTCTCTCATTAAGGTCTGATTTTTTACATTTTCATTTTAAGTGACGTTACTGAGTGGTAAGATTATCTGGAATAATGAATTGTTTCTTTGTCACGGTGTTTCCCCTTAGCAAAAAGGGCGAACATTATCTCAGAATATCGCGCGCATCTCCCGCCAGTTTATTGGCGTGTACCTTTCTGATAGCTTGTGATACAGTGTGAATGTCCACATTAAACAAAAACAACTATCAGATTGCGAAATATTCCTGTTACTGGTAAAGACTGAAATACTGTCTAGTCGTATAGGCCTGTTAATTTCTTGTTTTTAAAGTATCCTTTTTTTTTTCTTTTTTTTAAAATATCTACTTTGGAAAAATGTTTTGCCAGGCAACCTAACATTTAAATTAACTCAAATTCATTTAAATTAATATCAAAGTTTTCAGTATATTTAACTTTTTTCACTTTTTACAGTGTATCTAAACTGAGATATAGTGTCTCAAACACTCAGGACTAAAACAAAACAAGATTACTTGAACTTTATTCTAGCAAGAATAATCTTTTAATTAAAATATTATTGTAATAAAATGAAATCTTTTAAAAAGCTTGTAAAATATCATTTATAGAATGTCTGTTCATGTGAGCATTTCACATGATGAAGAGATGGAAATATTGTTGATTGTACTGATTGATTACTCTTGTCGTTCTCATACTCTAGATTTGTGCTGTTGGAGCTGGTCATATTTAAGCTTGACATTTTTACATAAGCTCAGAGCTATTTATGATGGTCAGGTCAGGCACATGTGACATTGCTTAGGTGTATATGACCCAAAATGCTTTTGTCATCACAAGAACAGATTCTCATGTGTGATAGATGTTGTAAGACAATCCATGTTTTGTAAAATGAGCAGAGTGGAAAAGGAGAAGAGAATAACCAAGATGACAGCTGGAACAAATCACTCCTACTGGGCAGATTCATGGGTCGACAGTTCATTTAAGGTTCAAGTTGACATGTATGTATATATATATATATATATATATATTATATATAGGACCCCTGGATACTCCAAAAGGACACCAAATAACCAAATGATATAAGGAGTCCGTATAATTCTATTATATAATAAATTTATGCACACCAAAAATCATGTGGTATATGTGTATAAAAATATGTGTACAGAGCAACAACAAATAGCTTGTTTTATTTTAGACGAGTCAAGCTGCAATACCGAACAGGACCACATGGAGACGCCAAAAAACTCCTAAATCAACCGCCTTGACTTGACTGCATAAACCTACGATTACCAAACACAGCAACATACACGAAAAATCAAACATTATCCTGAGTGTGTGTGGAAACAACGCGAATGTACTGAAATATGTCTGTACATAAATGCACTGTGCGTTCAGTGATCGAGAGAACACAGATAATGTTTGTGTGAATACTCGCCAAGACAGATATTTTGAAATACTGTAATTCTGTGTATACAGGTGCTGGTCATATAATTAGAATATCATCAAAAAGTTGATTTATTTCACTAATTCCATTCAAAAAGTGAAACTTGTATATTATATTCATTCATTACACACAGACTGATATATTTCAAATGTTTATTTCTTTTAATTTTGATGATTATAACTGACAACTAAGGAAAATCCCAAATTCAGTATCTCAGAAAATTAGAATATTGTGAAAAGGTTCAATATTGAAGACACCTGGTGCCACACTCTAATCAGCTAATTAACTCAAAACACCTGCAAAGGCCTTTAAATGGTGTCTCAGTCTAGTTCTGTAGGATACACAATCATGGGGAAGACTGCTGACTTGACAGTTGTCCAAAAGACGACCATTGACACCTTGCACAAGGAGGGCAAGACACAAAAGGTCATTGCAAAAGAGGCTGGCTGTTCACAGAGCTCTGTGTCCAAGCACATTAATAGAGAGGCGAAGGGAAGGAAAAGATGTGGTAGAAAAAAGTGTACAAGCAATAGGGATAACCTCACCCTGGAGAGGATTGTGAAACAAAACCCATTCAAAAATGTGGGGGAGATTCACAAAGAGTGGACTGCAGCTGGAGTCAGTGCTTCAAGAACCACTACGCACAGACGTATGCAAGACATGGGTTTCAGCTGTCGCATTCCTTGTGTCAAGCCACTCTTGAACAACAGACAGCGTCAGAAGCGTCTCACCTGGGCTAAAGACAAAAAGGACTGGACTGCTGCTGAGTGGTCCAAAGTTATGTTCTCTGATGAAAGTAAATTTTGCATTTCCTTTGGAAATCAGGGTCCCAGAGTCTGGAGGAAGAGAGGAGAGGCACACAATCCATGTTGCTTGAGGTCCAGTGTAAAGTTTCCACAGTCAGTTTGGGGTGCCATTTCATCTGCTGGTGTTGGTCCACTGTGTTTTCTGAGGTCCAAGGTCAACGCAGCCCTATACCAGGAAGTTTTAGAGCACTTCATGCTTCCTGCTGCTGACCAACTTTATGGAGATGCAGATTTCATTTTCCAACAGGACTTGGCACCTGCACACAGTGCCAAAGCTACCAGTACCTGGTTTAAGGACCATGGTATCCCTGTTCTTAATTGGCCAGCAAACTCGCCTGACCTTAACCCCATAGAAAATCTATGGGGTATTGTGAAGAGGAAGATGCGATATGCCAGACCCAACAATGCAGAAGAGCTGAAGGCCACTATCAGAGCAACCTGGGCTCTTATAACACCTGAGCAGTGCCACAGACTGATCGACTCCATGCCACGCCGCATTGCTGCAATAATTCAGGCAAAAGGAGCCCCAACTAAGTATTGAGTGCTGTACATGCTCATACTTTTCATGTTCATACTTTTCAGTAGGCCAAGATTTCTAAAAATCCTTTCTTTGTATTGGTCTTAAGTAATATTCTAATTTTCTGAGATACTGAATTTGGGATTTTCCTTAGTTGTCAGTTATAATCATCAAAATTAAAAGAAATAAACATTTGAAATATATCAGTCTTTGTGTAATGAATGAATATAATATACAAGTTTCACTTTTTGAATGGAATTAGTGAAATAAATCAACTTTTTGATGATATTCTAATTATATGACCAGCACCTGTATGTGTATATCGGGATCATGTGCTGTCTGAGGCGTCTTTGTGCGCACGCTTCGGATGTGTCAGTCAGCGTGAGTAAGATCGTTTTGTGTACATCAGCATGAGTTTGAAAATCACATTTCATTGGTTCAGACTCACGGCATCGAGAATTTGCTATAATAATCACAAAGTTGGAATGCTGTACTTTAAAACATAACCAAACTTGTGCTGAGGGGAAGCGCCAGTCGCCGAGAAGCGAGCAGAGAAAAAAAACATTTTTCATGGACAAAGGAAAGGTACTCCTCTCAGAAAAAGTACAAAAAAAAAAAAAAATATTACTTTTAGATGTTTAATTGCTATTTGGAGCACTGGGATTGCTACACGGGGGCTTAAAGGGATAGTTCACCCAAAAATGAAAATTATCCCATGATTTACTCACCCTCAAGCCATCCTAGGTGTATATGACTATCTTCTTTCAGGCGAACACAATCGGAGATATATTTAAAAATATCCTTAGTCCTCCAAGGTTTATAATGGTAGTGAATGGGGGCCTGCATTTTGAGAAAAAAAAAAACAAAAAAAAAAACATCCATCCATAATCAAAGTAATCCATACGGCTCCGGTGGGTTAATAAAGGCCTTTAATAATACCGGTGGGTTAATAAAGGCCTTTTTTGTAAAAGTCCCTTTACTCAAAAACTTTTAGCATGTTTTTACTATTACAGCTCTCAAGGTTAACTAATCGTGAAAAGTTTTGCATTACATTTAGATCTATGGCATTATATTTAGATTGTGGCATTAAAGGCTGCAGTGATGAAGATAGTAATGTAGCCGATCATAGACATGTTGAGCGCATAAAAGCAGTGATCTCATCATTGCAACTCAATTTCTGCACATTAACGAATGCTTTCATCATAACTAACAGTGCAAACGCATCGTAACTAAGAGATTTGTTGAATAAAACGGGAGTTTTGACGCGTGTCCAGAACTCAGTCGCTGATAAACTTGCGCTGTTTGATTGACAGCTCCAGCAATTGCGTTCTTTGATCGCTTTCTTTATATAATTTAATCACCGTTTAAATAACAGATTATTTTCATCCTACTTAGAGAAACAACGTGAAGTTGCTTGTTTAGCCACTGGTTTGATTTACTGACACATAGACAAAGAACATCTGACTGTACATGAATCATTACATATCAGATCAGGCATTAGAACAGTAGGAGTAACTCAGTTACTTACATGTTGTTGCATTACTGTCGAGTCCATATGGTAAAAGTCTGTTTGCAAAGCCTGCGTCGAAATGCATTTGATTTACCAAAGAATCCAGAATGAAATCACGAATAGAAATAAATAAAGCTCAACTGAGACATTGACATTGTTGAAAATAAATAACCATATTCCTAGCATTAGGATCCTTAGAAAGGTAATGTACAGGTGCTGGTCATATAATTAGAATATCATCAAAAAGTTGATTTATTTCACTAATTCCATTCAAAAAGTGAAACTTGTATATTATATTCATTCATTACACACAGACTGATATATTTCAAATGTTTATTTCTTTTAATTTTGATGATTATAACTGACAACTAAGGAAAATCCCAAATTCAGTATCTCAGAAAATTAGAATATTGTGAAAAGGTTCAATATTGAAGACACCTGGTGCCACACTCTAATCAGCTAATTAACTCAAAACACCTGCAAAGGCCTTTAAATGGTGTCTCAGTCTAGTTCTGTAGGATACACAATCATGGGGAAGACTGCTGACTTGACAGTTGTCCAAAAGACGACCATTGACACCTTGCACAAGGAGGGCAAGACACAAAAGGTCATTGCAAAAGAGGCTGGCTGTTCACAGAGCTCTGTGTCCAAGCACATTAATAGAGAGGCGAAGGGAAGGAAAAGATGTGGTAGAAAAAAAGTGTACAAGCAATAGGGATAACCTCACCCTGGAGAGGATTGTGAAACAAAACCCATTCAAAAATGTGGGGGAGATTCACAAAGAGTGGACTGCAGCTGGAGTCAGTGCTTCAAGAACCACTACGCACAGACGTATGCAAGACATGGGTTTCAGCTGTCGCATTCCTTGTGTCAAGCCACTCTTGAACAACAGACAGCGTCAGAAGCGTCTCACCTGGGCTAAAGACAAAAAGGACTGGACTGCTGCTGAGTGGTCCAAAGTTATGTTCTCTGATGAAAGTAAATTTTGCATTTCCTTTGGAAATCAGGGTCCCAGAGTCTGGAGGAAGAGAGGAGAGGCACACAATCCATGTTGCTTGAGGTCCAGTGTAAAGTTTCCACAGTCAGTTTGGGGTGCCATGTCATCTGCTGGTGTTGGTCCACTGTGTTTTCTGAGGTCCAAGGTCAACGCAGCCCTATACCAGGAAGTTTTAGAGCACTTCATGCTTCCTGCTGCTGACCAACTTTATGGAGATGCAGATTTCATTTTCCAACAGGACTTGGCACCTGCACACAGTGCCAAAGCTACCAGTACCTGGTTTAAGGACCATGGTATCCCTCTTCTTAATTGGCCAGCAAACTCGCCTGACCTTAACCCCATAGAAAATCTATGGGGTATTGTGAAGAGGAAGATGCGATATGCCAGACCCAACAATGCAGAAGAGCTGAAGGCCACTATCAGAGCAACCTGGGCTCTTATAACACCTGAGCAGTGCCACAGACTGATCGACTCCATGCCACGCCGCATTGCTGCAATAATTCAGGCAAAAGGAGCCCCAACTAAGTATTGAGTGCTGTACATGCTCATACTTTTCATGTTCATACTTTTCAGTAGGCCAAGATTTCTAAAAATCCTTTCTTTGTATTGGTCTTAAGTAATATTCTAATTTTCTGAGATACTGAATTTGGGATTTTCCTTAGTTGTCAGTTATAATCATCAAAATTAAAAGAAATAAACATTTGAAATATATCAGTCTTTGTGTAATGAATGAATATAATATACAAGTTTCACTTTTTGAATGGAATTAGTGAAATAAATCAACTTTTTGATGATATTCTAATTATATGACCAGCACCTGTAAGGTTTTTGAAGAATACGGAAGGCGGTCTGGCGGAAGCATCGCTTCACTTCAGAAGGCCTTTATTAACCCTCGAGAGCTGTGTGGAATATGTTTATGATGGATGGATGTGGATGGAGACACTTTCTTAAGCTCATAATCGTTTGGTTATGCATACTGCCATTATAAAGCTCGGATGCGTCAGGTTATTTAATAATATTTCTACGATTGTGTTCCTCAGAAAGAAGAAAGTCATATACACCTAGGATGACTTGAGGGTGAGTAAAGCTTGGGGTAATTTTCATTTGAAAGTGAACTAATCCTTTAAGAACTGTTCACTGAGTTTTTGTAATGGAACCAAAAATGGTACTTCTATGGCATTGCTCAAATAACCCACTTTTGAAACCTTTATTTTTAAAGGTGTAAAGCACAATCTTTACCGGTTACACAGTATAAATGGCCCACCACACCGGCAAACCTAATTGAGACAATCAGAGAGAGAGAGTGAGTGAATGCAACATGCGGTGCAGAAATGTAAAGGGCCTGGAGAAGCAGCCACACACATGGCCGCTGCTGGAAACACTCAAGCTGCATTTGCATCAACGGCAACTTCAACTTATGCAGGTTTCCCTGATCTCTCTCTCTGTCTCTCTCTCTTCCTCCCCTCTTAACCTACAGCAGCTCCCTGGGGCGGCACTTAAATGCTGCAATCTGTCTCTGTCTCACAGCCGTCTCTCTCCCTCTCTCTTGCAGGCACACTTTCTCTTTCTCTCCCATTCCTACCCTCCCTCCATCATTTCACCTGTTTTACAACCGCAGTTCTTACAGAATGAAACGAGACAGATCTTTATTGCAGAAACCGCCGAGAGATGCAGAATAAAATGAAGGGTATGCTTGTGAAGAGAGTGTCGGTGAATGGTCGCAAGGCAGGGAGCGAAGGCGTTAATTGTGTGGGCTGCTTTTCAGTTTCTGTCTTTCTTTCACGCTGTCTGTGACCTTGCTTTTCCCTCCTCCATCCCCTGAGCTTTCTCCCTCCCTCTTCATTTAATTCATCTCGTCTTTCAGCCACATTTCACCCCAAACACAGATGTCTGTTTCCTCTCTTCCTGCCTTCTGCAGTGCAGCCGCTCCATAGACATCTCTTCCGCTGTCTTGCTTTTAAATGGGAAGGAAAAAGTGCAGAATAAACTCCCGTTGCTCTGGGCAGAGGAAGGGGGGAAGATAGAGGAGGTGAATAAAAACAAACGCATTAGAGGGGTTTACTGCTCCACTGCAAATCTCCATCCTACAGTGAACGGCTGCAATCACGTGATGTTACAGCAACGTTATGGCAATGTTGTCGAGACGTTGATGATTGGCAACTACAACACTGACTCACTCTCTGAGTTCTCTCTCCTTTTCTCCATAGTCTATACATTCTGTTCCTGTTGTGTTTTTCCTTTACAGAATTGACAATGTATGGTTTGAGAGCACATCTACAAAATGTCTTTCTACTTTTCAGCCTTGTTGATATTCAACATACATCTCAATGTTTTTTTTGTTTTTTTTGTTTGCTTGTTTGTTTTTTTAAATCAGAGAAATCTAGGGTTGGCCAGTATGATGCTGCTAGATCATTTATATATCAGAAAACTATAATCTTCTCAGATACACTCTTAGAAGAAAAGGTTCTATATAGAACCTTAAAGCAGACCTACATCTAGACCTAAAACTTCAATACATCTACACCACAAGCCCAAAGTATAGTTCACTTTTTACACGTACATGAGGGTCAGCGTAAAGTGCGCATGACGCGAATATCGTCATCAGAAGAGTATATACGTGCCCCGCCAGATTTTTGTAACCGTGCATACTTGTAAGCACAGGTTGCACATGCGCATTCAATTTTTTTTTGCAGTAATTAGTTTATCCACAAGGTGGCAACCGTTCGACTGTTAGCGTACAATAGCGTACGTGAAAAAAAACAAACAAACAACAAAAACAAAAATATTCATATTTATTCCTTATCTATTTGTGAGGTAGTATTGTATTTTATTACATTTGTATTTTGTTTATGCATATTACATATGCTTTATAAGCAGGGATGTAACGATATCAAAATCTCACGGTACGATAGTTCACGGTACAATATTTATTGCGATATTTAAAAAAAAAAAAACTTGGTTAACAACGATTAACAAATACAGTAACAAATGTATTGCACATGGTTAGTTCATGTTAGTTAATACATTAACTAATGTTAACAAATGAACCTTATTGTAAAGTTACCACAGATTAAACACAGATAAGATGCTTGAACACACATGTAAGATCCAGACAGGTGAAACAATATTTTTGTAAGTTGGATTCATAAAGATTTCACTTGTTTCTGAAAGAATGATTCAGTGATAGATACATTCTTAACAGTAATTTGTTGCCACCTGGTGGCGTAACAATGCAACCGATACAGTCGTTGTTTGAAGCACCCAGTTACAAAAGGTGATTTATTCTATTTTGATCGGTAATGTAGACAGATGCTTGAACACACATGTAAGATCCAGACATGTGAAACAATATTTTTGTAAGTTGGATTCATAAAGACTTCACTTGTTTCTGAAAGAATGATTCAGTGATAGATACATTTTTAACAGTAATTTGTTGCCACCTAGTGGCATAACAATGCAATCGATACAGTCGTTATTTGAAGCACCCAGTTACAAAAGGTGATTTATTCTATTTTGATTGGTAATGTAGACATCAGGATTTATATCTGAATAATAAACTTTTGTATACTTCTGTGATAATTGGTATATTTGTAACACAGAAATAATGATACTGTGTGTTTGATAAGATTGTTTGTGGAGCTGTTTATATCCAATCATGACAACTGCTCTCTTTAGATTAACGGCAGCACGAACGCAGATTTGAATGTCACGATTTTATTTTTGTCAAAGTTTTAATATAGGAATTGTCATTTAGGAATTAGATCATGTGGGTGATGAAATCGAGAATGCGATCTTTTAAAGATTAATCGTGCAGCTTTGTGCACCCCATCTCTCTCTCTTTCTGCATTGATATCTGACGTATATGAGTAGCGCGAGGGCTTTTCAGTGCATTCATTGCTATAATATTCATGAGGTGAGACATCTCTATTAAAGCTCTACGCTCTTCGCCCACCCATCACACCAGAACCGTTAGAAACTTGGAAACGGTTCCGGTACTTTTCAAAAAACACTACCGGTTCTGGATAAGAACCGGTTCTCAGTTCCCAACCTAGTTTCCACTTCCCTCCGCTCTGCTCCACTGGGCTGAAAAAAATACATTTTTTGCCCAGAGGACCTATCATTTCATACAGTCATGTGACCACAATGATATAGAGACAATTTTGGTATCGCGATACCACGAAATTGATAATACCGTTATATCCCTATTTATAAGTCTTGGTTGTGGCAAATAAAGTTTAAATACTTGGAGTTACCACAGTTATAGTTGACAAGATTACTTGCAGTGTTTCGTGTAAACAAATTAATGAATATACCATCATTTGTTGCACTGTCATTCTTATATTCATCGTTCATCATTTTCAATAAAGTTAAAAGTAGAGTAAATGCATATCAAACGATCTGTAACAAACAAAGCAATAATGACAAATGGTAAAAACAATGTTACTCACACTTTTGTGTTGCGACATTACTGTCAGATCCAATATAGTCTGCACTGCATCATCATTTGTTTTCAGTCTCTCTGAAAAGCCTTCGTCGAACTGTGTCTTGTTTAAAAACGAATCTGCAGTAAAATGTGAACAAATGAACAGTGAACAAATGAACAGTGTCTCACTGACGCGATCTGGAACTCTGTTCATACACGCTTTCTTAATGTTAGGATCACAAAGAAGGTAATGCAAAGACAGTCGGTCTTTCATGGCACCATTATGTCATACCGAGACAAAATTTGAAATTAGTCATTTTGGGAGCTTGGTTTCAATAAAAGCTGTTTTAGGACTAACAAGGAAGTTTTGAGTTATGAAACTTAAAGGATATGTATATAATTCAATGACCTCTTATATGTCAAAAGATCAGGGAAAGTTGATTTCTCAATTCTGTCAGGTGCTAGAACCTTTTCTAGAGATTCCCGTCATAGGATCATTTGATGGATTTAGTTTTAATTAATTTTTCTTTAAGTAATTTTTTAATTTTAAATTTGATTAATTACACAGCTTGTAAATATACTTTATTACAAGAAAAAAATAATAATAATAAAAATAACCCATTAAACATGAAAGTGTAATATAATCATATAAGACATTTCTCCTTATATAGAACTTTTTGGCATAAAGAGTTGAGTTAAGAACTTTTTTTTTTTTCTTCCCAAGAGTGTATGGTGTAGAAACAGTGGACTTTACAGTTGCCAAGAAAAATCACAACTTAATATGCTGTACAATTCAACTGATGTGCGGTCACAGGTTGCTTGTATATTGCCTCATCCAATCAGATTTACAATGTATTTCTGTTTTTAATTCAAGCGTTTCATAATGTAAAGCTGTTTTTGCACTGTCAGGCTTGTTATTTATTTGTTATGAACATTTATATTTTAATTTGAAGTTCCAAATAATAAAATAAATGAGATGATGCACCTGTTATTTGTAAACAAGCTATTTCATTTACTGGACTATACAAAAATGGGCATTACTCCATGAATAACACATACTATGAGTCATGTAAAATAGAGACTGAAATGTAGGTGACACTGATATGACTGATATGAATGCAGATTATAAAATTAGGTCAAGTTGTATCTTTATATGTGTGTTTTATATGGATATATGCCCTATATTTTAGCACAGAAGCTTTGAAGTGTTTGTACTAAACGATCTTGTTTTCTTAAGGCACAAGATCCAAACACACAATTTCACTACCACAATACAAATACATATGATGAGAGTTAAGTCCCCTTTAGACATCAGTATTCTTTGATAACGTGCACTATAATGCTATTCCCAAAGTAGGGATGTCACGATCTCTCGGTTAAATTTGAATGCTTGATTTAAAAAAAAATCATCGATTGCAATTTACTTGTGTCGATTAACCTGCAAAATACCAGAAGTGGCACATTCGATGGACGAGAATCCATGAACTGCTGTTTTCTAAGGCTGCACAATATATTAAAACCATTTAAAAATCACAGCATACTGCTATTGTGAAATCTCAAAGGCTGCGATTCAATCAAATAAGTATATGCGCTGCAGTTTTCAGAGTGATATGCGGCAGGCTACGTTTTCTTTCAGCATCACAGAGCGGCTCTGATCACAGTAAATGCTGGTCAAAAATGAACTCAGTCTCTGCATGTGCTGGTTTTTGGGTTTTCAATAACGTACATTTTAGAAAACATATTCACACATACATATAATTCACTAATTTGATCATTAATTTAGTGATCATTAATTTACTTGTTTATTTACTTATTTATTTAAAGATTCGCTTAATTTATCAAAAGTGCACGTGTGAAATGTGAATTGTTGTCCATCATTTTGCAAACAATTGATGAAAAAGAAAAATGTCAAGTCGCAATATTGGAAATATTTCCATTTTAAACCATTAAGGCGAGCCAGTGGATATCACACAAGCAATGTGCAAACTTTGCGCGAGAGTTATGCCGGTGAAGAAGCCTCAAACCCATTCAATTCACTACAGAAAGTGAAAGCAAAAACTGACCGAGCTTTTGGCATCTGACACTGCATTAACGCCGCATATAATAATTTAAGACGGTATATAACTGTCTTAAATTATTTTCTTAATATTTCTCATGTGGCCCATGTGTAGTGAATAAAATATTTTGTGTTAAACAAGTTGTTTTTAATGTCGGTGTTTGAAATAGGCCTAAAGCTGCTCTTAATTTTCACTGATGACTGATTATTGCAGTGTTCGGACATATTATAGACATATAGGCCTATTTTAATTATAGGTCTACAATTCATTGTATAATAGTCCCAAAAGTTTTTAAAACATTTTCTATGAGGAGTAAGCTAATTTATCTAATATTTCATTATCCTAGCAGTGCATCAAATTGAATTGTTAATTTAATAATAAAAGTAGACTACTACTACTCTACACAACTACTACTACTACTACTACTACTATTCAATATATTAACTGCAAATGCCAAATCCTCTTGATATCACCGTTAGCTGATGCTTTTGCGGATATCTCTGGCTATCGTTGATGCACAATATCATTGTCTAACGGCACAACCCGGCATGGGGGGTTAATCCCGGGGGCCTCCCAACATGCACTGCAAATTTTATGTAGATACTTCTTCAAGAGTTGACAAACAACTCCAACACAATCTGATGTATTTGATTAAACAACAACAACAGCGTTTTACTGTCAAGACATTAAAAGTTGAAAACTTGTAAAATTTGTATATGAATGTACCTACCATAAAAACACCTCAACATCAGCAACTTATAATGTTTGAGTTACACGCATTTGATTTGCTGACCAGAAACATTGTATAGCTGCAATTTAAACTGTACAACTGCAGTTCAATGCAATATGACAACTGGTATCATGCCATTAACTGTAGCACAGTTCATTTTGCAGTACAGCTGTTATGCAAAGCTGTTGTACTATTGCAGTTCAGTTATGTAATTGATACTTGTATTACTGTACACTGAACTTTGGTTGTAAATAATGTCCTATGTACTACACTAAACTATAGTTGCACTGTAGTGAATAATGCAATCATACTGCAGTTCATTCTGTAAGAGGATGTTTAGCATAATGTTCACACTGCTCTTTTTACACAGTGAAGTAATACAGTGACCAGGGATTTATTTTCCAAGTCTTCTCAAGCATACAATAACTTTATGTAATAACCAGATTGAAATACAGATTAAAGGCATTCACAGATTTAAGGGAGAAGCAAATTGTGTGTACTGTTGGTTAAGAGTATCCATAAAACACTACTCATTTAGCTGTATTATGCAACAAAACTACATTATTTGCCATTCTTTTCTGTGACAGCATGAAAATGCATGTCAAGTCAAATTTATTGGTATAGCGCTTTTCACAATAAACAGTGTTTCAAAGCAGCAGTACAGAAAGACATGATGTTAATGTTTATAATATCCTAATCTTATGCCTTTTAGTCATATTTAGCAGATTAGAGCAGGAAAAATACACAGTAAAATGTGAATCCTTTACTCTTCATTATGTTGCATTAGTGCAAGAAAATCTCCTGTCTTTGTAAGGAAGTGAAAAATAAAAATAAAATATGAAAGTCTGAGTTCATTTTATTCCGACCAACGCACACGTCATAATTATGTCTCATAACTTGTAAGTACGAACTTAGCAGCATTACACTGCCAGTGAAGCACAGCTTTGTGGGACTGTATTTGCCATGCATCCACTGAATCTTTAATAGTGTTTTTTTTTTTGTTTTTTTTTGTCTTTTTAAAAGTTTGACATCCCCTGGTCCACTGCATGCTTTTGTTGTATGAAAAAGAGCAGCTTCAGTCACATGGGTTTAAAATGACATAACGGTGAATAAATAATGACAGAGTTTTCATTTTAAGGTGAAGTATTCCTTTAAACATCCTCCAAGGGTCTGGTTTGCAATTACATTATTGATTGTATGTAAAAATATTCTGCAGGACCTACAGCATTATTGAGCAAAGGGCAACACTTGGGAGTGTTCGCTGTTGTGATCTCAAACAAGCGCGTGTAGCCCAAAGCAGACAGTATATTGCCGGCGTGTGTCTGACCTTCTCTCTCTCTCTTTCTGCCCTCCAGCGTGGACACACAGGGGAGGCCAATAGCAGCCAAACATCCGCCACAGACAACAAAGGTCTGTCTGCCGCTCCACGTATCTCTGCATATAGCCACTCTCACAATGAAACACTGTGACAGTGTATCTCACATAATGTCACTGTGCATTCCAGCTGTATTTTAGACTATTTATTTTGCAACTATCAAGCAATGCATTATTAGTGGGGTTCAGAAAGTAAGCTGCCTAGCATCCATCCACAAACACCCCAGCATCATGGCAGTGAGTTTTGCAGAGAAAATGCAGTTTTGCTTTAGAAAATGTACAGATCTAGTGTCATTTTTGTCCCTGTTGAAAAGAAGTGCACTTAATTGTATTGAATGTGCACACGTAGTGTAAAAATCTTAAAATCATTTAAAAAAAAAACATACTACACTTTCATGACTATGTGGTACACTTTTTAAAAAATGCACTTCGTAAAAATGACAAATGAAAAGTTTTACTTAAAAGTACATTTTTACAATTATTTTGATGTGTTGGCTAACATACTAAAGTATGTAAAGTACTTTTTTTAAAAACTTTAACTGTAGTATGTTTTTCAATATTAATATATTTTAAATTGAACCTAAATTGCTACTTCATCATTACAATTGTGTGATTACAAATATATTTAAATACATGACACACAAGTTTCAATAGAAATGACATTAAAGAATATTTTAGTTAACCACAAATGCTTATCAGTACATTCAGCAGTACACTTATTTCAAAAGACAATAGAAGTAATTTTGAATTCACATATAAAGATGCACTTAAACGGTTAGTTCACACAAAAATGAAGATAATGTCATTTATTACTCATCCTCATGTCGTTCTACACCCGTAAGACCTTTGTTCATCTTCGGAACACAAATTAAGATATTTTTGATGAAATCCGATGGCTCAGTGAAGCCTCTATTGCCAGCAATGCCACCGAACTTCTCAAGATCCAGAAAGGTTCTCAAAACATATTTAAAACAGTTCATGTGAGTACAGTGGTTCTACGTTAATATTATAAAGCGACGAGAATACTTTTTGTGCACCAAAAAAAAATAAAAATAACGACTTTTGAACAATATCTAGTGATGGCCGATTTCAAAACACTGCTTCAAAGCTTTAAGAATCATTTGATTCGAATCAGTTGTTCGGAGCACCAAAGTCACGTGATTTCAGCAGTTTGGCAGTTTGATACGCGATCCGAATCACTGATTCGAAACAAAAGATTTATAAAGATTTGAAGCAGTGTTTTGAAATCGGCCATCACTAGATATTGTTGAAAAGTCGTTATTTTGGGGGGGGTTTTGGCGCACAAAAAGTATTCTCGCACTTTATAATATTAAAGTAGAACCACTGTACTCACATGAACTGTTTTAAATATGTTTTGAGTACCTTTCTGGATCTTGAGAAGTTCAGTGGCATTGCTGGCAATAGAGGCCTCACTGAGCCATCGGATTTCATCAAAAATATCTAAGGGGTGGTTGATTATGATTTCACTTTTTAAATTTTAGTTAATGTTTAATGTTGCTGTTAGAGCATAAACAACATCTGCAAAGTTACGATGCTCAAAGTTCAAAGCAAAGGGAGATATTTTCTTTTAAAGAATTCTCTGTATAAGGACTACAACAAACGACTGATAGGGACTACAACGAGCTTCTTCCCGGGTTAGTGACATCACTAACCCTAAAATTTACATAAACTCTGCCCCCGAGAACACGCAACAAAGGGGTGAGGCCATGTTATTGCAATACAGTACATAACACAAATGCAATAGCATGTCATAAAAGCAAGATGACAATTTAAGTTATAACCATAATTAAACTAAACTATACCTGTTCTATCTTCATGCAGCATATATTCTCTGGCTCTGTAGGCATCTTACAACAGTTCCCACACGAGCAATTTATAGATTATCATGACAGGATATGCTAATCAATAACTTTAAGATAGTTAACGCCACATTAGCTACATAAATTAATCAACTAACCATTCAGAAAGTCCTGTTGCATTCTACATGTTATTTATTCTTCTTGAGTCTCTCCATTGTCCGACTCCGGTTTGAACATAAAGGGCTTGAAGAACATAAAGTTGACATTTTAAGTGAGTCTGCCTGAGGTAATCGGCGCTGCTGGCACGAGCTCTTGAAACTCCGCCCTCTTCTTGAGAGCAGCAGCTCATTTGCATTTAAAGGGACACACAAAAACTGAGCGTTTTTGCTCACCCTCAAAAAGTGACAAATTTAACATGCTATAAAAATAATCTGTGGGGTATTCTGAGCTAAAACTTCACATACACACTCTGGGGACATCAGAGACTTATTTTACATCTTGTAAAAGTGGCATTATATGACCCCTTTAATTTGTATTCCGAAGATGAATGAAGGTCTTACGGGTGTAGAATGACATGAGGGTGAGTAATAAATGACATAGTTTTCATTTTTGGGTGAACTAAACCTTTAAGTCCTACTTAAGTGAGTCAAAAAAGCACCCTAAAGTTGAGCTAATTACATTTAATATGAATTTAAACTATAAGACATTTTAATTTAATTGCAATTAACATGGGATTAAAGGGTTAGGTCACCCAAAAATGAAAATTCTGTTATTAATTACTTACCCTCATGTTGTTCTTAACCCGTAAGACTTTCTTTCGTCTTCGGAACACAAATTGAGATATTTTTGATGAAATTCGAGAGCTTTCTGACCCCCATAGACTGCAACATAATTACCTCTTTCAAGGCCCAGAAAGTTAGTAAAGACACCGTTAAAATAATCCATGTGACTACAGTTGTTCAATCTTAATGTCATGAAGCGCCAAGAAAAAAAGACTTTATTCAACAATTTCTTATCTTCCGTGTCAGTCTCCGATGCTGTTCACATGAGCACCATGACACATGCAGATTTTATCAAAAATATCTTAATTTGTGTTCCGAAGATGAACGAAGGTCTTACAGGTTTGGAACAACATGAGGGTGAGTAATTAATGAACAGAATTTTTAATTTTTGGTGAACTAACCCTTTAAGTGCCTGAAAATATCACATTCAGTTCGCACTTAAGTATGTTCTTTTAAAGAAATTTTAAAGATTACTTCCGTAACACTTTGCAATAAGGTTCCATTAGTTGACATTAATGCATTAATTAACAATGAGTAATACATTCGTTGCAGTATTTATTCATCTTTGTTAATGTTAATTAATAGAAGTACAACTGTTCATTGTTTGTGCATGGTAGCTCAGGTCCATTAAATTAGATTAATAAAGATTAATAAATGCTTTAGAAGTATTTTTCATTGTTAATTCATGTTAACAAATGCAATTAACTAATATTAACAACTTATTACAGAAATAAATGGTAACACTTTACAATAAGTATTCTTTTTAAAAGCATGCTGAAGTATGCTTCTTTTTCCACAAGTGTGAACTGGTGTTGATTCACTTGGTGGTTTGGTCATTGTGTTCTAGAGAAGGCATCTGACTCTGCAGGAAAACCTGAGCAGGAGGAAGAGATCGATATCGACCTGGAAGCCCCGGAGACAGAGAAAGCAGCCCTCGCCATCCAGAACCAGTTCAGACGCTTTCAAAAGAAGAAGAAGTAGAGATACTTGAACAATTAGGACATCTTACACATGCTTTAGGAAGAAAATGTGAGGAGGGGTAGAAAGCAAGAGAAAGAGAGAGAAGCATAACTTAATTGAGCATGAAACATATCTAGTCTCCCCTCTGCTGCTCCTAAAGCCACATATCTACCCCCTGAACCTCCGCCCCAAAAAACTCCTCTTAAACGTCCCGCTTTATTTCCGTCCTATATGAGAAGCCATTCTGAGAAAAACAATCTTCTTCTTTCACACATAGAGTAAGCACAGCACATGACAGTTGCATCAGAAAAGCACACTGCAAATGTCCACCTCACATCTTCTCTTGTCTCTTCTTTCCATTTCTCACTGTGGTCTTGAGTGTAGCATGGGACAAAATCTCAGGTTTGGTTCCATTTCAGTCGATGGAAACCATGACTAATGGTCACCACAGTGACAACTTACAATCACTAGCACAGTTGAGTAGTCCAGACAACCATCTAGTGCCCAGTTCTTGTCAATAGAACCTTAACCTAAAAGGTATGCAATTTCTTTACCAACCTGAATTATTGATGCACCTGCAGTCAGCACAGAGAAGCAAGAGACAACAAGAGCTAAGAGGACCTGGGAGGAAACGGGACCCACTGCTTTAAAAAGTGGATAAACGCTGCAGCCAATAGAAGAGATGTCTAAACACAATGTAGTCGTTGACAAGAAACTTTGTCCTTGTCCTTGCAATCAATCCCATTCTCTTGGTGACATCTGATCAGAATAGAACGTAGAGTGGGTGCTGATGGCCACTCAAATGAAATCATTGATCAGTTTTAGCCAGTCATCGGACAGGATCAGACTACGTTATAGTGTTACAACGGTGGTAACGTGAGCTGAGGCGCATACACAGTATTGACTGACTGCGCTTCCCAACACACAAACACAGATTTAAAGACACTGGAGAGATCAGACAAGAGAAACACACGTAAGATGTGAGGAGGAAACAAAAACGCACAAGATTGTTCGCCATTAATAGTAACTCCAAATCCTCAATGCACAACTTCTGGGCATTTACACTTTTCCTCGCATTAAAATCTGCATGTGGCACACTGACCTGCTCTGAAAAGCCAGGCCTCTATCTACACTTCACTCTCTTGTCTCAAACTAATTAATGCTCTATTAATTATTATTGGAATGTAACCTCTTTCTCCATTTAAAGGAGAAAATCTCTTTGCTAAGACTTAGCTTTGTATGAAAGTTACCTTCATAACCCAGTGGGCCAATTTACATAGTCAAAATTTCCAAGGCGCTGTAACAGTCAGACTGCTGAAGCCTTGAAGGTAAAACACAAAAGATAAAAAAAAAAAAAAACAGACAATTTCGACCATATCCCCTTGGCTTTTCCTTTTGTTTCTGCCTCTCATTAACTCTTTTTACCCACAAGACCGCTTTCATTTATCGTTCTTTATGGCCCATTTTAAGCATGGCCTCATTTTGCTCCCCCTGAAGGCTTTTCAATCCTCAATCTCTCTTGTGTGGCATGTCAACTATACTGGGATTTCAAAGCCCATTTTAGAGTTTGATGGAATACATGACGGAGCAGCTGTGGTCCATACTGATGTCATAGATATTGTATTACAACTATAACATAATATTATTCAACATAGAGACAAAATGAGTAGGGGTACTGTATATTGAAAGCATGCAGTTGTATATCTTAAATGCCCTGCTTTCCATTCAATTCAACTGCCTTGATTCTATCCCACACTCGAGTGATTGACATCGGTCTCGTTCCAATTCTTCAGCTGCCTGCTTTCTCCTTCGCGCCCTTCATCGCAAGCTAATCCGGTTAAGGGCTCAGAAATGAGCCGTAATAGAATTTGGCTCACAGAGAAAAGAGCTTCACCATTCATTGAGTGTGTAGTACTACAGCAGCATTTTGCATGTGTCTAAACCTTACCAGCCAGCTGAGGGTTAGAGAAGGGCTTGTAGGGGAGATGTTTTCTTCAAAACTTTTGGAACCTTTAGCAATAATGGTGATGCTACGAGAGACGAGCATTTCCAAATGCCGGAGACACAGACAGACCTCCGCATTCACTGCAGGGAATTTGCCGAAGTTAAGAAATGCCACTGAATGCATCACTAACCCAGCCTCGCTCATCTGCTAACTCTTTAAACAAACCAGGTCTTTTTTTGCTTGTAATCTTTCTTACCAGGCTGATCAGATTGAACAAGATAGATGTCAGTCACGCTGAAATCTGTCCTCGTTAGTCCTGAATTTGACTGAGAATCCATCATTTTGTTATTTTATATCTTGGTTTACATTGAGGTGACGCAATGGTGTGGATTGGGACGTATGAGGTAGAATTGGGGTTTACAGTATGTTTCTGCTTTTTCTGTGTCCTAGAGAAAAATGTGGAAATGCTTGTGACAAATCACCTTTTTTGAGGAGAAGAACCCTGTATTTTCTGTTTTCAACTACTGTACTCTATGTGTGGAGGACTGAGAGATATGGCACTTAAACAGCCCTCTGTTCTTTTAACTCTGCACAATTAAAACTTGCTGCAACTTGCTTAAGAAAACCTCTATCATTGTTGTTTTGTGTTCTTGCAGTTTTATTTGTCATTCAGTGTTTACAACTAAAAAATAAAAAAGGGGGTGGGGAGGGGAACTAATTGGAATGTCACACAATCAAACTAAACTTACACAACTTTCTGCTGACTGCATTAAGTCTCCCCTGTTAAGTATGGTACAGTTCAAGATTGTGACACTTAACGGCCTGGTTTCACAGACAGGGCTTAGACTAAGCCAGGATTAGGCCTTAGTTTAATTAGGGTATTTAAGTATCTTTTATAAATGTACCCTAGAAAAAAAAAAAAAAAGAACATATTCTCTGACATATTTTAAGATAAGTATTTATTTTAAGTCAGATATAATATTTTAAGTCAGTGCAAGTTACTTTCAGTTAAAAAAGCTCAAACGTGCATTTTAGTCTAGGACTATCTTAAGCCTTGGCTGTGAATCCGGGGGTATAAGTCACATCATTAGATCCTATGACAAGTTAACAGTCTTGTTTCAGTTTCTCTATCCACTCCACACTGCTTGTCCAATGTAGGGTCATGGGGATGTTGGGGCCTATCAGGGATTGCGGACAAGAAATGCCTTCTGGCTCAGCTGGGACTTAAAACAGAGACTTCTTATGGCGCTTTTCCACTGCGTGGTACGGCTCGGCATGGCTCGGCTTGGTTTGGCTCGGCTCGCTTTACTTTCGCTTTGCTTTTCCACTGCAGTTTAGTACCGCTTCAAAATGGGTGGGATTATACACTGGTTGTATAGTTGTGCCGCCTCTACTGCCGTGGATCCGCTCTGCGCCTACCAACAAGTGTGTACCTTGTCTACTGTCCACGATACAGCCATTTCTTTTTTCAAATTGCGTGCGACGGTCGTTTAAAGCAAGTCATTTAAAAAACTTGCGCAAACAAATGATACTGCAGTGGCTGTTACTGACTATTTAACTCTTTAATCGGTACGGTCCCACATATGGGATTTTTATTTCCGTGGCCCTGAGAGTATGGTCCCACATATGAGATTTAGAATGTTCAGTGACGTCACATAACTGCCAAATTCAAACTGCATGTTGGCTGGCGCTGAGCCAGAGGTGGACATGCTCAGCGTTTGTCATATATCACAACTATGCAGTGTTTTCAACCACGTAAGTAAGCAATAAGATACGAGAGGCTGTGCTATATAGTGAATAAGTCACAGCAGAAGGGTGTTGTTAGGCACGACGTGAAGCGGAGTGTCTGCAACCCCTTCAGCCGTGACTTATTCACGAAATAGTACTAGCCTCGAGTACCTTATTGCTTTTATAAAACGGTTACCACATAATACAAATATTAAAGCCAAAAATATGTATCAATGCAACTTTCATGAAGTAAACTTTCACTAAAAGCCTTCCTTCCGCCAGAAAAAAATAGTCCCTGACCGTGAACAGGAACAGAAGTTACATTTATTACGCCATTAGATGGCGACAAAGACTGTCTTTATGAGTGTGTCAGTCAGTAGCGAAGACTTTTACATTGAAAAGACTGAATTGTTGTGAACACGGAACAAGATGCAACTGACAAATGCTTTGACTAGCGCTGTCAGTCACGGGAAAACCCCTTAACTGTTAAACGGACAAGATGATACATTGGACATTTAAACAGATTTTTTATGACCTGAGGAAAATGCTAAATCTGAATGCAGGTAATAAACTCGCTCAATCGATCTCTTTCTCACAATACTCTTTTAGTTCTACATAATACAGTAAGCTTCAATGAACAATATCAACTGAGAACAAACAGTTTACGTTGCTAAGAGTGGTTGCTAAGGGTGTTGTGTAGTGATACACAGAACCGTTGGGTGAAGCGGTCATAGCCGTGTTTTATCGTGAATAAAACACAGCTATTGACCAATCAGAATCAAGGAGAGGAACTAACCATTTTATGTTTATTTTATGTTTCAGACATTCAAATACACATAAGCACCAGTAAAACAATACATTTGTAGTTTGTAAAATACACACTGATGTCTATGGAAGCAGCAATCCATTCAAATATAATTTGCTGATGTGTTTTATTCATATCAAATACACATTGTGTAAGTAACTATAAAGTTCGCTCTATTCTTCTCGTAGTTCACCGGCTACTTACTTACATGTATTTCGGGAGAACTGGATGAATTCACATGCTGTAAATCCGACTGACAGGACTTTCTGAACTGAGGCGCAAACAAACATGGCGGCCCCATCTTGCATTATAGATCAAGATCGATACTTTATAAAGGGTTTTAAACGACAATACACACTCACTTGCACGTATTTGAGAATCGGAATATCAGATAGTTGATGACATGGTAAACAAATTTGTGAATAGTCTGAATAAAAAAGGAAAAACAAAATAAAAGCGATACATCTGTCTTATAGTGTTATTGTGGCTGCGGTAACAATAAAGGTAAATGTTCTAAAATAATGGTCGCCTTAAAAAAAAACTCACTCTGTGGGGTCAGCCAGAATATTTTAAACTCATGTGTGAAAGGGTTAAATCTAGCGGGTTTGGTGTCTTGTGTTTCAAATCCAGTGACGCTGGAAGTGATGATTCTCTCTGACCAATCAGTGATCTGCAGTGTTTACATGTCACATTTAGTATCGGTACGGCATGCTTGGAACCTCCACCGAGGTGGTACTATTTAAGCGAGCCGTACCGTGCCGTACCAAGCTGTACTAGGCAGTGGAAAAGCGCCAAAAAGTGAGCCGTACCAAGCCATACCGAACCGTACCATGCAGTGGAAAAGCGCCATTACTGAACCACGTTTTCCCAGTTTTCCACTTTTTACAATACGTAGTGTTGAATACATTCATCAAGCACTAACATTCAACCCTGTTACCAAAATTATTGTAAGAAAAATGATCAAACGCTAAATACTTCAGTTTTTATGAGTGTACATTTTATATGCACTTTAAATTTTTATTTTCTCGCTAATTAGTTTGTCTACAAGGTGGCGACACTGGCCTGGATCTGAAACAGAGAAGACAGAACCAGAACAACAGCAAACTACTGAAGACGGCAAAAACAATAAACACCCAATTTGACCAGTGCTTGTTTGAGGGCAGGGCCTAAAACTAAATTTCTTGCCACACCTGCCAATGGCCGGTGACTTAAATTTACAGGCCATAAATATTTTTTTACTGGCCATGAAACAGTGCTTTCCAGGATGGTTTTCAGGTAGGTTAACAGTAGTTTTCAGGTACATAAACTGAATAAAGCAGGTTAATCAAATGTAAAATAACTGCATAGTCTTCACTATATAAATTAAACATACATTAATCCTTATTAAAATTACAAAAGTTATTCAGTCAAGAGCAGTGAGTGTTTTTTTTAACATTAAAAATGCAGACAGCAGCAGGAATATAAGGCTGCTATCAATGTAAGACCAAATGCAATTTACTGATACATGTGCGTTCCCTTTCAAAAGCTTCTCTCAATGCTGCGCTGCTAACACTATGGTTGTGAAGCATGTGTGCAAACACGCCATTTAACTTGGCCTTAGATAACCTCTGATGATGACGTCATTGGAATGCACGCTCATCAGAGGCTATAAATAGATGTGAAACAGGTGGACCTTCAGGTTTCTTTGTCTTCAGAGACCGTAAAATGTGTGTGAAAGAGAAAAAGAGAGAAAACATAATGCATAGTAAACGTTGTGTACCTTCTTGTTTATGGTCCATGCCTGACTATGATACACACCAATTGTGCTTTGTGTGTTTGGGGGAAGGGCATACTGCCCTTGCATTTGAGCATGGTGATTGTGAGCACTGTAAAATGTTAAATTAACAACTTGAGGTGGTGACTCGTGCAGTGGCCAGATTACAATTGGACTGGCCACAGGAACAAGAGAGCCCCAAACGCTCCAAATTAGAGGACAGATTTCTGTCTGGTGGCCAGAGGGAGGGGCCTCAGCGATGGTCTCTTCCCTTCTTTGAGGACCTCCATTAAGAAATAACTCATTCATGGGGGAAACCTTACGGCCGTTTTACACTGCAAGAGTGAGCGGCGCATCAGCTTCAGGTCAGCGTAACTACATCGTCACTGCAGCTGCAGACACGCGTGAGTATTCACACTGGAAGTGTTTGTACTACGTCACAGCAGCGGCTTTCAAGCTACATATAAAGTGAGCATTTCTTTACAAAAACAACTATAAATTTGTTTTTATAAGTTGGTCATCTATAAACTTGATAGACTTTAAAGTTTGTTAACATGAGGAGGTGTATACAACATTCGCATGTAAACGTAAAATAAATAAATAAATAAATAAATAAATAAATTAAAGTCTCGTGTCAACCACTGCTGCACGAGGTAAGCTTTGTGTTTGCATCATCTGCTGCGTGCACGTTTACAAAACTGCATACTCAGCGAAAAAAAGAGCGCAAACTCGGGTTTGATTTGGGTAGTGCTAGAGCCTATAAACCTGTCTGTGTAATAACTAAAAGAATGTTTATATATCATATTTTCTGGCTAGTTTACTTTAGTTTGTTTTTATAATACACCATACTTTACCCAAACTGAATAATTAAAAACAAGTTTAAATGGGTAAATATTCTAAATGTTTTTGATTCTTAATTTGCTTTTCTGACATACTCCAATTCTTGTTAAAACACACTAAACATGCTTATTCTGTGCATTTTGAGCACATTTTGTGTGAAATCATATTTATTTTGTCCATCAAAAGTGTGCTTTCACTTTAATTGAGTATCAGCAGTGCAGCAAAAATAGACTCAGCACCAAAACCCCATGCTTCACTGCTGCTCACCCGACGCTCTTGCTTGACACTCATGCGCTGCTTCTGCTCCCGGTGTGAATGCACTCATTGGTTAACATGCACACCGAAAAAAATATGTGCTGCTCACGCTTGCGGTGTGAAACGGCCATTATACATCACATCCTTACACAGAACGTTCAATTTCAAGATGCTAATGATCAAGATGATTGTGTTACGAATCCAACACGAAGATTGGTTTGTCACAATCAATCTCAAGGATGCATATTTTGACATAGAAATCATGCCACAACACAGGAAGTTCCTGAGGTTTGCTTTTGGGGGCGAAGCTTACCAATATCGGGTTCTTCCATTCAACCTAGCCTTATCACCCTGCACACACACTGTATGGGACTCGGTCGCCATGTGGGCACAACTGTCTCCCGCACGTATCGAGATCATTTTAAACACCTCGTGGGACTTAGCCATAGTCCTCGAGGGGCTGCTACACAGGAGCAGGAGAAACTTCACAGACTGTGTTGAGTCCGTGCTCTTCAGGCTTACATCTACTGCACTAACCAGTGGCGCAAGTCGGAGCAACTCTTCATTTGTTATGGGGGTCATAACAGGGAGGAGGCTGCCACCAAGCAAACGATGTCACACCGGGTGAGGTATTGCCCTAGCCTACGAGGTATTGCCTCGTAGGCTACGAGGTATTGCCCTAGCCTACGAGGCACATGGTCAAGCTTCATCTCTAGGAGTTAGAGCTCATTCTACCAGGGGGTCGCTTCCTCCCAAGCTTTGGCAAGGGGCCCCCTTGCAACAAGTATGCGATGTGGCAGGTTGGTTCTCTCTGCATATATTCATCAGATTTTATAGTTGGATGTTCATGTGACTCCAGGTTCACATGTCCTTGAGTCAACATCCCAAGCTCATCTCTGAGACATTTTGTGTGCTTGTGAGCACACACTACACAACTGTGAGGGGTCCAGACACTTCCAGTGTGGCAGCATTGGTATTCTCGTTCCCATAGCGCAAGCAGCGCAGCATTGAGAGAAGCTTTTAAAAATGCAACATCTCAGGTTAATTGACTGTAACCCATTTCCCTGAAAAAGCAGGAACGAGATGCTGCACTACATTGCCGCACTGAGGATGTGTCCAGACATCTCTTCAGACAAAGTGATACCTGAAGGCACACCTTTTTCACATCTATTTATAGCCTCTGACTAGCATAATTTCCAATGACATCATCGTCAGAGGTTATCTAAGGCCAAGTTCATTGGCGTGTTTGCACACACGCTTCACAACCGGTCACCTACAAAAGTGTTCCCATAGCTTAAGCAGCGCAGCATCACGTTCCTGCTTTTTCAGGGAACAGGGTTATAGTCAACTGTTCAACGTTCATTTAAGGCATAACAGACTGCTTACTAGGATATTCGCTGAGACTGGCATTTTTGACGTAATTTGTGTGAATTTGTCCTTTCAATCACTAGAAGACTTGAAAGAGAGCTCAATTTAGTATTCGTGCACTGTCTGAGATGCGGTTTTTCTGGGCGTGTGGTTCGGATTTTTAAACTTCCCATACAGCGCGCAAGTAATGAATTGAGTTCCCTTTGGCATCTTCTTGTGCTTGAATATTTAAACTGGCAAGGCTTAAACTTTTGTGACGATGCAGCACTGGCCTGTCAACTGTCCTGAGCGTCATTCATGTTTGTTCACATTTATGTTCGTAAAACACTGCATTGTTAGAATTCATAAAAATGTTACCGGCCAACTGGCGATTGACACCATTTCATATACTCGCCAAAGCAGATATTTACTTGCATTTTGCGCTTGGCGAGTGTTAATTTTAGGCCCTGTGTGAGGGGATTAAAAAACACCTGCAATTTTAGTTTAAACTAGCACAAAGACAGTTTTATCGCTCGTAACTTTTGGAGAGAAAAAGTGCAGACTGGACAAAGATGAATCTTCCTAGTGTGTATGTGTCGACTTAACAGTGATGGGCTAAATCTGTAACCATGTTACTTGTTGTAACCCACTGTAACATTATATTTGATTAACCCATATGCGCTGTTCGTTTAGGGTGTACACGAAGGATGTTTGGAGTCTCTCCAGACAGTAAAATGTGATTTTGTAACATAATAATGTATTATTATTTTTTTTAAACAAACATAAAATCATTCACTTTATTGTTTTTATTAAGCAGTTGTGCAGTTTTTTTTTTTTTTTGGGGGGGTGGGGGTGGGGGGGGGGTTTATGGTATTTTTTGCATTTATTTGACATTTGTAATCATTTAATAATATACATCTGTATAAAATAGCAACATTTTATGTAAAATTTCTTAATTTCATTCATGATGATAACATGAAAATGGAAGATTGCTGCCATCTACTGGAAAACAAACACTTTTAAAATTAACAATGACTAGGTTACGTATGTAACCCTCGTTCCCTGAAGGAGGGAACGGAGACGTCTCGTCGGAGATACACCGAAGAATTGGGATCTCGCTAGAGAGACCAATCTACTTCGAGTGTAACTAAAACGAGCCAATGCACATGCGATTATTGCATTCAGCTGCTCTGCCTTGCAGCACGGGTATAAATGAGCGGCAGGTGCAAGCGCATATCAGGTTTTCGATTCGGAGCCGAGCCGAAGTTGGCGATCCGGCACCCCAGCAGCGGTACAGCAGCTGTGGCTACGGGACAAGACGTCACCATTCCCTCCTTCAGGGAACGAGGGTTACATACATAACTGAGACATTCCCTTTCAGTCGGTCACTCTCGACATCTCGTCTGAGATAGACCGACCAATTGGGATCCCTACCAAAGCGCCACAGGTCCCTAGGAAAGGAATGCTGCGGAAGCCACATCCTGCAAGAGGTCTAGTGGAGTATACACATATGGACTAACCCAGTAGGGCCGTCTACATACGGAGGTCTCTGAGTGGCTCTCACCCAATTTGGGAGGATGCACACGGCAGAGACGGCAGAGCAGACTCTGCCAAGGGAAAGACACGGGGCTTCCATTCAGGAGCTTACCGTGGACAATACACATATGGGATCCCCTCAGGGTCGCACATATGGACACCCCGCCTAGAAATGGTTCTCAAGGATACATCAGACGTAGATCTGGCGCCAGGCGCTCCACTACGTCCGGCTGCCGAAGGGTGATCGGAGGACTCAACAGGGTCTGCCTCGTAGGGACTCCCTGGAGAATTAAGCGCATGTATTAGCGCAGCAAGCCAACACTAAGCCGGGGCCTCTCTGTGTCTCTGACCGGTTGAGGTGAGAACACAGGAGGAGACCGGCTCGACACGAAGGCTATAGAATCTAGCGAACGTGTTAGGTGTCGCCCAGCCCTCGGCTCTACAAATATTACAAATATCTGTCAGTGAGGAGCCACGTGCCAGCGCCCAGGAGGATGCAACACTTCTAGTAGAGTGAGCTCGCAGCCTGAGTGGATAGGGCATGCCTGGTAAGCCAAGGCGATGGCATCTACTATCCAGTGGGCCATCCTCTGCTTGGAGACAGCCTTTCCCTTCTGCTGGCCTCCGTAATAGACAAAGAGCTGTTCTGAGGTCCCAAAGCTTTGCGTCCGGTCCACGTACATTCGTAATGCACGGACGGGACAAAGCAAAGCTAGGCAGGGTCTGCCTCCTCTGGGGGCAGTGCTTGCAGGTTCACTACCTGGTCTTTGAAAGGAGTGGTAGGAACCTTGGGCACATAGCCAGGCTGGGGTCTCAGTACCACGTGGGTGTCGCCCGGCACGAACTCTAGGCATGATTCGCTGACCGGAAATGCCTGCAGGTCCCCTACCCTCTTGATGGAGGCCAATGCAACCAGAAGCAAAGTCTTCAAGGTTAGAATCTTTAGATCGACTGATTGCAAGGGCTCAAATGAGGAAATCTGAAGCGCTCTGAGCACCAGAATGAGGTCCCAAGAGGGTATGGAGGGAGGACGAAGAGGATTTAATCGTCTCGCCCCCCTAAGGAACCTGACGACCAGGTCGTGCTTCCCAACTGACTTGCCTCCTATGGGATCGTGATAAGCGAAAATTGCGGCAGCATAAACTTTGAGGGTGGAGGGAGACAGCCTTCTCTCCAACCCATGCTGCAGGAAGGAAAGCACAACACTGATCGAACACTTTTGGGGGTCTTCTCGGCAAGAAGAACACCACTCGACGAATAGGTTCCACTTCAGAGCATAAGCTTGTCTTGTAGACGGTGCTTGTGCTGAAGTGATGGTGTTAAGTACCTCTTGGGGTAAGTCACCTAGAACCTCTGCGTCCCATCCAGGGGCCAGACATGGAGTTTCCAGAGGTCTGGGCGCAGGTGCCACAGGGTGCCCTGTCTCTGAGAAAGCAGATCCTTCCTCAGAGGAATTGGACAAGGAGGGGCTGTCGCGAGGAGCATTAGTTCTGGGAACCAGGTCTGGTTGGGCCAATAGCGTGCAACTAGCAAGACTTGCTCCTCGTCCTCCCTGACCTTGCACAGTGTCTGTGCGAGAAGGCTCACTGGGGGAAACGCATATTTGCGTAGGCCCCGGGGCCAGCTGTGTGCTAGTACATCTTTGCCAAGTGTTCCACTGGTCAGGGAATAAAACAACTGACAGTGGGTGGTTTCTGGAGAGGCATACAGGTCTACCTGTGCAGCTCTGAAACGATGCCAAATCAGCTGGACCGCCTGGGGATGGAGTCTCCATTCTCCTGGGAGTGCAGCTCGTGATAGCTTGTTGGCCACATGGTTGAGCATGCCAGGAATGTGAATGGCACGAAGCGACCTCAGATGCTTCTGACTCCAAAGGAGGAGATGGCGGGCGAATTGCAACATGTGACGGGAGCGTAGACCACCCCGATGGTTGATGTACGCAATGGCCACAGTGTTGTCCATACGGACCAGCACGTCTTTGCCTGTAGGTGCTTTTTTAGGCGGCTCAGTGCAAGACGAACTGCTAGCAACTCGAGAAAATTGATATGCCAATGCAGATGGGGTCCCGTCCAAACCCCTGAGACCGCATGCCCATTGAACATGGCACCCTAGCCGGTGGCAGAGGCATCCGTGAATACCACAGCATGCCTGGACACCTGTTTCAGGGGTACTCCTGCCCGCAGAAACGAAGGGTCCAACCACGGGCTGAAGGTTTGGCGACAAGCCGGTGTGATTTCCACCCGGTAAGTGCCGTGTTGCCACACCCATCTCGAGACTCGGCCGTGAAGCCAGTGCTGAAGCGGTCTCATATGAAGCAAACCGAGTGGTGTTACTGCAGCTGCGGCCGCCATATGCCCCAGGAGCCTCCGAAAGAATTTCAGTGGGACCACCAACCTGCCTTTGAATGTGTTCAAGCAGTTCAGCACCGACCAGGGACGTTCCTGTGTGAGGCGTGCTGTCCATTTGACAGAATCCAACTCCATACCGAGAAAAGAGGTCCTCTGCACTGGCAAGAGTTTGCTCTTTTCCCAGTTGACCCAAAGACCCAACTGGCTGAGGTGACTGAGCACCAGGTCCCTGTGTTCGCATAACTGATCTCGGGACTGTGCTAGTATGAGCCAGTCGTCGAGATAGTTGAGAATGCGAACGCCTCGTTCCATCAAGGGGACAAGGGCCGTCTCCGTGACTTTCGTGAAGACACGGGGAGACAGGGACAGCCCAAAGGGCAGGACTTTGTACTGATATGCCTGACCCTCGAACGCAAAGCGTAGGAATGGCCTGTGTCGAGGGAGAATCAAGACATGAAAGTACGCATCCTTCAGGTCGATTGCTGCAAACCAATCTTGGGACGGATGTACTCGAAGATGCGTTTCTGCGTCAACATTTTGAATGGTAGCTTGCGTAAGGCTCAGTTCAAAACTTACAGGTCCAAGATCGGCCATAACCCACCTCCTTTCTTGGGTACAATGAAGTAAGGGCTGCAAAACCCTGTCTTCATATCGGCTGGAGGGACCGGCTCTATAGCATCATTCGCCAGTAGGACAGCGATGGTCATGGGCATCGGCAGCTTTGACTGAAGTGAACTGGATGCCCATGAGGGGGGGGAGGGCTGGGCGAACTGAATCGCACAGCTGAGCCTGATGGTCTGAATGGGCCAGTGAGTGGGCTGGGGAGTGCTAGTGAGGCTCGCAGAGACTGTGCAAGCGGGACCAAAGGGACCACAGGCATACCTGGGATGGGGCAGAGAGACAGAATGCAGGGACTCGGTCCGGGGGGCTCTCTTTTTCTCGAGGCGGCCCGCAGCGGGGTCTGAGTGTGCATCTCAACACTTACCTGGTTTCGTGGTTGGTTGCATCCTCGAGCCACCCACTGCTGCTCGCTGGCTATAGAGATGGATGAGAGTGGTCCGGATTTGCACCATCCACTGCTCTCCGTGCCCTCTTGGGACCCGAACAGGAAGGAAACTGCTCTTTCTTTGACAATGTGGGTACTATTGGCTGTGGGGCCAGCGGCGGAACAAAAAGAAAACTGAAGATTTTCTACCCAGCCCTCCACCGGGGGAAGGAGTGGTACTGTCACCATCTCCCGAAGAGCAGTCCCATCCATCTTCTGGTCGCCCATCTCAGGGTCTCTTGCCTTTGCGCTTACCACCTGGTTTGGCGGGGACCTGGACAGATGGTGCGCCCTGTACACGCCCGGCTCCTCTACGTAGATTTGGAGCAGGCGGAGGTGCTGCAGCCGGTGGTTTCTTGCTTGCGGCTGGTGGTTTCTTGCTTGGAGCAGACCGCTGGGGCAGGATGTGTTTGATAGCCTCTGTCTGCTCCTGGTCAGCCAAGAACTGCTGGGCAAAGCTCTCGACTGCGTCGCCGAAGAGGCCAGTCTGGGAGACAGGGGAACCGGATCTTGTCGGCATCCCGCATGTCAGCCAGACACAGCCAGAGATGGCGCTCCGGGACCACAAGCATGGACATCGCATGACCCAGAGACCGCGCTGTGACCTTCGTTGCTCAAAGCGCGAGGTCCGTTGCGGTACAGAGTTCCTGGAGAACTTCCAGATTGTGACCACCCTCGTGCAGGTCCTTTAGTGCTTTGGCCTGATGGACCTACAGTAACACCATAGCGTACAGGGCAGAGGCGGCCTCTCCACAGGCTCTGTAAGCCTTGCCGGTTAGACCCGACGAGTACCTACAGGCCCGGGAGGGGAGAAACGGAGATACGCGTGTATCCCTTGACCGCCCCGCCATCGAGGGTGGTGAGAGTGGAGGAGACACTAGGTCCATTTCTGGCAGTAAAAGATCCAAGACCTAGTGAGAAAAGCACCTCCGGAAAGAAAGGAACTGGGGCGGGGCACTGAGAACCAGCGCGGGCTGCCCTGAGAAACCAATCGTCCAACTGAGAGGGCTCGGGACACGGTGAAGGGTTCCACTCAAGCCCGACGCTCTCGGCGGCCAGGGAAAGCATAGCCATCATCTCTGGGTCCGACTCGGGCAATGCTACCACACCCGAAGGGGGCAGCACAGCCGAATCATCATCCCCGGAGAGAGAGGGCTCACCCTCCAATGCAGCAATTGACATCTGATGGTCTGTTGGAGCGCCGAAGGATACAGCTGGTGCAGACCTCGAAGGTGGCCCAGACCGTTCCTTGGGCAGCTCTACTGGCTGCGGAGCAGAGGAGTGAGGGGGCCTAGGGGGTTGGTTCCCCGAAGAACCGGATCTCACTGTAACCCTCAGGTCACCCAAGCTACTGCCCTAAGTAGCACCTCTTGGAGGGTTAGGTTGAGGTATTGGAGTCTAGACCGCAACTCCACGATGGTCATCTTCCCGCAGTGGATACATGATTCATCCACGAAAGCTGACATCACATGCTTCATGCCCATACACGTGATGCAGCAATCGTGACCATCACCTGATGCCCGAAAATGACCGCATCCAGAAACGCACGGGCAGAATGTCATCTTTACAAAAACGCAAACTCACACCCGTGTTGCTCTTTTAGAGAACTTGCTTTTTTCCTTAGTGCTGAAGCACGCAGGGAGATGGCCGCTGCAACACAGACAGGGAAAAAGTGCAATCCTAACGTGTGCTCTCACTCTCTCTTGTTGTAGCCGCTCTCTTACCAGCTGTGAAAACAGCCTTTTTGCGCTCTGAACAGCACACCGTTAACCAGCTGTGAGAACAGCTTTTTGCTCTCGGCAACAAAACGAAAGTAAAAAAGACAGGCTCAGCCGTACTGCAGTGCTCTGTCGCCAACACTAAAGATGAAAAAAAGCTTCTTCTCTTGTAGATCAACTCGAAAAGAAACACTCTCACATAGAAAAAATTGCTCAGGACGAACAAAAGGCTCGGCTCCGAAGCAAAAAAGCTGATATGTGCTTGCACCTGCCGCTCATTTATACCCGCGCTGCGAGGCAGAGCAGCTGAATGCAATAATCGCATACCAATGTGCATTGGCTCATTTTAGTTACACTTGAAGTAGATTGGTCTCTCTAGCGAGATCCCAATTTGTCGACGAGACGTCGAGAGTGACCAACTGAAAGAGAATAACAACTGCTTATTTGGCATTTCCAAGTTTTTACTGGAAGGTTGTGTGTTTACTCCATCATGGATTTATGGTGTCACCCCTTTCATGTCTGTGTATGTTCTGCATTATAGTTGATTTTTAATTTTTTTTAATTATTATTAATTTTTTTTTTTTTTAATTTTGGGGGGACAAATTATGTAGGCTATTAATTATGTATGTAAATTATGTATACAATTTTTATAGCATATGTGCATACGGGTTAAAAATTTAAGTAATGTATTTACTTTTGTTAAAATGTGTATTTGTATATGTGATGTCATGAAATCACATAAAATCACACAAATCTGGATTATAAAATGTACTCAGACATGTCTCAATATTTGATAATGCGGTTGAAAAAACTGTGAATCCCTCCAAAAATACATGTAAAATAAACAACTTCCTAGCAAGGTGAACAAACAGCATTTCAACCTTTTACTGATTCTCTAAAAATGAACAAAAATATTACTTTTGAAGCCCTCATGTAAAGTGTTAACTACAGACAATTTTGGTGGCTGAAAAAAAAAAAAAAAAAATTACAGGCAAGAGGATAATACATTTATTACCCATGATACTCACACGTTCATTAATCCATGTTATGACGTACTTGTGCTAAAATGTTCCCCTACATCATCTCCCTTTTGCGCAATGTTTTCCTACTGATAGGAGGCCAGTGTTTTGTTTCCTATAATGGTTACCTGTGTGATCTGAACAGGGCAAGTTGGTCAACGATCAGCACTGAAGGAAAGCTTCCTCCCAGTTCGTATAGTTATTCCCACAGGAGGCTTGTTTCCGTCTCTCCGTCTCCCGAGTCGGGCTGTTTGGCTTCACGGCTGATGAGTATAGACTTCAGCTTCATTAGCCGCTGTCTCTAGAGTGCAAAAGCCCATCAGCAACCGCCTTGGGCCTCCGTGCAATCTCCCAAAAGCAGCACATGGGAAGAGACAGCACTACCGAGTAACAGTGTGGAAACTGATGTGCAACACCTATGAAGCAGGGTATAAACAGGGCGGTTACAATTTCCTGGATGCTGACAGCTGTAAACAAAATTAAACTGGTCATTGTCTTTACTTTAAAACACACAATTCAATCAAAAACTAGATTTGAACCCTTGAAAATGTCAATTTCAGCCACATAAAAAAAAAAAAAAAATCATGCTTTTGTAAATCAAAATTGACATAAATGTCGAAATTATGACATTAAAAGTAAAAATTACGACTAAAAAATTATAATTATGACAAAATTAGAAATTACGACATAAAAGTAAATTATAAGTAGTAAAAGTAGTTTTGACTTTTTATCTCATAATTTCTACTTTTTAATCTCATAATTATTTTTAGTCATAATTTTGTCAATCATGATTTTCATATTTTCATAGACATAGTATGTTGTAATTATGACTTTTTATGTCATAATTAATATTTATGAAAACATGATTTTTTTTTTTATTATGTGGCAGAAATGGGCTTCCATAAAAATATGATAAAATGGAAACCCTATCATACAGCTATCACAATGGAATTAAACGTGGCGTAACACCATATCACACTCTGCTCAGAAACATCCCCTGAGGTGCTCTCGTACAACGAGCACTCGCAGTGTGAAGAGAAAGCACAGCGTCAATGCAGTGAGACAGGCTGTTTGAAAGGTAAAATATTGTATGATTAGCACATGGAGCTCTGGTGGAGACCTGCCCAGTGTTTACTGTATTGTGCAGTGATAGTGAGAAAATGGAAACAGATGTGCAAATGAACTGAATTCAGATTGAGTTTTCATTATAAGGCCTGAAAAGAGCTATCGATTGGCATTCCTGTTAATCTCAATGGCAGTTGCTCGGCTGGTGGATGACCTCTGGAGGTGTGCGAACTGCTATGGCCCTGTCCCAAATGGTACACTTGCATTTACAGTCTTGTGGACTTACAATGGCCTCCATGTGCGCGTTTCTGCTCGTAGGTTTCAGAAGGGTGCTCACAAATGCCCCCTTTGCAGCTGATATGCACACTCGATATTGATAGAATCAGAATGTTTCAGAATATTTTTTTTTCCAGCTGATAAACGATACAAACATTGACAGCCAATCAGAATCCACTAGACTTTAAAGAGCTTGAGCATTTAAAGTGGCAGATGACATAACTGCAACATGCGCTTAGAATGAACAGAATGCTATCCGCTGGTGTAGATGCTAATATATTGTTATAATTTCTTGGTGTGAAGAAATAATTATTATTACTATTTCTATAGCTTTCTTGGTGTGAACAGGCCTTTAGGGTTCCATTCGGGACAGGGCCTATGTGACCAACAAAAGTTTATGAGGCTTACATGCAGAGCTTGACATTAATATAAGCCAACCCGTCAAATGCGGGTAGATTTCAGTAGTGGCATGTAACACAGTCACTCCTATTAGCCACTTTGGCGGGTTTTTTATATAGCCTATAACATAATACATGTTTATCAATTGTAGTCTTTTAAAAAGGCATCTAAAACAATAAACTAAGTGCAATATAGTGTTGTCAAAAATATAGATTTTTCACTATCAATACTGAAATGCTTCCAATACTCATTTTCCGCAGAACAGATACACGATACCAGCTGCACTTTCTCGCTCTCTCATCTCTCCGACAGCAAGTTGACACACAAACCCCCCTCCCCTGACTCACTTGTTTCATTTGCTCCGGATGAATATTGTTGGTGTTACAGGGCTTGAATTACCGCGTGGGATTGCGTGTATTTCACATTATTTTACTCCTTCCCACAGATTTCGTGCTCACACCCAAAGTGTGTGCGCACAGCCGCCTCTCAATAATAAATTGAGTTTGTTTTCACTGCTCATTGCACTTAAATAGTCAAATACACACAAAATAATGTCAAAATGCTGGTCTTGGAGAGTATTCACGTAAACGCAGTCAGTTATGCTTTAAGTGAGTTGAGAAAGGAAACGTTTATCAGTAGGCTAAAATGGATCTGTGCGTCAGGTCTTAAAGTGACAGCAGCCTGATATAGGCCTACCTGCTGCCAAATTATGAGATACTATTAAAGATATCTATATGGCAGTTTTCCCTCCTGCTTACATGTTTTGTTCATCATGATAGACTTCACAAATGAACATGACTTATGAATTTTATGAATTTTGAAGCCTAAATAAAATCAGCAGAAGTTTACAGTGAACAACAGGAAAACAATGATTCAGTGATGCAAACATAGTTAAATTCAGCTGTAAAGCATTTTAAAAAAAAGAAAAAAAAAACTTGTCAGTTCAATGTTGATTTAGTTCCATTGTAAAGATAATCAATTATTAAATAAATTATACCATGGTTGCATGACTTTAACGTCACCATCACTAAGCTTAACTCTTCAGTCTTTATTGAGAAAAAAAATAAATAAATAACTTGAACATATGAATTCGTACAAACTCATTCCTACACTTTTTGTATGATCTGCTTATGCCTTGGTCCCGATATACTCGCAGCAAAGTTATTTTTTGTTTTTCACCTAGGAGTAAAAAAAAAAAGTTCAAAATACCTTTGCAGCGAAATACTGTTAGCAAACACCCCAACGCCGCCAACACTGCTGAGAGCAATGTTTAGATGAATATGTAAATATGTGCTGCACGATTACCTCTCAACAAGAAAATAAACAACAAAAATGACAGTGGTGAGAAAACAGCAGTTAAGAAAGCATCTGATTATAGTGATGTGAATATTTTTGCACCAGCTCTGCAATTCAGTACTCCGGTCACATCACGTTTATTTATATAGCACTTCATACAATAGATTGCTTTAAAGCAGGCAGCTTTACAGTATTAAACTTGAAAAAAAGTGTATGTGTCCCTTTTATTTAGAATTACAACTTTAATTTCTACTATAATTCAGCTCTCCAGGGTGTTCATGTTTTTACTTACGTCTGATGTCGATGGACTGAACAGTATAAATGAACCAGAGAAGATTTGTACCTCAAAGAAGGTGGAGCCTCTCAGAGCTACACCCACCTATTATGTCATCACCACGGACCAATGGTAGTTCGAAGGTGTTTACAAACAAGCAAGAAAATTGCTAACCACACACTGAGTTCAGTCCAGACTGACTGAAAAAAGTCTAGCTTGTTTTTTAAAGTCCATAAACTGCATAGTGCAATATGTGCAAAGTGCATGTGAATTAAAAGCTAGACAGGCATGAACAGACGTTTCAGCACATTGCTTTCTTCAGTGCTCATATTACAACAAACATTCACCCTTTTCTTTGTAGATTACCAATTAGGGACAATCAGCTGAAATCAATTAGCAAGAGTAGAGCTCCAAGAGAGTATAGCAGTTAACATGTTTCACAGAATATTACAGATACAACTACAGCAAATAAAAGTATGCAGACAATACAAATATTACAAACATTACAAAGAAACCACCCCATATTTAAAACAAAAAAAAAAAGAGTGGTGCTCTAATTATTCATACAATTATAATGATTAAAAAAAAAAAAAAAAAAAAAAGCAAGTGTGAAGGTGTTTAACAGCCAGGGGTGCGTTTCCCGAAAGCATCGTTAGCCAACTAAGGTCATAAGTCCCATTGAACTCTATTGGTAACGACGGAACTTGCGACCATAGTTCGCTTTGGGAAACGCACCCCAGAGCAACTTTTCCACAAAGTTTTCTTTAACAAGCTGTTTCGAACTCCAGAAACATACTCCAAATGAACTTTGTTTGGCCTGATTTTGTTCAAAATTACGTAACACCAGTTTGTTCTTCAATTTTGCCTTAAGTATATTGAGACCTTGACGGTTAGGTTTTTACTTTTTTTCCAAAACTAGCTCATTTTAAATGGCAACTGTCATGATTATTTAGTCCGCTCTTTGTTTAGTTTCATTTTCATGGACTTTTAGTTTGCTTGTCATTATTCCTGTTGTCTTTGTTCACGTTTTATTTAATCATCACAGCTGTTCGTATTTGAGTTCGTTAACATTGTATACTTAAGTTCCTCAGTTCGGTGTCATTATTGTTTGCGTGTAGACATGCTGTTACGTTGTATTAGATTATATAAGCTTATTTTCTTATTAAAACATTCATTTTGGAATTCCTGACACATCTTCATCCTTGGACTTTTAAATCCGTGACAGAATAACCGACCCAAAAGATTTAGCATTAGCAGCACAATTTATTGCTTTGGCACCGAGAGACCTCTCACTGTTAGACTATACTCTTCAGTTCTGCCTTCTTGCTGAGCATTCTCGTTTTGATGAAGAGACACTCAAATCGCTGTATTGAATCGGGGCTACGACCAGCAAGTAGACCTCCCAGACATGCCTAAATCCTATTATAACTATTTTCATCAACAACCCAAACACATATACCTTATATAGAATATTATTTACGCACCAATCAGCTCCACTGCGGATTCCAAGCGATCAAGGGCTTACACCGTGTCTATACCGGACGCGACCGTTGTCGCTCACGTCGCAACAGCTAAAGGCTGTCTACACTGGACAGCTGGATGCTTTGTAAGCACTTGTCCTTCGTGTTAGTACGTCATAAATACAACGAGGTATCAGTTTACTGTCTGAGATTTGTTGCTCGCGTCATGCTATATCCAGTGTGTACAACATCAACGATTATAATGGGTTCTATTATCTTCTGTCGCGTCGCGCCGCTCGCGTCTGGTGTAGACATGGTGTTAGGGTGTTCCATTTAAACACATTGTAAGGGTTCCGCCAATAGTGGGCACTCATGCAATGCAAGTGTAACCGGTCCGTTGCTGACCGCCGTTACCATCATCTGCGTTGTGTATAAGACGACCCAGGACACTTTCACTTCTGTTCACCAAAAGGGGATTTATTGACAGCCATGCCCAGCATTAACTTCACTCCTGTGGATTAACATGAATAAAGTTCATATCTCGCTCTTGTGGGCGTTTCATGAGACATTCCTCTCTCCAGCATAAGCAATACGAACTCATTTTGTGTAACAGTTGAGAAAATAAACATTAACATTGAAACATTATAGTATTAACACAATACAAGATTATAAAAGGACATACAAATCCAATAAAGAGGGAAATACCTGTGGATTAACATGAATAAAGTTCATATCTCGCTCTTGTGGGCGTTTCATGAGACATTCCTGTACGATATAACATTTGTTACCTAACTAATGACTCAAAACCATGTCAATAGCATATCATACGGCCCACACGATATAACTTTACATTCTCAATCCACTCGCACATAAAACATACAACAGAACACTGCAAATAGTCTCAGTACTGTTTACAATAAGATATTTAGTCGATTTATACACTTTGTAAACTTAATTCACTCATAAAATGAAGAGCTCCGAAAAACGCTTACCTCTCCCCATCATAAGCAATGTGAACTGGCGAGAGGCGCGCACTCAATTGAAAATGGCGTCAGTAGAGCGCCAGGAGAAAATGTCAAAATAAAAGTCTCTAAACAGTGAACAGTAGAATTAACATACATTATTCAAAGAGAAACAGAAATAAATAAATACAAAATTCAATAGAAGGATTTTAGTGAAAAAGCAATGTGTTACATTCAAATTGTATTTTCTATAACTCGTTACACAAGCAATGTTGTACATCGGAGTGAACAAGACGGAGGAAGTTAGCGAGGGAAGGGCATAAAAAAAATGGACATAAAAGCAGCCGAAAGGGTGCGTCCGAACTCGCATACTCTCTTGAGTAGGTATTTATTTTGAGTAAGTAATTACTTCACGACCCCTAAAAATGTACGTTCTGTATAGTATGAATGGGCCTCATTCATGAAACTTTCGTAAATATATGAGTAAATTTAGAGTAATTTGTGCGTAAAACGGACCTTCCCGAAAACTCCAGATTCAAACGCATCTTAAACATCAGTTTTGATAGTTAAACGTGTATATTAATGAATTCCAATCATTCATAACTAGGGTATGCGGGTATGCTCATTCACAATTAGCAAAATCCCCGCCTATGAATTGCAGCTACACAAATTACATTGGAACGCTGTGGAATCTTCTGGACTCCCTTCTCAGGTTTATTGCATAAATTCAAAAGAGACTAATAGGCCATATGCCTAACAATAAATATTCAATTAATGTGTGTCCACCAAAGCTTTTTAGCTAGCTGAAAAAATGCCTGGTGCTCTTCTGAAAACAGCCATCTCAACGGGCATTGTATGCATTCATACAAAATTGCTACCTCGTAAAATAGTTTTCTCATGAGAACCTGATTTGCCCTCAAAGTTTCATAATAAAACCCAAGATACCTTTTGTCCATATTATGTTCGGAATCCCTCTTTTTACCTGCAGGTTTTCTGTACAGTTTAAAGCAACTGTGTGACTCAACATGATGTAATGAGAAATCTCGGCTGTATGTTCTTTTCTGGGCTCATAGTGGGTGGGAGTGAAAACGAGAGAGGGAAAGAGAGGGGGTTGGGGGGTAATGAGGTGACATAATGGGTTGTGTGTAAGTGTACACTTAAAGAATACATCGACACAGGATCTGAGGGGAAGAAAATGTGTGCGCGCTCGCAGCAGCGGCGTAAAAGTGCTGTTACGCGGGGGTGGAGAGACAGAGGGAGAAAATAAAAAAAGAGAGAGAAAGAGAACAGAGCTTCTAATAATAACCCTGAGAGGGAACGCAATGATTGAGGCACAGAACACATGGAGAGAAGAAAAAAAGACAGAGAGAAACCATAAAATGAAACACAGACTAAGCAGCTCAGCGAGAAAGACTTTTAAATTCAAATGGAATATAACATCGCTGAGGAGGCAAAAAAAAAAAAAAAAAAAAAAAAAAAAAAAAAAATGATTAGATGTGGAATTATGTTCATGAAACATCTGTCAGACACAAACGCGTATTTCAGAGCTGTTCTGTTTATATCATTTGTAGCATATAGCAGTTCAATACTGTATTTGTATATCAACAGCTGTATAGTGTATGTGCAATGATTAAAGACATCTCAAAACATCACAAACTGAAATGACTCCAGATGAGGATGTGAACATTGGTCAGGTGTATGTAATGTCAGGGCACTAAAACATTTACAGGATTGCGGCAATGCTGTGACAGGAATAAAGATGGCTGAGTGCTGCCCTCCTCTGGTGTGATGAAGGTAAAACAATCTTCGTCTCAAGACTGCCAGGAACGTCTGAAAATGTATCTGAAGGCTACAGTATGCGATATAGATATACCTCTGCAGCTGAATGATGTGTACCCTGAGTGTTCATTTGAATGTAAAACTAATCTCTAAAAAATTATAACTTTTTTTTTTTTCTCATTTTTGAAATAGCCTTAAGCAGGGGTGTCCAAACTCAGCCTGGAGGGCCACTGTCCTGCAGAGTTTAGCTCCAACTTACCACAACACACCTGCCTGGAAGTTTCCTGTATGCCTCCAGTAACAGGATTGGACACCCCTGGCCTTAAGATTAAGAAGTAAGTAGTAAGACACTTGAGGATATATGAAAGAAGCCACTCTATAAAATTATTGTGTACAGGTTGGGGTCAAGAAATTAATATTTTTATTCAGCAAGAATGCATTAAATTGATAAAAAGTGACATTAAAGACATTTATAATTTAAATGCTATTCTTTTGAACTTTTTCTATTTATCAAAGAATCCTGAACAAAAAGTAACACCGTTTCCACAAAAATATGTAGTAGCATAACTGTTTTTAATCAGCTGGAATCAGAAGAGATCAGATGTGCTCCAACAGTGGCCACATTCAAATCCAGACTGAAAACACATCTGTTTAGCTGTGCATTTAATGAATGAGCACTTTGCTACATCTGACTGATTGCACTGTATCTTATCTATGTATCCTTCTCTTTTTATAACTGTTTTTCAATCAATTTTTAATCTTTTTTATTCTTTGCTTTTATTGTTATTTTTATTTCTTATGCATTTTTTGTGATTATTTTATTCTTTTTTTAAGAAAAAAACCTTTTTATGTAAAGCACTTTGAATTACCATTGTGTATAAAATGTGCTATATAAATAAACTTGCCTTGCTGTTTTTACTGGGGGTTTTTTTTTCCTCTTTTTGATCAAATAAATGCAGCTTGGTGAGCATAACGCCTGTTTCACACATAGGCATACCTACTCCGTTTGCAGTAGGTATGCATTGCAGGAGCAGTACGCACTATTGTGCATCCACACACCTATGCCACGTTTGCAGTGCACAACTGATCCGCAGCTGTAGGCTACTGTATATCATATACTGTAAAAAAAGATGGACAACGCACCTTTACTCTCTTCCATTGTAGTAACTGAAGCTGCCACTGTGTCAATATGGCGCTGACATCTTGAGTCTCGAGCATATAGACCGGGGGTGCTTCTCAATATCCCTCCTTGTTTCCTCGCTCCTCCGTCCTCCATGCTATGACCCGGAAACCTATCAAGCTCAGCCATCTTGAAGGACATCTCAATTCTCTAATTGCACCGTGAGGAACGAGGAGTGAGGAAGCTTCCTGAGGAGTCATGAGCGAGGATACACAGGTGTATCCTTTGCGGAAGTCTTTCTCGTCGAGAAACCTGACGCACGCATAAATTCTCCTCCCCCCTCTGTCAAAATAATTTAAATGTATGCTTTACTTTTGCAGTTTAAATAAACTTTACATCTCACATATTTCAACGGGGCATTGCTTTATTAATATTTATTATAATTTTTTAAATAACCAAACTTTAACAACATATGGGTAGATCCCTCGAGTGCAGCTGAGGATGCTTTGAAGTGACGATAAAGGGAGCGAGGATATCATTTCACTTGATTAAATTCCTCTGTCCTCGCATCTTTTCCTTGTGTCCTTCCCTCGCATCCTGAAGGGGTGGAGCTAAGAGGCGAGGAAAGGAAGTGAGGAAAGGAAACAATGGCCCTGTCCCAAATGGCACACTTCATGTGCACTTTCGGTCTTGTGGACTTACAATGGCCGCTGCGTGCGCGTGTCCGTTAAGTCCACAAGACCGTAGGGTGTCCCATTCGTCATTTAAGCTTAAAGAAGGGTGCTCGTGAGCGCCCCCTTTGCGGCTGCTATGCGCCCTCGATGCACACTTCTGCTGAGCCCGCAAGATTGTGAGCTACGCAGAGGACTTTACCCGGCGGTCAAAGCGGCATTACGTCGTGAAAGTGCGAACTCAGAGGAAGACCGTGAGGGTTTAGGGTGCCATTTGGGACAGGGCCGAGGATGCACAAATAAGAATTGAGAAGCACCCCAGGTGTGCCTCATACGTCCTGAAAAGTGAAGCTGCGGGCTCTTTGATCGCCCCCTGGTGGCTGGATGCAGTACAAGTCATAAACCCCACCCTCTCCATGTAAACGACTGGCACTTGAGTCAAAATAAAAAAATAAACTACACTTCCAATAAAATTTTCCGAAAGATGGTTTTGGTCATTTAAGGTAGTTGTTATCACGCTGATATATATTCAATTGTTCCGTTTTTGTTATAAGTTTGATTTTAGCTAGCAAACGGGCGTGTCATTATGATTGACAGTTGTAATTGACAGCTTCTCTGAGGACTGTCGGAGCTTCGAGGGAAGATTCAAGATATATAACTATTCATTTTCGATTTCAGTGTTATTTCACACCGACAAAATGAGTTGTTCAGCAGTAAACTGTACTAACCGACCTACTGATGGATCACGCCTAACGTTAGCCATGATGGGAAAAAGCAGGTGAACGTATGGTGATGGGTATAAAATAATAATTAGCAGGACAAAACTAATGATAGCCTACTCTAATTAATTATAGAGTACTGTCTACAGCAATCGATCTCCTGTAACGTTAGTTCAACTTGATTTAAAATGGCAGGACCATTTCTGACATTTTAGAGTTGTTTCTAGTGGCATATTATTGAGTTTATCTACTGAATTTGCTGTTTCAAAAATATTATTGCAACAGAAACAATATTATTTTACAGGTAGAATTTTAAATTGTGTATAATTTATATATTTAAAATACATCAGTTACGATATGTTGTTTTGACCTATCCCAGTATTGTAGTTATCACTAGTAATTTATTTGAAAACAAACAATGTAGGCTACATTAATAAACATTCAAATGAAACATAAATGTAAATTCCTCTTTGCCAGATGTAATTAAACCATCGTTTAAGCCAAATGAAAAAAGGAAGGAGGAAAAGAAAAATATAATAAACAATAGATAATAAAACAAATAGGTAATCTGATATTGATGACGCAGACGTCTGGGCGGAAGTTTGATACCGCGACTCCGCCTCCGGGCTCCACTGACGATTCCTTCTGCGCATGCCCAGGCTGACGTTTTTGCGTAACATGTCAACGCCCATCGTCGTACGTTTTACGTTCAGTTCATTACAATGGAAGGAAGCGGCGTTGCGTCGTCCATCTTTTTTTACAGTCTATGATATAGACTGTAAAAAAATATGGACATAGTGTCTGTGACGTCACCGGTAGATTTCTGAAGAGCATTTTTGAAGCCTAAAAGCGGCCGTTGCCATCTTGGCAGCGCGTCACTCCAGGATAACTGAAAATGGGCAAAGAGGCGGGACGTGGTTGGAACTGAGGTGCCTGATTGCTGAAACCACGCCCGCCTAGCGCGACATGATCATGTTTGCAGGCTAAGAAGCTATCTATCTATCTATGACACTATATTAATAAATATAACAAGTTATATAATTTGAAAGTTCTAAAGGTTTACTGTCAATCTACGGTGTCTTTTTATATATATATATATATATATATATAGGTGCTCCAGCACTAATATTGTAATTTGTGTCGGGTGTGCAAATGACAACACAAAATCAAAACGGGACTTCATACCTTTGTAATGAAATAGCGATCACAAGATGAATCCAATCCGTCGCACTTGGATAAAATGTCCATGAGTGTCCATTGAACAAACAACAGCACTTTTTGTCCACAAAAGCGTTAAATCCATGAAATATTAATATATTGTCCATCATCGTTCTTCAAAAAATTATGCAATCTGAGCACCGTTTATGTTGTAAAACGTCTCAGGTTACGTATGTAACCATGGTTCCCTGAGAACAGGGAACGAGACTCTGCGTTTACCGCTATGGGGAACGTCACACGTGACCCGGTGTCTGAAAGCCAACTATCCAACAACTCCAATCTCTATTGGCCGGCGACAGCCTATGACGTAATATGGCGCGACCCGGAAGTATATAAGGAGCGCCTAGAGAAACAGTCAGTATCTTATCGTCTTGAGGGACTGTTCAGCAGGCAGCCCGAGGCATGGCATGGCAACGCAGAGTCTCGTTCCCTGTTCTCAGGGAACCATGGTTACATACGTAACCTGAGACGTTCCCTTTCGAAAGGGAACTCAACTCTGCGTTTACCGCTATGGGGAACGATATACCCACGCCGCCATGCTCGAGGAGAGTGCATGCCAAATGACTAGACAAACGTCCAGCAGTTTCCAGAGAAACGCCGGGAGCAACTCCCCCTCGGGTCACACAAGGCTGTCAGTGACAGCATTCCCTACGGCCAACAGCCCAAGCTGAGCCTAAAGGAGGCCTTCCGCAGAAAGCCTTCCAAGGCTGCTCAGGGCATCTGGGACCAGCATTCCGTGGAAAGTGGTCCCTTAAAGGGAATGTGGCCAGGAAACCAAAGGGAACCCCGGCCAGTCACTAGAGGGGAACAAAGTCACCCTCAGCGCCACCAGGGAAGCCGTACTAAACTTGGCGAAGGCCAAATTTAGTTTGGGCCAGCCCTGTCTGTTACACAGAATCTCCATAACACATTCTTCAGAGAAGAGAGCAAGTAAGAGCGACTGCGAAAGAGCAGTAAGCAACTCAAACCCACGCGCAGAGATGGGCATCCCGGAGAGTAGAACTCAGCTGAGTGCTATAAACCCTCGTATTGAGGGGAGTAAAATCCGCTCATCCTGGGATCTACTCAGTGTCTGACTAATGCACTTGAGGAGGCTGTGCGCTAGAAAAACCCTGGTACAGGGGAGCACAAACCAGCCTGGGGGCTGGTCTCAACGGGAGACTTCATCGAAGTCTACAACCAATGACCAGCTTAGGGAGCTAAGCACAATTACAAAGTCAACCCAAAGGGAAGTACGAAGCTCAACCTAACAGATAGACCATACTGTAGGCACATAGTTATGGAGGCCGGAAAAAGGGCCTACAACATAACTGAAGTTCTAAAAGAAGAACTAAAAATCACACCAGAGACATAAATCGCATGGTGGTATTTCAGGGTGGCCCACAAAGCCACTCGCCTGAAAACAAACATGCTGAGCGCACGACCAACCATGCAATTAAGTCACTGTGGGTGCCCACGAACAGTCCATCCCAACACAATCCAGCGAGCAGTGTACTCGGTAAAGAACCTTTTACCCTTAAAATAAGAGGAGTACAGCGTACGCCATCACGCGCTAAAGAAGGCCCTGTGGGCCTATAACCTCAGCAGACACGTGGCATCAGCTCGTGGCAGTGTTATCAAGCTCCAGGCAGAACAAACCGACTACAAAGGAGGTTAAAGAGTCAGCCGGAGCCCTGGCCAGCCAGCGACATAAATCCCTTTTACTGTCTTCAGTAAAAAATATCAAAGAAAACACAAAAGGTACAAGCCAGCATGTTCCCAAAGGAGGCCCCGAGGGCCTACCCGTCACACGCGGCGTCAGCTAGCGGCCACTAAAGTTCTAGGAGCAAGAATAGAACCGAGTAAAAAACAAGGTAACTACTTAGCTCAACTAGAGCTAAAGGAGACCAAGCTCAAGGAAGTAAATGCATAAAACCGAACGAACAGCTGGTTTTAACACAAGAACTTACCCTGAGAGGCAAGCCACTCAGAAAATGTACTCGGTAAAAGCACCTTTTACTCTCTAAGTGAGAGGAGTACAAAGCCAAGCTCCAGCATGATACAAAGGAGGCCTAAAAAGGCCTACGACTCATAAACACGTGGCGTCAGCTAGTGGCAATCATGACCCATCCATGGTGATGAGTCACATAGAAACCAACGCAAAACTGTGCCAACATGCAAACTGAAAGGAGGCCCTAGTGGGGCCTTCAACCTTTATGAACATATGGCAGCAGCCAATGGTAACTTCATGACTAAACCAGCCAGTAGGCCAAGTACTCAATAAGACAACACTTGGATAAGAGGAGTACACATTCTGCCACAGCACTTATGAGAGGCCTGACCTAGGGCCTATTCTTACAGAGGTGGGCGTGGCCGATGGTGGTGTAAGTCAGTAGACTCAAGACTCAACCATGGAATGAGTGCAAAATATAACCAACCCAACTGTGCCAACATGAAAACTAAAAAGGAGGCCTGGCAGGGCCTACTGCTTTTAGCACCATGTGGCTCCAGCCAGTGGTCATAAATAGGGACCAAGCTCAAAGGGGACCAGCTCTAGACCCAACAAGCTGGTTGTGGGTAACTAGCTACACAACCTGAGCTAAGCCTACACATTCCAACAGGCAAATGTACATGGTACAAAAAACATATGCTACCATGGTCTAAGGGAGGCCCGCAAGGCCTACCACCTTAAACAAACATGCGCATAAGCCTGAGGCAGTGCTAAGATACGTGAGCAAACTCGTGATCGTAAACCAACAGCGTCCAAGACAACAGCTGTACTTGGAAGAGAGGCTTCTAACAAAAAGAGCCGACAATCTCATCAGTAAATGAAAAACAGTTGCTGTGGTCAAGATCAACTGGGAGCTAGCAGAGACCATATCTATCCTAAGCAGAATAAGACTCTCTACACTCAACCTGAGTGTGCAATCCAACAGGTGATGCACTCAGTGAAACACAAACCCTAACCGGGGAGTACAATAAAACACCACGCACTTAGATAGAGGCTAACCACAGCCTGCTATCCCAGAGACAGGTGATAACCTGTGGCAGCACTAGAGTAAGCTCACATATTTTAAGATATGTAGGGCTAAGGCATAGAACCCAAAGCAAAATAAAATGCTTTGTAATACATGCCATCCAAAGGGATAAATGTTTCACAGCTTTTTTAAAAAACAGAACTGAGATCTGTGACGAACCCTTGAGAACGAAAGCTAAAGCATTTAGCATCGTATACTCAACTTGAATACATTTTCAAGGGGCTCATGCGGAAACATTATAAGCATGACAAGTTCTATAACGTGGGGCCTAGCAACACTGCATAACATATCTTCTCAAAGATAAGGGCCTACCACCTGGGAAAAACAGCACCAGGAAGGCTCACAACAGCCTATAACCTTGGCTGTTAACCCTAGCCATAGCACCTACATTACATCGAAGGGGAAATGGGCATACGGCCAGCACCTCCCTCGGGAGGCGGCCAGAACTAGGAACTATACAACCTGAAAAGGGATAGCAAAAATAAGGGTGATGTAACAAACAAACACCTAAACCTAGCTCTAGCCTAGCCGCTAGCTAAGGCCTACTAGACCAAGCAAGCTTGGGCTTCACTTTAAATCCTCTCAGATATGAGGAGAAAAAGAAGCACTACAAGCCAATAGTGCCAGGCGGCCGATTAAAGCCGACCTGCACACAAATAACTGAAGTGACGAGTGCTAACTCAAACCAAACTAACGGATTAGCTGAGAAGCTACTCTAACATAGGAGGCTACAAAATAGCAGCCATAATGTGGCCTGCATGTGAAAACTAGCCAACCTAAAGATCCAGTTATTTTGCCCAAAAGAACCCCTTCTAACTTTACTGACTACATGCTCAGGAAAACTATACAGGAAAAACAAGGTCTACACTTTTTATAAACATAAAAATATAGACCCAGCTTACCTCCCTGCGGCTCGTAGAACGAAGATTTCTCCTCATTTTCTTGCATGAAGAAGGATGAAATCAAAAAGTTCTTTTAAGCCTAAAAGCACTTTTCACTATCCAGCCAGAAGGCGGCCTTAGAAAAATTATTATTAAAGGCCCAGCCATCAGCTTGACTGTTAAAGAAGCACCTGAGCATGTAACCAGAAACTCAGGAGGCGGAGGAAGAAGGGGCGAGGGCAAATGCAAAGTTGCCCCCGCAACAAGAGGGAATGATTACAGACGCTATTGGTGTATGTGATCGATCACCTCCTGCAAAGCCTGCTTCTTCCTCCTCGAGTCCAGCCGTCTCTGTGCCTGCTCCGAAAGGGGGAGGCGCTCGAGCGGCCATACTGGATCTCTGGCCCTATCTCAGAGCCTCAGCTCGAGATGGACCAGCCCCCTGATAATTACTACATGCTCAGAAAAAACTATACAGGAAAACAAGGTCTCATTTTAAAACATAAAATATAGACCCAACTCATTTTCCTGCGGCTCAAAGACCGAAGACTCCTAAAAGTCCTTTTCTCTACATGAAAAAGGATAGAATCTAAGGTTCTTTTAAGCCTAAAAGATCCTCTCACTATCAAACCGAAAAAGCGGGCCGACAGAAAATAATCACTATGGGCCCAGCCATCAGTCTGACCATAAGAAGTATCTGAGCATGATATAAATTATATACACATGCATATAAATACGTATATAATACATATACATATATTACACATATATATACACACATATATATATATATATATATATAGGAGGAGAAAGAAGAAGAGGAGAGGGTAGATATAAATCGCCCTTATATAGCTGGGGGATCGATTACAGACGCAACGGTGTTTACAATTGATCACCCATCTCACTTTCGTTTCTTCCTCCTCCTGTCTGTCTGGGCTCAGATACAATCTGAACGGCTAGGGGGATTTTCCATGCCCTCCCGATCTCAAACGCAGAGATCAGGAAGGAATGGAAAGTTTATGGGAGCTGCAAATTCATGGACAGAAAGGAACCGCTCGTCGAGCCGTCCGCGCGCGGCCCCTTTCTTAACGCGCTCTCACGGCAGCTGCCGCCTGTCGAAAAGCGCGTCCCAAAAACACCAGCAGCTCCGCATACAACAGCCAGAGGAGCGCTCGCTGCCGGACGTGATGATGTAAAACACGGACGTCATCGTCATCCAACAACTCATCCTCGTCAGCCCCGGGGAAGCCGAGAGAGAAATACAACTCTCTCAAACTTTCCCAACGAGCTCACCTGCGAGCCCTATGATTGCAGCCGCCGTTTTGCCTCAGCACAAACGAGGCCAGAATCACCAGGCGCAGATGCGGACACCTCTTCCCTCGAGAAGAGTGCCGAACGAGAACTGAGCGTCCCGATAGGGAGACGCTCACAGTAAACAACAGACAGCGCCCTCAAGCACTGTCTATGCGCGCTCCTCTCCAGACAGAAAACGCCCAGAAATGTGTATATCAAGTGTCAAAAACCTGGGACACAGATGAACACACTCTCTTGAACGTTTGTCAGGTATATTAAAGAATCCCTTACCGGAGTCGACATAGTCGCGATCAGACAGAACAGACCCGAAAGACGAAAAGATACTGACTGTTTCTCTAGGCGCTCCTTATATACTTCCGGGTCGCGCCATATTACGTCATAGGCTGTCGCCGGCCAATAGAGATTGGAGTTGTTGGATAGTTGGCTTTCAGACACCAGGTCACGTGTGACGTTCCCCATAGCGGTAAACGCAGAGTTGAGTTCCCTTTCGAAAGGGAACTGTATATGATCGTATACATTGGACTCTCACAAACAAATGAGCCCGCGTCCAAAGTATAATTTTTCAAAATAGCAGTTTTAGTTATAATATCCAAGCAGTGCTGTCGGATTTTGTGGTGTCTTGAGAGGCATATTCTCCAGCCATTGTCGTTGTAGTAAATCTGACGAACTTTTAGCCAATGCCAAGACGATCCAACAACGTGTGTTCTGTTTATCTTCCGCATGTGTGCACATGTACACAGACGCACGTCTGTCTCGACCATAAACCGCACAGCAAGCCATATTTGATAATTGTATGAAATAATCCCGAAAAAAGCACAAACACGACAGAGATGTCAAATTCAGCAGCTGGAATTAGCCTAGCTGAGGTAACGTGATGGCTCACAGACAGCAGCAGCACTCCACCTGTCACTCAAATGACCACGCCCTTAATTATGCAGAACTTTAAGGCTTAATATAATTTAAACGGATGAGTTATAAAAAAAAAAAAAAAAAATTCACCTCCCTCAGAGTGTCATGAAGGGCAAAATTAGCTGTATAGTCCAAAACCACAATTTGAACCAGGCTGTAAACGTTTTTTCTGCTGTAAAGTTGGGCATTTAACATGGGGCTCAATCAGATTCTGCTCTCTTTTGGAGCCTGTCCCTAGCGGCCAGTCGATGAATTGCAGTTTAAGTCACTTCCAGCCACCTCTGCGTGATCCAGACGCTTAATTGGCTTAATTTTCGTTACACTTGAGTACATTTTTCAACTGTCTGGAGTATTAAATTGTGGTACTTTTACTTTTACTTGAGTTGAATAAAAATAAAGTATTCAACTTAGCTAAAAAAAATTTTCACCAAAAGTACAAAGTTTGATAAAGGTGTCAACAGAGCAACAGGGCGAGATGGCATTTGACAGGCACTTTTAAAACTGCTGCGGTGGAGGCTGGAGCCCTGCGCTTCAGCCAATAACAGACAGGTCTGACTCGTTTGTAAAACCAATAAAAAGTTTAGCTGGGGGGCGGGGCATTCAAACCGTGCTTTGACATTCAATCACTGGCGCTCATGTTTTGAATCAGTATCGCTAACCTTTCAATATTTTAGCGAATGTAAGTGAGCTATGCTCTTATTCTGACATTAAATTATAATTTTGGCAGCTCCTGAAATGGGTCATACCTGTCAGCTGGCTACGCCCCTGAGTAATGGGGTTTTGGTTTTGGAGTGTGTTTATTTATTTGTTTATTGGTTGTGGTTGTTCCTCATGAGATGGTCAGAGAGAACTCTTTGTTAGGTTCAGCTCTTGGTGTTTTAGGGCTTTATAATGGTATGTGCTGGGGTGGCTTGTCTTTAGATGTTTATCTGACTATTGCAATTGTACTCTGAAAATAAGCCAAGGTGGTCAGCGTGGGACATTTGTAATGCTGTGTGATGTATATTGTAGAATTGTATTGTATTGTATATGTATTGTAGAATTAATTAGGTGCTGAATAGAGCAGCCATTACCTTCAGCCAATAACTGCTTTGACCTTCCTGACTATTTTTACAAAATCTTTGGTTTTCTCTTCTTTGTGTAACAAAACACTTCTTAAGTTTCTCTCAACACCCAATTATCCAAAGAAAAACACGTTGCTTGTAGTACCAATTTACACCAATAGGCTCAAACGACTGTTTGAAATTCACACCCTGTATGAACCTTAACCTATACTCATAAAACAAATCTTATGTCATGACACGTCATGTCAATAATCAGTATAATCATAGTGTCAGTGACTTTCACAAACTGTTCTGTGCTGATTACAGATTTCATCGAAGCTGTTAAGACCTTTTAAAAACGAAATGGGAATTCTCCCATTTTCAAATCCGCAATACAAACTGCTGATTCCAGTCACAGGTGCTCTGAAGACACACCCACACAGCAAACAGAAGAGAGAGAATGAGTGAGAGAACAGGTTTTGTTCAGGTTTTATTCTCACACACCCTTCACAAGCCAGAAGAGCAGCAAAAGAAAACACAAAAGTCCTTCATCATGCAGTGTAAGTCTCAATCTCTGTTTATTCAAACTACACAAAATCTGTTCTTGGCTTATCATTAGATTTTAAATTTATGAAAAATTAATGAAGAGTTAGAATGAAATATGGTGGCTGTTTTAAGAAGCACATTTACCTTAATTTTTGATGAACAATAAGCAAATAAAAACAGTTACTGTATGATTCTGCTTTTGTTCGTTGCTTAATTTCACTTGTGTACTTCAAATCTTAAAAGCATGTTTTTTAAACTGTACTTGCTGATAATATAATAATGAAATAAAAGGATACTTAAGTGTACACTTTCATGACAATGTTTCTTAACACACTTAAATACACTTTTAAAATGTGCACTGTACATTGAAATCATTATGTTTTAATAATCTTTTATCATGCTTTAAAGAAGTATTATAAATGCTTTTACAGATATGAAGATGTACTTAAGTCCTACTTAATTATGTCAACAGTTGGAGTTTTTATATTTATTTGGACAGAAGTAAAAGAGCAGACAGGAAGAGACAGTTGTTTAGATTTGAATGTTGTTGAAGTTGAAGAAAACCTGGTTGTACAACATTCCTGGGATAACACTGTGACGTCTGCGTTCTGCTATTTGCACGTCCTTCACACGTCTGATAAGAAACTGTGACTGAGTTTGTGCTTATATAAGCTGTAAATCTGGTGTCTCACTTGTTGATGTTAATGACTGTAGCTGTTAAGTCAGAGCTGATCCATTGGTCTTGTAAACCTGTTGCAGTTTATATATATATATATATACATACATACATTGTTTAATAGTATTTTAGAGCTAGCAAGGATGTAAATGCATCGCTTTCTTTCATTGGTTGAACAATATGGATTTTTCAATGGCTGGTTCCTGAAACGTTGCATTTTCCCTTCCAATATAGACTATAACTCTCAAATGAACCTCCACTTTGTTTCATTGTTTCAGTCTTTATTCCAGCACAGCAATTGCAAAAAATCCTCTCACCATCTGAAAGCTTAAGTAATTTGCTCAAGGACACAATAGCGACCAAGGGCTCCAGTAACTCTTTGGATAATGGGCCACCTTTACCTGAAACTAAACATGTGACCTTTGTGTTTAACAGTCCACATGCTTAACGCCTACGCTAACACTCCCAGTTTAATGCCAGGCCTTTCCTTTGATACCATCACAATTGCCAGGAGAGCTGTTTTTATTCACTTTATTCAATATTCAGTATGTCTTTGTTTGTTTTTGTGAAGGTTATAAGGATTTACTGCTATTTTTTTTATCTGTCAGTATTTTGTCTTGCATTTTGTTTGCTTTTATCAGTGATGGGTGTTCCCAAAAGTCCTTTAAATAGCAGGAGGGACCTGAAAGTCTTGGGTTCAATAGCTGTTTCCATCCACATATTTTTATGCTTTAAAAAAAAAAAAAAAAAATCTTAAAATGTGCATAAAAAAATATATGCACTTAATTGAGACAGATCATTTTTAATTTGGTAAGAAAACATGCACATGAACTATGATGGAAACACACTTATCAAATAAATTCCTGGATGCGCAAAAAAAAAAAAAAAAAAAAAAAAAAACTCATGACTTTGCCTAACAGATCATGTGATTGGATAACTTGACCAATGTCATTTCTCGAATGAGGTTTTGTCATTATGAAACACCTGTTCAAAAATCTATCAAAATGACGAGATGAATAGAGATGATTCTCAAACGATTTGTCCAAAGCAAATGGAAATTAGACAGAAATAATTTTGTTTACCTACAAGTTTCAAAAATCCAAGGCAACGTCCAAATTTGCATACATATACAATGAACTAAAAGCATGTATTTCAGTAAATATGGGAAAGTACATACATCCACAAAGATACCATTACATGCACCCAAATAATCTGTTAGTAATCAGATTATTAGCTCAACCAGACTGAAAGCCTTCATGTAAACACCTCAATCAATCCGACTGAGATGTTTACATGTGATCCGGTGTAAAGGCCTGAAATAATCTGATCAACAGAAAGAAATTAACCATGTAAATGCTTGAATCAGACTTCAGAATCTTTTTAATCAGATTTAAAAATACCTTGCAAATGAAAAGTAGACTAAATTCATTTTGTTTGCCTGCAAGTTTCAAAATCCAAGGTTATGCCTGAATTTGCTAACAGTATGTATTTCAGTAGTGATAGGAAAGTACATACATCAGAGTAGCTACACGTTTACATACATCTAAATAAATAATCCCTTAGTAATCAGATTAATGGCTCCATTGACCTGAAAAGCTTTAATGTAAACACTGATCTGATCAAAATCAGATTTAAAAAAATACCTTGGATACATGTTCAGTACTGTAATGTGCATGTTTTCTTTTTAGACAATCAAAAATGACAATTATACTCGCAATGACATTATTGCGGTGGCCTTCTCCGGTTCTGACTGCAGTTTTGTTCAGAACACATATAATGCACATGTAAACGAATATGAAATGGACTGCAATGTTTAGGGTTCACATAAACAGAACCTTCAGAATATGAAATTGTATTAGATTCATTCCAGTCGATGAAAATTAGTGCATGTAAACATGCCTACTGAATTAAGACAGAATTGAGTCTTCCACTTCCTCTTCCACTTTTTACTGCCACCCAACTAATTCCATCTCCTTCACCCTAACCTTTGCAGGCCCGCAATCTCCGGGACGAATCCTGTCAGAGGAGCAGTTCTCCTGCTCCATCTGTCTGGAGGTCTTCGTCGAGCCCGTCTCAACTCCGTGTGGCCACACTTTCTGCAAGGCATGTCTGCAGGGCTTCTGGAATCACAGCAAGAAGTTTTTGTGCCCCATGTGCAAGAAAGCTTTCTCCAGAAAACCAGAGCTCAGCGTCAACTGCGTACTAGCTGAGATAGCCGAGCAGTTCCAGGGTCTGTCCACACTGTCCTCCAACGGAAGTGACAAGGGCAACGTTGAGTTTGCACATTCCCCAAGCACACAGAAAGAAGACGACTGGGGAGACTTCGCTAAAGCGGGAGATGTGCCCTGTGACGCCTGCATCGGCAGGAAGATGAAGGCCAAGAAGTCATGCCTGAACTGCCCTGGTTCGTTTTGTGAAGCTCACCTGCGGCACCATAGGAAGGGAAAGGCGATGACCTCACATAAGCTGGTGGAGCCCATACACAACCTGGAGGACAAGATGTGCAAGGTACATAAACGTCTCCTGGATGCCTACTGCCGAAACGAACATGTGTGCGTGTGTAAGGAGTGCGCAGAGTCCTCACACAAAGCACACGATGTTGTTTCCACCGAACGAGAGTGGAAGAAAAAAACGGTGAGTTTTAACACTTCTGTTATGTTTTTTAAAAAAAATGGGTACATTTTTATGATACTGACCATAACTGGATTCAGTACAATTCACCAAAATTCAGACTATGTAAGAATCAAGTAAAAACAGTAAACTCTTACAGTTGTTTTGTTATTATTATTATTTTACAATCACTAGGACCTATTTCTGAATACTTAGGTCACTTTTTCAAAACTCTTCACAGAGTGAGCACAACAGCGGTCTTCGTGGGCTAAACTGTGAATCATTTATCATTGCTTTGGCACAAAATGCATTCAATGACTACATCTTTCAAATTACATAAATTCTTTTCTCACTAAGGCACGTTTACACACTCTTTTAAAAATGGATAAACTTAAAATGTCCCTATTATGCTATTTTAAAGGTTCTTAATTTTGTTTTGTAGGCTTCCTACAACATGTTTACATGCATCAAAGGTCAAAAAACACTTTCATTTTCTCATAATATACATTGCCACATTTTTCAGTGATTCTCAAACGATTTGTCCGATGCTTCAGTCCCGCTAAACCCCTCCTTTCTGTGAGCCTGCTCTGCTCTGATTGGCCAGGTGGCACATCCTGTTGTGATTGGTCTGCCATTACCATAACAAAACTCCCATTACCATAACAGAACTTCAGTTCCGGTCCGGAGGCTTCCTAAAGCTCAGCGATTGTACACACTTTAAAGACAGTAACGATGGCGTCGATTTTACCATATCAATCCGACTGCGAGTTCAATGATTGAAATATTGGAAGAACTAGTTATTCAACCCGAACCTCCATCGCAAGGACGACTTGAGCAGGACGTTTCTCAATGATATGCTACTCAGTTTGACGTTCATCATGAGATGTTGCAACTGTAATTCCTCACCATCAGCATTAACAAGTGTATGTCCATCAACAAACCAATGTGTACCATATTTCTAATTTATTGCAGTGCACATGTGGGAACTGTATCATTTAACTGTATCAATAATAGTGTTAATGTAAACCGAGCACTAACGTCAATGACTGATGTAACTTTAAAGTTTGTAAAACAAATCTTGCTCTATCCTTTAGCGTTACTCAGAGACGAACGACAGACAATCTGCATTAATGGACACAATTTTAGGTAATAGTGAGCCACAGATGATTTCAGTATATAAAAAAACTCACTATTCAGGTCATCGACTACTGACGAGTACACAATTAACAATAAGTATGTCTCAGCCAGGTTCATTACTTGTTGGGGGTCCCTTTGAAACATTTCCTTTGTCATCTGTGCTTGCAGCGCGTTTCTGTATTTGTTTGCGTTGTGAACTTTTGCAGCGTGTTTATGTATTTGGTTGCGTTGTGATTATTTGCAGCACATGTACTGTCAAACTGATGAAGATGTTTTCCTAATTTGCTGACGTTTTTTTTCTATTTGCATGTGTTTTCTTCAGTTGCAGAGTATTGAGCTCTCTCGGCGACCATATAAATAGCTATATTGACAAAAGAAGAAGAAAGAATGCTTTTTCTTAGCGTCCGTTTCCATGGTGACTTGTCGATTCGTCGCTCTGTTGAGAATGTCTTGTGTGTTAACTATGAACATACTCTGAGCTGGCTGAACTTACTCCCGGGCATGTTTTTTGAACCAGCATACCTTGAGTAAGCAAGGTTTGGGTTAAACAAGTGAGAGTTCAGGGTATGTTTGACAGTAAGATAACCTTGCTTTCTGGAATACCCCCCGTTTCCCCCACAATACAAAGACATACAGGACAGGTGAATTGGAGACTGTAAGTTTGGCTATAGGTGTGAGTCTGAATATGAATGTGTGCATGTGTGTCTTCCCTGTGATGGATTGGCCATCTGTCCAGGGAGTTTTCCTGCCTACAACCCAAGACACTGGGAAAGATTCCAGCCTCTCCACAACCCAACATATGACAAGCGGTTTGAAAAATGTATGGAATAAATGGATTGATGTACAGTACTGTGAGGGTTCTCCTCCCTCTCTCTGCCACTCTTCTTTCCCCACCAATGTGTCTTCCTTGATCAGTGTTTTCAAACAAAATCATTCTGATCCCATTACGATTTACCAAAAAAAAAAAAAAAAAGGACTGAAAATAGGACACCTGGGTTAGCTTTCAGCTGAAATTGCAATTACTTGTATTTAAAATAATTATTATTTAATTTTATTGTAAATATTCTGCTAAGATTTTATATTTCAATACAAGTTTGCCATCATTCTGATTTGAATGTGGTTTTATCAGTTATGAACTTGGTGTGTAAACATTTGAAAAATGTGCTGCAAATACATGTGTTTTGCAGATGTTGAAGTATGAATGACAAAAGTGTTCATGGGTTTTGGAAAATGTGGTCATTGAATGCATTTTGTGTGAAAGCAATGAAAAATGAATCACAGTTTGGTCTACATAGACAGACCTTGCTATAGTTCACTGTATCTGTGAAGAGTTTTGAAAATGTGACTTAAGTTTCGACCAATGCATGTTAGCAATAAAAAAAAAAAAAAATTATATATATATATATATATAAACACTTAGCCTATTTTGTGTAGTGAAAATGATATTTGATTTTGTGTAACACAATTGAAAATATGCTAAAATGTTTGGAAAAAGTGCATTTTTGATGATCTGTTGTGATAGTACTAAGAGTTTTGAAAATGTACCACTTGCTTGTGAAAATTGCACCAAAGCTATTAAAAAAAAACTAAACATGATTTTTTTCACAAACTGTAGAGAATAGCACTAGAAATGCTAAGGAAGGAATGTGTGAACTGGAGAAAAAAAAAAAAAAAAAAAGTATGCATTCAATGCAATTTAAGTCACTTTGAAAAACAGACATAGCAAAATATATCAAAGAAATGTAACATTACTGAAATGTCAAATTGACCTGCAAACATTATAATAATCATAATAGATTATGTACGCACATTGCATAACAGTGCATGCTCATGACCCTACAGTAAATGAGGAAAAGTCAAGGAGAACATCATTGGTTGTTATCCAGTACTTTAGACATCTCAAAAATCAAAATGGGTCAAATTGACCCACAGTATAATAACTGAGCTTGGGAATTCAGGAAATGTGACTGGATCTTGTTGTTTGGTTTACAGACTCAACTGGGAAAGAAAAGGTCAGAATTAAAACATCTGATCAAGGAGCGAGAAAAGAAACTCGAGGAGATCAAGCAGTCTATCAAAGTCCTGAAAGTGAGTCTATTTATATTTTGTGATGCGTCTTTTCTTGAAAGGCTGAGTGATCTTTGATCATTTTTCTTTTTTTTTTTTTTTCAGTTGTATATGGAAGGACACGCCCATATACAGTGGCAAGAAAAAGTATTTGAACCACTTGCAGAATCTGTGAAAATGTGCAAAATTTTAACAAAATAAGAGAGATCATACAAAATGCATGTTATTTTTTATTTAGTACTGTCCTGAGTAAGATATTTTACATAAAAGGTGTTTACATATAATCCATAAGACAAAAAAATAGCTAAATTTATTAAAATGACCCAGTTCAAAAGTTTGTGAACCATTGATTCTGAATACTGTGTGTCATTACCTGGATGATCTACGACTGTTTTTTTTGTTGTGTGATGGTTGTTCATGAGTTCCTTGTTTATTCTGAGCAGTTAAACTGAGCTCTGTTCTTCAGAAAAAATCTCCAGGTCCTGCAGATTCTTCAGTTTTCCACCATCTTTTGCATATTTGAACCCTTTACAACAGTGACTGAATGATTTTGAGATCCATCTTTTCACATGGAGGACAACTGAGGGACTCAAACACAACTATTAAAAAAGGTTCAAACATTCACTGATGCTTCAGAAGGAAACACGATGCATTAAGAGTCGGGGGGTGAAAACTTTTGAACGGGATGAAGAGGTCCAAATTTTTCTTATTTTGCTTGAATATCATTTTTTTTCATTTAGTACTGCCCTTCGGAAGCAACAGAAAATACTTGCATGTTTCCCGGAAGACAAATTAAATACAATTTACCTTGATCTTCAAATTCCAAATGTTTTCACCCCCCATCTAATAATGCATCATGTTTTTTTTCTGGAGCATCAGTGAATGTTTGAACCTTTTTTAAAAGTTGTGTTTGAGTCCCTCAGTTGTCCTCAGTGTGAAAAGACGGATCTCAAAATCATTCAGTCACTGCTGGAAAGGGTTCAAATATGCAAAAAATGCTGGAAAACTGAAGAATCTGCAGGACCTGGAGATTTTTTCTGAAGAACAGAGCTCAGTTCAACTGCTCAGGACAAACAAGGGACTCATGAACAACCATCACAAAACAAAAAACAGTCGTAGATCATCCAGGTACCCACACACAGTATTAAGAATCAATGGTTCACATATGAATGGGGTTATTTTAATAAATTCAGCTATTTTTTTTGTCTTGTGGATTATATGTAAACATCTTTAATGTAAAATATCTTACTCAGGACAGTACTAAATAAAAAATAACATGCATTTTGTATTATCTCCCTTATTTTGTTAAAATTATTAACATTTTCACAGATTCTTCAAGTGGTTCACATACTTTTTCTTGCCACTGTATTTGATTTCAGTTTCTGCCATTTTGAATTTAGCTAAAAAGTCCTCAAATTTCTGTCAGAAAATCTTAAAACCATTCCATCATTACCATAAAGTAATTACATGCTTTTGACCTGTCCATTAATCTACACATCTACAAATTATAACTGATGATTAATTACAAACTGAAAATGCTGCTTGCAGCTATCTTCATTATACATTTAAAAAAAAAGAGTATATAACAATTTGGTATTAAACAATAATCATTAATAATAATAATTTGCCATCAATGTCTACATTGTCTACAAACTTAATCTCTGGCTCTCTGCCTTGATCTCAGTCCCCTGTAAGGCTGTGGCAAGTTCATGAGTTCAGCAGGGTTCTTGTAGTCATGCAAAGCCTGGAAATACAGAATTTGTGTTTTAGCTTTTGTAAAAGTTGTGATTTCCAGGGAAAGTCTGGAAAAAAAGTTATTTATAGTTATGCTTAGCTCTTTAATGTCCATAGACAGCGCTTTTTGCACTCTCTGTTTCTTGGCTGGTAAGTGCTTCTACCTTAGCTTGTTTTGTTGAGAATATCCGTTTACCATTTGTTTAATCTGAAAAAACCAGTAAGAGCACTGCAAATATTTGCCCATGTTGTCACACCCCTTTTTAACTGAGGCAACTTTCCAGGAAATGCTAAACAACACAAGCACTTCAGAAACACATCTCGCTGTCATGGCTCCTCTCTGGTCTCTGTCCTGGAACTGTATATACAGTATATTAGTGTGCCAGTGTTTTGCTTGTTCAATAACTGTAAATAGAGTACATGGCCACCATGAGTCACATTTAAAAATACAAATGGGTCCAATGACATAGCGAGTGGAGAGAGAGCAAGAGACAATACAAATATCTGCAGGCAGAAATAACTCATATTAGACTTATTAGAACCTTAATGATTACAGTAATTACTTTAGTCAGAGATAAAGATGTCTGAGCAGGTATTAGGTGATGGCATTATATAGCAGGTATTAGGTGATAGGTATTATATGATGGCAGATAAGCTAAACTGGTGGTGAAACAACACAGTTCTTCAGTATAAGTTTAAGCGGTTCAACCGGTCTGTCCTGTTAAAACACTTACAATGACATTTTGCATGCTGCTCTTAACATGAGATCTCATGAGTTATACTGCATGTGTTTGTGTCACAGCTCTTCTCTGGTCTCTGTCCTGGAACTGTTCTGTGCATTTCCACAACAGAAAAATGAAAAAAATCTCCCCATACAGTATATGGTCTCAAAATCACAGTCACCATCCTGTGTGTGTGTGTCTGAATGGAAGATCCTGCAAATATCACTTGTAGCATGATAGTTAGGGTTAAGTTTTGGTCAGAGAAAATTAAAGATTGCAAGAAAGTTTGAATCCCTGACGAATGGCCTATCATTCTCACTACAATCAAAACAAATTTCTATCAGGCCAAATGAAAAATAAATTCATGCCATACAAATGATGGCACAAAATGCACCTTTCAGTTTCTCTGGCATCCTAAAGCATATTCATTTCAACAATAAAAGTTAAAAATACATAAAAAATACGTAATGAAAACCACAGATGTGACTTTCTAAGGTAAAGTCGGTAACACTTTACAATAAGGTTCATTACTTAACATTAGTTAACTACATTAGTTAACATGAACTAATAATGAACTGCACTTCTACAGCATTTATTAATCTTTGTTGTTGTTAATTTCAACATTTGCTAATACATTATTAAAATCTTGGTAACATTAGATAATGCACTGTGAACTAACATGAACAAACAATGAACAACTGTATTTTCATTAACTAATGTTAACGAAGATTAGTAAATACAGTAACAAAATGTATTGTTCATGGTTAGTTCATGTTAGTTAATATATTAACTAATGTTTAACTAATAAACCTTATTGTAAAGTGTTACCGTAAAGTCATTTGTGGGTATTTGTATGGTTGAATTTGATCATTGTAGGTCAGCAGTGAAAACATTGGTAAATAAAGTGAGATTAATTCCATAGTGTACTTTTATTATTTAACCTATTTAATTATTGTAGGCTTGCATAGAGTTTAACATTTGTTTTCCTGTGCATGTTGATTCATTTTGAGGTATAAAATTAATTGTGATTATTTTATTTTTTCCCATGCTGTCCTTTTTTCTTCCTTTTTTTTTTTTTTGAATAAAAGGGGGATTTAATGCAAAGGGGAAAAATCCAAATGTAAAACAATGGAAAATGTTGATGGAGCAAATTGATATACGTAAGTGTTAATATGTGGAGAATGGAGACAAAAGAATTTTGAAGAAAAATAAACTTGTTTTTTTGCTGCACTAATTTTACCCCGTGATGTGAATAGCTCCATAGGAATTCATTGATTCTATACACCATCTTCGGCTCCATCTGTCAAAGATGACAATGGATACACCAGGGTATGGTCATATTTAGAGCAGCGGCGACTGCGGCTGAATAGTCCAATATATATATAGATTGATGATGTTTGTTGTGTTGGTGCTGTTGTAAACTTCCTTTTCAGTTGTTTCTCTGACTATTGTCTTATTCGGTTTTCCTCTGCTATAGCCCTTGCATACAGGCTCGTCAATCACTGTAGACCCTAAGTAGGTAAATTCTTCCACAACCTGCAATTTGTGGTCATCAGTGCAGATGTTTGGTATTCCACTGACGTCCTGGCCTAAGATCTCTGTCTTCTTGTAGTCTCAGCCTCAGATGTCACACACACAGACCGTTGGCTGAACTTCTGATGCATATGGTACACTTAACTGGAAACACTTCAGGAGTTTTGAAGTCGTCATCTGGTTGGTTGAATTCTACAGGATGTTCGGGAGACGCGTGTGTCGCTTTCTTTAATGGTCCGCCTGGAAACAAATGCTAGGGGTGTAAGAAAATATCGATACACATAAATATCGCCATATTATGTTTGGCGATACTGTATCGATTCTCAAAAACACTGTATCAATATTTATTTATTTACATCCAAGATTCATGGCTTTGTGTCCATTTTAATTAAACCACAGACTGTATAAAACCCAACCGCTAGATGTCAGCGTTATTTTAGAACGTAAACTGACACATAGCCGGAGAAGCGCAAGGTGCATCGCTAGCGTTAGCGTTAGCAAACCCAGCTCACAAGATGATAGAAATATTCCGCTCCCGCGGTATACAGAGCTAAAGTGTGTGGTCTCATTTTGGCTTCAACTATAAATAAACCACTAAGGAGATCGACAAGAGTCAGTTGTTTGCAAAATAGGCCATGTTAAAATCCAAAACTTGGGAAACGCATTGAATCTGAGAGCTTACTTAATATCCTGATGCCATCTGCGCTGCTGAGAGAGGCGATCGATAGAATATGTAATATGTACTGCACGTTTTCCTCTCAGTAACAAAATAAACACCCAACAAAAATGACAACGGTGACAGCAGAAAGAAAGCATCTGATCATAGCTGTAACATGTGCCCTGGGTCTGTATTCATCAATTTTGTTGAATGGACTGTGTGTTTGAGTGCAGCTTATAAAGTATCACTGATGGGAAGCAGGTGTGAGTGTGTGATTAGTTCCTAGATGGGGAATTGTGGGAAATGGAGTCCATATAACAAAATTGATGAACACAGACCCAGTGCACGTTACAATAGCGATGTGGATATGTTTTCATCAGCTCTGCAGTTCAGCACTTCAGTGAAGGCACGTTTATTTAAATATCACTTTATGCAATAGACTGCTTTAAAGCAAGTAGCTTTACAGTATTAAATATAAAACAAACAGACATTCAGTCATGAAATGGACTATGCGCTAGTTGTTAAATAGTTTAGAAATTAAAAACTGCTATACTGTGAACCTTTAAAACATATACACCTAAAGAATCCTGCAGTCACTTTACTATTTTCCCTTAGATTGCACAAAATAGTGATTAGTGATATAAATGCAAATGATACTGTATTGATTAAATAAAATAAAGTTGTTTGTAAGGTTTTATGCATATGGTGGTGTGTTCTTTATGACCGTTTTTTCTAAAATTAGATCCTTTTTCTAAAAAAACATGAAATATCGCAATATATCACCTTTCTTACAGTATCGCAATATGCCCTAACAAATGCCGTGACGCCAAACCCCCTCGTAGAAGAAGAACGGCGTCATGTTTACCACTGTGACAATAAGCACCTACCAGGATCAATTAAACGTTGTATTTTCAAAAGTAAGTGAAGTTTGTGGCTCCGTTGTTGCAGTAAACTTGCATAACATTCTTGAATGAATAATTTATTACATGCACGCCAGTCTGTTATTGTAGGGACATCGACATTTTCACGCCCCTAAACATGACTCGGAACCAAACGAACTGTGATTGGTTGCGTTACATGTCAGTCAAACGTCCTCTTGGGCGGTCCTTGACATATAGACATAAAGAACGTCTAGGTTACTATTGTAACCCCCGTTCCCTGAAGGAGGAAACGGAGACGTTACGTCGATACTGACATAATGGGGTCTCGCTTGGGAGCCCAATCACCTCCAAGTGGTACAAAATGAGCCAATGGGAATTGGCCAGTGAGATTTACATGCCGGACCACACCCCCGGCATCCGGGTATAAATAGGACCGACCTACTCACTTCCATTCATATTTTGCTGAGGAGCCGAGCCAGGGCACCCGGCCATTCAGCGGTGACTCAGGGCTATGGCAAGGCAACGGGGGTTACAATAGTAACCTAGACGTTCCCATTCAGTCAGTCACGTTCGACGTTACGTCGATACTGATGTAATGGGGTCCAATGGAAAACGCCATAGCAACTGAGCCACGTTACGAGTGTTAGGGAAGCAGATGCTGGCAAGCCGTAGCGTGCCCAAATGCAAGTGCTACGACAGAGTCGTAACCCTCCAGCGTCCGGAGTAGGCCCGAGGAGGTCTTCCATACCAGTGGGATGGAGAGGACAGGGCGTTACTCAGGGGATGGTCGAAGCTGCTGTTCCTTACCCCCGGGGAAGAGTGCTTCGGGACTCGATTCCCACGTTTCTCAGCCATGACCAAAACGCCAGGAAAGCGTTCCCAGTCCAAAGGAGGGGAAAGCTACGGAGACCACACCCTGCCCGAAGGGAGGTGACGTGTGGAAGACACATATGGACTGACCTGAGGGGCAGTAATGCATACGGAAGATCTCTGACGTAGGTCCTACCTCCAGGGAGGAACTCTAACGCTCAGAGACAAGACAGAGCAGAGCCGCCCAGGGGAAGACACGGGTTTACTGTCAGGGAAACCGTACCGTGGACAGACACATATGGGATTACCCGAGGGGAATCACATCATATGGGCATCTAGCCCAGTACAAGGGCTGACCAACCGGGCATGCACACGAGTACTGGACCTAGCGCCGGACGCCTCCACCGCGTCTGGCTGCCGCAGGATGCAGGAGGAACTCCACAGGGTTCACCATGAGGGGAACTGAACTGAGGAGCAGGAAAAGTGCTCACATTCCCTCGTCGGAGGGAAATGGCACAAGCAAACGAACACCCGTGGCTATCTACGTGTAGACAGCACACGGGTGGACACCGGGTCCACTCGGAGATTATAAAATCTTGCGAATGTGTTTGGTGTCGCCCAGCCTGCAGCTCTGCAGATGTCTGCTACAGAGGCGCCGTGCGCCAACGCCCTGGAGAAGGCAACACCCTGAGTGGAGTGAGCTCGCAACCCGAGGGGGCACGGCTCGCCTTGGGAGGGTATGCCAAGGCGATGGCATCCACTATCCAGTGGGCCAACCTCTGTTTGGAGATAGCCTTTCCCTTCTGCTGACCTCCAAAGCAAACAAAGAGCTGCTCAGAGCTTCTGAAGCTCTGCGTGCGGTCCACGTAAACGCGCAGGGCGCGAACGGGACACAGCAACGCTAGAGCTGGGTCTGCCTCCTCCAGAGGCAGGGCTTGCAAGTTCACCACCTGGTCCTGGAAGGGAGTGGTGGGAACTTTTGGCACATATCCAAGCCGGGGTCTCAGGACAACGTGAGAGGAAGCCGGCCCGAATTCTAGGCACGATTCGCTGACCGAAAATGCTTGCAGGTCCCTGACCCTCTTAAGGAAGCGAGCGCGGTCAGGAGCACTGTCTTAACGACAGATGTTTCAGCTCGACTGACTCAAGGGGCTTGAAGGGAGCTCTCTGTTGACCCGCCAGAGTGACAAAGAGATCCCGAGAGGGAATGAGATGAGGCCTAGAAGGGTTTAACCTCCTGGCGCCTCTGAGGAACCTGATGATCAGGTCGTGCTTCCCTAGTGACCTGCCATCGACCACATCGTGATGTGCTGTGATGGCGGCCACATAGACCTTCAGGGTGGAGGGGGACAGCCTCCGCTCCAAACCATCTTGAAGGAAGGAAAGCACAGAGCTGACCGGGCATTTTCGGGGGTCTTCCCGGCGGGAAGAACACCACTCAGCGAACAGACTCCACTTCATGGCACAAGCGGGCGGTAGGCCACTTAAGTTCTCCGCGTCCCGTCCAGAGTTCGGGACATGGGTGCCATATGGTGCCCCGTCCCTGAGAAAGCAGGTCCTTCCTCAGGGGAATCCACCAGGGAGGGGCTGTCGCGAGGAGCATCAGCTCTGGGAACCAGGTCCGGTTGGGCCAGTATGGCGCAACAAGCAAGACCTGCTCCTCGTCCTCCCTGACCTTGCACTGAGTCTGTGCGAGAAGGCTCACTGGGGGAAACGCGTATTTGCATAGGCCCCGGGGCCAGCTGTGTGCCGGTGCATCCGTGCCGAGGGTCCCCTCGGACAGGGAGTAAAACAACTGGCAGTGAGCGGATTTGTGGGAGGCAACAGGTCTACCTGTGCATCCCCGAATTAGCTCTAAATCAGCTGGACCACTGGGGGTGGAGTCTCCATTCCCCCGGGAACGTGAGCTGTCGTGAGAGCGCGTCGGCCGCACGATTGAGCTCGCCCGGGATATAAATGGCACGCAGTGACCTGAATCGGCGCTGACTCCATAGGAGGAGATGGCAGGCGAGTTGCGACATGCGACAAGAGCGTAGACCACCCTGGTGGTTGATGTACGCTATGGTTGATGTGTTGTCCGTCCGGACCAGTACATGCTTGTCGTGCAGCAACGGTCGAAACCGGCGCGGGGCAAGGAGTACTGCTAGCAACTCAAGTGGCACCAAAAGGACAACAGACGTACCTGCGGGGGGCAGCGAGGGTGCTTGGGCCTAACCCGGAAAGCACAGCATCCCGAAGTAGAGGCAGTGAGTGTGGTGCACCTGGATTTATGGGTCCCATGAGGGACTGGCTAGGGAGGTGTGGGGAAGCAGCGCGTCCTCTAATGCACACTCCCTGCCTGTGGCGAAAAAACAGGGGCTGGGAAGGAGGAAGCAGAGTGTCGCTCACTGCCCACGCACACCCTGTATGACCAGAGAGTCAGGAAACCGCTTTTTCTTGAGAATTTGGGACCACTGTTTACCACTGCATGCCATCTTCAGCCAGTCAGGTCTCTTGCAGTGCTGCTATATCAATGTCCAGCTTGCTTAGCTCGAGATCAATGATGGCTGTTTTCCTGCTGTCACTGATTTGTTGTGGGTCGCCTGTGTGGCCAGGACACATTGACCTGACATTCCATGTAGCCAGTCTCATAGTTTTCTTATTTTTATTTGTATTGCCTGGTGTGTTTAACTGTCTGCTTTTTGATCGAAATCTAAGCTTTGAACACCCATTGGAGCAGGCAGACAGCAATGGATCAGCTCCCTACTGAACAGGGGCTGCCTGGAATAGGGTGGGCGGTAGCTGATCAGTGAGATGCAATGACCTCTCCCACCACTGGTTTTGCTGCTTTTCAGCAACACCGAAGTAACCTCTCCAGACCTGGGCAATGCTTTATGGAGGTCTTGAGCTGCCCAGACATCAAGATCCCCCCTCTTGGCCCCACTGATGTGATCCAAAGGAATGCGGTGCACTTCATTTGGCATCAGTTTGGCTGTAGGAGCTGCCAGTATGGTGATGGCACCATACCGCCTTTCGGGGATCCACTTCAGTTTTTCTTTCTGGGATTACTCCCATAGATGGAAAGCCCAGACAGGGTTTTGAACTTCATCTGTCCAGCTATTTAACCCATTGATGGGGCTTAGTTGGTGAGGGGCCTGGGTGTATCCACATGTCGGTGGGCCTGCAGCCGTCACCACATCCGAGATCCACTGTTGTTCAGCCTGGAGCAGCAGGGTCTCCAGTTTCCATGTAGAGGCACAACAGCAGTCTTAGTGATGGAGACGCTTTGTACTGCCAAGGGGAGGCTTACATACTCTGGTCCTTTTTTCACTCAGGCTAGGCAGCAGCAAAATTTATGGTGTTATTTGCTGAAAAACTTTTCTATTTGCTGTAGCTCTCGAATCTCATTCTCAGTCCCACATACTTTAATATGACTTCAGCATCACTGAAGTGAAAGCTCACGTAAAAAGTCTACACCAGTATAGTTGATTTGAGAGCGGTAGCGTGTTAAAGATTGATAAATGATTGATAAATTATTTGAGAGACGCAGCGTGTTAAAGACTCTGTAGTCAGTCATAGGCAATCAGTATTAATTGCTGTATCATAACACAAAGCATGGCATCCTGTCTGCATTCAGGAGAACAGTCAGAAGGAGATTGAGGAGAGCTGGGCGGTTTACGCAGAGCTGCAGCGGCTGTTGGAGCAGTCGCAGGCTGAGCTGCTGGAGCTCATCACAATGCGGCAGAAACAAGTGGAGCAGCAGGCCAGAGATCTTGCCAGCGGCCTGGAGCATGAGCTCAACACACTAAGGAAGAGGAGCAGCGAGCTGGACGCACTGGCTCAAACACAGGACAAGGTGGTCTTTCTACAGGTCAGTATACGCTACCATGCAAAAGCTTTTTTCTTCATTTTTTTTTTCTTTGAAAGAAATTAATACTTTTATTCAGCAAGAATGCATGAAATTGATATAAAGTGACAGTAAATGCATTTAAGATGTTACAAGATTTCTATTTCAAATAAATGTTGTTCTTTTGAACTTTCTATCAATCAAATAATCTATAAAAAATGTATCACGGTTTCTACAAAAACATGAAGCAACACAACTGTTTTTCAACATTGTTAATAATAAGAAATGTTTTTGAGCGGCAAATCAGCATATTAGAATGATTTCTGAAGGTCCATGTGACACCGAAGACTGGAGTAATGATGCTAAAAAATTCAGCTTTGATCATAGGAATAAATTACATTTTAAAATATATTTAAAAAAAATGTAATAATATTTCACATTATTGTTGTTTTTTACTGTATTTTTGATCAAATAAATGCAGCCTTGGTGAACATAAGAGACTTCTTACAAAAACATTACAAAATCTTCCTGACCCCAAATTTTTGAATGTTAGTGTTATACAGGGTTGCTGCACACGCAATGTTGTGAATTTTAACCAGCTGATAGACAAGTATTCTAAAAATGCATTCTAAAAATCTAAATTATTAGTAATTCACCTTCATAGTAGGCTGCCTACTTTAGACGTGTTGCAGGATAAATTGCTTGGCTTCATTGCTGTCATTAGTCGTTGCCAACCATCTCTGAAACTGGTCATCTTCAAGCCATTGAGAGTTAAATTTGCACTCTTATTTTGCTCAAATTTGAGTTGAATTAAGACTTTTTAATGCCCCGTGGAAACCCTATTATATATAATATTATAAAAACCATGAGAATAAGGTCAATGCAAAGTCCCTAGCATGACACAAATGAGTGTGTGCATTTGATCTGTATTCTCTAATATTTCATCCCTCATAGTTCCTCCCATCTCTTCCTCCTCCACCGGAGCCATCTGATTGGTCATTGGTGTCTGTGAACACAGATCAGTACCTCAGCACCATCAGGAAGTCAGTCTGCTCTCTGGTTGACAAATTCCAACAAGAGGTCAAACGGCTTTATGGAAAAGGTGAAGAACCATGTCCAGCTCTTCCCTGCACTGTAAAATACACACTCATCAACTGCTAATTTACATGATCTTTGTAGCCCTCATGAAGTGTTTATTTCCCTTACAGAGCTCAGGAAGCTGCAAAACTATGCAAGTAAGTGTTATTTATATAAGCATTACATTTGAAATTTGAACTACAGTACAACAACAACCATACAGCCATCTGAACAACGCAAACACAGCATTGTACGGATCATTTTATTGCTTTAATCAAACCATTTATCATTGCGCTGTGTGAAGTACAGACTGAACGGCGGCTCAAAACTCCCAACTGCTTCATGAACATAGGATATGCGAACTACATCTCTCAGCTGGATAAAGGTTGAGAACCACTGCTCTAGAGGGCAGACTTGAGTTCGCTTGTTATGACGAACAGATTTAATTTAGGCTTTTACTCGCATGTAAACATTGATCAGTGAACATAAGCAAAGCTCAACCGAACCTCGTCCAGAAGCTCAAACGCTCAATTTGTTTTTTTTGTTTTTTTTGGGCAAAAAGTCATGTTATACATCTAAACTCATCATTAAAGAACTTTGAAGAACACAATTAAAAGGACACAAAAACATGTATTTTCATTCATGTATTTGTGTATCTATAGCTGAATATTTTTATTTTTGATAAATGAATAACTATAATAAAATGCAGTGCTTCATTATGCAGTAAATATTGAACTGTTTTTCCAACTTAAGAGTGTTTAGTTTGCTGTGTTAATTGTTTTGAGAGCAACCATATTCATTTGGAGAAATGTGTCAAATCGATTGAGAAAAACTAATACAATGACTCACTCATTGAAACACTTCTGTTTGTTTATTTTTGTGTTAAACATGATTTTGGTTTTCTTTGTAGGTGAGGTGATCTTGGATTCGGCCACAGCTCAGCGTGATCTTTGTATTTCTGAGGACGGCCGGCAGGTGCACTATGAAGAGCAGCGCAAGAGCTCCACGCATTCCGACACTCCGCGACGCTTTAGCCCAGCACTGTTTGTCCTGGCACGTGAGGGTATTTCCTCTGGAAGACACTACTGGGAGGTGGACGTAACACATAAGACAGCCTGGACCGTAGGAGTGGCCCGGGGGTCGGCGCGACGCAAAGGAGAGATCCGTCTCAGTCCAGAAGGTGGCTTTTGGTGTTTATGGCTGAAAAGCGGAGAAGTGAAAGCCCTTACTGGGTACAGAGTTCCTCTCCATCTCGCCACACTGCCTCAGAAGCTGGGCATCTTTCTGGACTATGAAGCTGGACAGGTGTCCTTCTATGACGTGAAGACGCGCTCTCATCTCTACACGTTTAGCGATGCTTTCACTGAGAGTGTCTACCCCATCTTCAGCCCTTGCATCAACCAGGATGGAAAGAACCCCGGAGCACTGGTCATCACCGCCATCAAACACAGCTGAGACAGCATACTCACTCTGAGCTTTTCTCATGGATTTTAGGGTTGGACAGAATATGTTGCTGAAGATTGTTGCAAGAACGAAGACTTTCCTGGACAAATAAATCACTTTTTTTTTTTCATAAGAGTTCACTCTGTAAATTTATGCAGACGAGTGTGATCATAAAACACATGCATCTAGTGTAAAAAGACTCTAAGTTACTTTCAAAGATGCAGATACAAAATACATATACACTACCATTCAAAAGTTTCAGGTCAGTAAAAAAGAAATTGTCTTATTCCTGAAGGACACATTCAATTAAGTCAAAAGATGAAGTAAATACATGTATGTTACAAAAGGTAATGGTAATATTGGTAATATTATTTCACAATATTACAGTTTTAATGTATTTTTCATCAAATAAATGCAGCTTGATGAGCATTAGATACTTCAAAACAAAATAAAAAAAAAAAAAAAAAAAAAAAATATCTTAACCCCAAACTTTTGAACGGTAGTGATCTTTGGTTCATGTTTGGTTCCATGTTAAACGTGAACACTATAAATGTGACCATTACACTTTGTGAATAGTTATTAATTATAATAACTTGCTAAAATCCACATTATATCCCAATTGTTTATACATCTAGATTTTACTTTAAAAAAAGAGCTCAATGTGTATATCAATGGATGATACAAAAAAAATGACATAAGCTAAATGGAGAATATATCAACTGTATAGATCAGATCACTTTTATATTTCCTGTGTTAATTTTTATAACAAGGGTGTCAATGTTTGGATACAGGTTTTCTATGAAATTTCCAGAACTTTTGAATAAAATTAATAAATTTTTTTGTGCCTCGAATGAATAGACAATAGTTATTCATAATTGCTAAACAAGACGAAACACAACTATGACCAATGAATGGTTAATTTCCTCAGGCTAGAAGAGATCCTATGTACTGTAGGTGTAAAAGCGAAACTGGGCTAAGGGGGAGGGGTAAGGGGGGATATTTCAGGGTAACGGGGGACGTCAGCTGTGCCACATGTCACTGCTGTCCAGACCAGGACGGTCATTGTGGTCAGTGTCATTCAGCCGCAACAGACTGCCGGTGAGTCTCCTTTACTCAAACACTGATTCTTCAGGTCAAAAATGGTTGGATGAATGAAGATGATTGAAGAAACTGCATGTTCTGCATGTCATTTCAGCAAATGCATAGCCAAGATGTATAGAAAAGGACACATTTGCTAATGAAAGCATGCTAAAATCATCTTGAAACTCTTCTGTTGCCAAATAATAATAATGAATAATAAATGCTATCTCTGCAAAAATGTGTTAAACAGCCATTAAAAACTATAGATAAAATGGTGACATGGATCCAAAAATTGCATTGTAGGTGTTGTTTATGAGGTAGGACCAGGAGCAAGAGTCTAGGAAGCCTAGTATTTTTGGAGTGATGATAATCTTCTATGAATAGCCAGGCTTTACAAATTCCTGAAGTCTTTTTGTGTCAAAGACCACTGCATGTTGCTAAGAGCACAAGCCAACAGCCGGATTGCTAATCAAATCCAAATGACTCTGTATATTTAGCACATGGCATAGCTGTCAATAATGATACCAAGTCGGTTTAAAAAAGGACTGGCAATTTGTCTGTTTGTGCTAATTTTGTCCTAGTTTTATGGGATGACATTTCAAATGTTTAAAGTTAATGTGAGTTCAAAATTGATTATTACTGTGACTTTCTTAATACACATTCCTGGTCTTGTTGCGCACCATTCATCATCCATGCTATTCCATGGTAATCTTTGTAATGCTCTGAAATGACTTTCCTTTTCACCTGATTTATTAGACTATTGGTTAAAGCATAGCTAATTTTTAGGGTACTATTTTATGTAATGCAACCTTTCTGAAATCTTAGAAAATAATAAAACATAAATCTTAGAAAATAAAAAAGTAATGAAAATAACTGTTTTCTATTGAAATATGTTAAGATTAGCTATCTAGAGCATGAAAATTGCATTTTGGTCCTGCTCCATTCTGTTATAGAATGTTTTGCTCATAAATCACATTACATTATGAAAGTAAAATGGGCTGTGTGTCATGTTGACTTTAATAATCTATAACTGGCATATCATCGCTGTTGGATCGAAACGTCTCGGTTACGTATGTAATCTTGGTTCCCTGAATAGGGAACGACACGCTGTGTCAAAACGCTGTGGGAACGCCTCTGCGTGATTGTGTCGTGAAGCACGTATGAAATCAGTCAAATGGCGTGACGGAACGTCATAGGCGGGTGACGTCACTGACCAGGAAACTATAAAGCCTACCCGAGAACAAACACATTCAGCTTCTGATATACCTGAAGCAAGTCGCTCACGGGCACGCCGGGAGTATGGCAGGGCGATGCAGCGTCTCGTTCCCTATTCAGGGAAACAAGGTTACATTGTAACCAAGACGTTCCCCTTCATGAGAACGCAAACTGCGTCGAAACGCTGTTGGCGCGCTAATACCCACGTCGCCATACGAGCAAGTGACCGTCTGTGTGAAATCGTTGCGCACACTAAGACAATAACACGACAACACGGATGGATCTCTACCTGTCGTAATAATATAAAACTCTCCTGAGTAACGATTAGAGTAACAATTACAGAAGAATAAAATAAAGGATATTTTGTTACCTTTTGGAGCTTGGAAGGGTTCCGTTTGAGCAGATGTTTTATGCCATCATCACTGTCCTCGTCAGAGTTCATTTCCCAGTACATTCAGCATCTGGCTCATACAGTATTTGCGATGTCAAATGTATTCTCAAAACTATCATTTTCAACATCTTCAAAATCAACATTTTGATCGCTGACAGCTTATTCACGAGATCCACCATCAAGTGACAGTGACACTAATATTTGATTGAGTTCAGTACTTGCTCTGCAGTAAATCGCTGAGCCATTTCAAGTTTTGCTGCATACTGACCTATTCTTTTGTTTTATGTCTGTGGTAACTATGAGTGAAACTTCACTTCATCATTGTGTATCAGACATTGCCACCTTCTGGAATAAAGGTGAATTGCACTTATTCAGTCATAAAAGATTAAATTATTGTGCAAAAAAAATATATACTTACACTGTTACCTCAGGTCGTTAGCGACCCTATACAATTTTTACAAAAAATGAATGGGAAAACAGGCATTCTTTTATAATTTTATTCTTGTTATATTGTTTATAATTAATTGATTGAGGAATACTAAGGCGGCTGATGTCTAACTTTTAAAAAAAAATGAATGAGGAGGAGGGTAGTGAATGATGTCCCGGGTCACTAAAGATCCGAGGTATGCATTTAAAGGGTTAAAAATACAGGGTTTTTGTCTTTTCCTGAAAAGTAGTTTTGGACATACAAGGTTTCAGCCTGACAGTAACGATATATAACCTTCAAAAAGCTTACTGTTTCAGGGAAAACAATATTGACAAGTTTAGAGAGAGGCTGTCTCAGATAACAAGATAACAAATGCTTTCCATACACTTTAAAGTTTCTTTTAGATCAAAGTTGGAAGACTACAGCTTTTTAGAAGGCACATGATTCTCCTTCTGTCTATATAGGAATGGCATCTCCCACCAGCATGTTAGCAGAGGAGCAGGTGCACTGTTCCATCTGTCTGGATGTGTTTACCAACCCTGTCTCCATCCCTTGTGGACACAACTTCTGCATGGCCTGCATCGGCAGCTACTGGAAGTCCAGTGCCCTCTTTATGTGTCCAATGTGCAAAAAGACATTCTTCAAGCAGCCTGACATCAGCATCAACACAGTGCTGAGGGAAATCGCTGAGAAGTTTAAGGAAATGAAAACCAACCCAGTCGCGAACCTTCAGAAGACAACACAGCTGAAACCAGGGCCGAGCCCTGAGGAGCTCCCCACAGAAATGCCTGAACTGATTCCCCCTAATGGACCGCGGGCCCAGGAGGTGTCCTGCGACGTGTGCACTGGCCCTCAGCGACAGGCGGTGAAGTCCTGCTTGGTTTGTTTGACGTCTTACTGTGAGGAGCATCTAAAGACGCACACTGCTCGCTTCACCAAACACAAGTTGATAGAACCCGTGCAGAACCTGGAGGACCGTATGTGTAAGAAGCATGAGAGGTTACTGGAGCTGTTCTGTAAGAAGGATCAGACCATAGTGTGTGTGCTGTGCACCGAGATGGACCACAGGGCACATTACACTGTTCCTGTCGAACGAGAGTGGGCAGAGAAAAAGGTAAAAGAACAACTAGATGGCAGTGAAATTGGATTTACTATAAATATTGTAGTGGACTGGAAAGAAAGCTGCATGCTCTGTATGTCACTATGTTGGGTAATATGTGATTTTGTAGCATTAGTATAAAAGTAGTGGTATTTCCTGAAAAGTATTTTATAGAAATGAATGGCTTAATAGTCAAAAATGAATTGGAAAAATACTTCAGGAACCAAGGATGCTTCATTTTATAATTGTGCTTTACAAGGATTTAGGATACAGGAAGGCTATGTCACTAAGAAGAGCTATGCCAAAGCAGATATTTAAAGTTTAACACAATATATTGTGATTGACAGGCCTTGTTGAGGAAAACTGAAACTGAAGTTCAGCAAATGATTCAGGAGAGACTGAAGAAAGTTGATGATTTCAAACACTCCATACAGTTGAACAAAGTAAGTTTAAGTGTTTATATATGTCTGAACTGTTTCAGATTAGTTAATATGGGCAGATGCTAGCCTTTCTCTTCTTCAGTGCTGATCCACAGTTACTCGCGAAACAGTGGCTGCATTAAAAATCGCATACTTCCCTACTATATAGTAGGTGTAAAATAGTATGTGACAAGAGTAGTATGTGCGAATCCACAGTACTCATTAAAGAGTAGGCAAAAAGTACCTGGATGACCTATTTCTTCCGGTAAGATTCTGAAGTGTGCATACAATAGACACTTTACTATCCATTAGGCCATGGGAGAGGATTTGTGAATTGCAGTGATGGGAGGCAACTGATGCTGGTGAGTCATGTGACAATGACAACATGTCAAATGTAGTACGTCCGGATTACATTCATACACATATTTGTATCTTAAATAACATTTTTTTAGCACCCGCAAAGTAATTACTTACTCAAAATAAGTACCTACTCAAGAGAGTATGCAATTTCAGATGCAGCCATTGTTTTGGTAATTACGCGAACAAGCTTCGGCTCAATTATTCAGCGTGAATAAATATGATGGTTTGAGGTGTAGCCGTAACCACCATAGACATTGAGGGGGACAAGTCGTGATGACGTCACATCAATACATAGCACCCACCAATAATTAGAAATGGCCAAAATGTTCCCCCCAATATTTGATATTTTTGATGCTGCTTTGCTGCACTCCATTATGCACCGCTCTGTTTGTTGTTAGGATGACAAAAAGTTTTAAAAGTTAAATTTTTAAGCTCGTCTACCTCAGTGATCTAACACCGAGTAGCGGCTCCTGATTGTAAATATAGGTAGGGCAGATTCTGGGTATTAGCGCTAGTTTATGATAAACTTTTTAAATTTTATATTCTAATCACAGAACACATGCAGGCGCTTTAATCTAAAGGATTTATACGTTCATTAATTCGATATGGTTTTTCCATATAGGAAGAACAGACATGCCAACTAGTTACTGACCTGATGCAGACTAATATAGGCCTACACAAAGCTGAAGCGGATTCATATCATCTTGGTCTGGAGCGAGGTTTATGTAATGTGAAAATAAGTGGGGCAGTCTGAAATCTGAAATCTCTAAATTAGAGCGCACTGCAGTTCCATTTTCCACCACATATTTACATTGGAAAATTGTGGGGTGCTATAGAGCTGGGCAGGGCTCAGGCACCCGCTGTCCCACTAAAGGCTGATTAATACTTCTGCGTCAAGTGTACGACGTAGCTACGGCATAGGCTGTGTGTAGCACGCATAGCCTACGGCGTAGCCTGATGTGCACCTCTTCAAAAATGTAACAACGTGTCAATTCTATGCGGATCACAAGCGCTGTGATTGGTCTGCTACAACCCCTCCCTCAAGTAAAAAAAACTGGCGCTGAGCAAGCGGAGATGAGTGAGCGTTTTCAACTTCCATAGGAATGAATAAACGCTCTGTTTCAGGGGACACATGCCATCAAACTGCAACAAAAGTTGTTGCCTATTTGCCGCAATCACTGCTGAAGCTTCTTTGACAGCGTACACGACAAGCTGCTTCCTCTTCGGCTTTTGCCTTGATACTGAACATGATGGCGGACACTGCCTACTAGTGGTCTGTGGATATCCGGACCTTCATTTATTTATTTACCACATAATGTAACGGCACAAAGAGGAATGACGTGAAATTATGACCATATCCTGCAAAATCCAACTTGAGGCTAATGGCTTCAAGTTCTAAATCATTATTATAAGCTTGCCATTGTGATTCTTAGCAAGGCAAGACAGTTTTATACACAGATAATTTGATTTATTATGTTCTTGCTCAATAATTGTTTATTGTTCATTTTTAACCAAAAAAAACTTCTGTAGAGCACCTTTAAATGGATAAAGAACTGTATCCAAAGGTTTTATGTAATATAATATTTCATGTAAGATTTTAAAGAGTCATGGTCATATATATATATATATATATATGCTAAAATTTCAAACAATTTTTTTGTCTGCATTGATTAGTGTGTATCTCCTACCAAACACAGAGCAGCGCTCAGAGAGAAATTGAGGACAGCATTCAGGTGTTCTCGGACCTGGTCCGAGCAGTCCAGAAGATCCAGGCTGAGCTGGTGCTGGACATCGAGGAGAAACAGAGGAAGACCGAGAGCTGGGCCAACGGACAAATACAAGAACTGGAGCAGGAAATAGATGTTCTGAAACTGAGAAACACTGAGTTAGAGTACCTCTCCCAAAGTGAAGACCACATTCACTTCCTGCAGGTGGAGCATTTTTACCCTACTTTTTTTTTTTATGTAATCTGCAATTTAATTTTTACTAATGTAAAAAGTTTTCAGTCAATTTTGTTGATATGGATTATCTGAAACAAATTTAAATTGATTAAACAAATATAGAGACTCATGACTATTTAAAAACTCATAAGCAACTTGCATAACTGTACATTGCTAAAAATGGCCACCAAAGTGTTTTGGGATCAATGAGGGCAACCACATTCAAAGGAAGCAGGATGTTTTTCAAGATGTATTATTCAGATTCTGTTAACAAAGACTTTAGATATACAAAGAGGGCACACTAGAGATGTTCACAAGTCTTTTATCTGGAGTCCGAGTCAAGTCTGATGTCTTTAAGCTGGAGTCCAAGTCAAGACTAAAGTCTTTATCACTGGAGTCTGAGTCAAGTCTGGAGACTTTTGTCACGAGTACGAGTCGAGTCTCAAGTCATTAAAAAAAAAAAAGAAAGAAAAAGAAAAAATCTCATATTCAAATCCTATTTTTTTTTATCCTAGTTGTATTATATAGACAAAATAATATTATCTTTCTGTCATCTGTTTTGTTTGTAATAAAGGTCCTAAGATATACATCCAGCTTGTTACTTCATAATCCATTACAATGTACAAAACAATCGTCCTGGTAACACGAGTAGTCATTTTCAATACAGTCGCTAAGTCGCTAAGATGGCGCCAGTCACGGTTTTGCTATACAGCAGTTTGTTATACAGCGGCGTTGTTATTGACGACAGTCATTATCAGTAAATATCAAACCTTGGAATGATTGAGTCAATGCAAAAACTATACGCACACTAATTGCAATACGTTAAAATATGATCTTTAAGTAATAAATGGATTAACATCTTTTTCTATCTCTCTCTTATGGACACACATTAAGAAAGAGAAAATCAGCATATACTATGAAAAGATTGATAAAACTTAGTGCCAAGTTTTTTAGGTTAGATTTTTTTTTTCTTCATATTTTAACAGGCTGACAATCCAAATGAGCCACGCAGCTACACCACAGTATAATAGCTAGCTGTGAGAGTTAATCCCATCATGTTTCATGGGACTCTTATGACATTTCGGAGTTTACGCGCAATACATGGACATAACGTTATGTAATCAAATTCTACGACAAGAGTCTGATCTACCACGGCACATAGGGAAATATATGTGATGCAGATACTATAAAACAATTTAAATAAAAAACAAATTCTTTATTTATTATATCAGTAGTTAAGGGTAAAAGACTTGAGTTGTTTTTAAAATATTCATGAGTCTTTTGCGTAGAGTCGAGTCAAGTCTGAAGTCATTTCAGGTCGAGTCCGAGTCAAGTCTGAAGTCTATTAAAATGCAACTCGAGTGCGAGTCTAGTTCGGGGCTGCATTCCACTTCAAATTTGTATGTCCTTCACTCGCTAACTTCCATCCATCTCGTGGACTGGGATGTGCGTCATTGCTTACGTTGCATGAGTGTCCACTACTGGTGGAACTCGTGCATAAGGTTTAAATGGAACGCACTAAGCCCTTGATCACTTGGAATTCACTATGGCCTATTTATTATTTAAACCCCCTTTTTACTTATGAATTTGTTTAACGCACCATTCTATATGCATATAAGTTGTTAGAGAAAATATAAAATCCTATAGGTATATGAGCTGATGGAGAAAAATAAAATTACAAAAAAAAAAAAAAAAAAATCTATAGTATAAACTGACTGTGAACATAAGGTAGCTACAAGTATTGTGCAATTTAATCTCAACATAATTAATATATTATACACTGTTATGCGATTAATTCTCAAAATAATTAATATATCATACATTTCAGTTAAGTGCAATATGCTGTTATGTCACAATCAAGTTGAATTGTGGGATATAGAGCTGCTTGAAGTGTACATCGGAGTAGACTCGCTCCTCTGTCAAAATCGAGGTGACGAGGGTCTGTCGATATAAACTTCCCTGGTCCACTTCATAAAGTGGAACGCACTTCAAAATGGCTGCAAGGATTCCCCCGAGGGGAAGTGTTTAGGGAAGTCCGCGAGTGCGTGTCTAAAAGTGGAGTGGAACGCAGCCCGAGTCACTAACTCGAGTGCCCATCTTTGGGGCACACTCATATTGCTTATGAAGGGAGAAAATGCTATTCGCAATATGGCATAATAAGTCCCGCCTTCTAAATTAAAGAGCCAATCGCTGATTGGTAAAGTCACTGCATACTGCAGCTGCCATTAGAAGCTCTGGTTGCTACTTTCCTTAAAAAGGGAATTTGCTACTGATCTCTGTTGTGTTTCACATAGCTTCTTTAATGTCTACTGTCTTCTCCTCCAGAACTTTACATCATTAATGGCTCATCCACACACTAAAGACTGGTCTGAGACCTGTGTGCATGCGGATCAGTGTGTGGGCACCACCAGAAGAGCAGTGCTCAAACTAGAAGAGACACTAACAGAAGAAGTAGAAAAACTTGCAGAAATGGGTAAGAACTTTACTGTTACTGTATTCTACTAATGCACATCACTCTTTCTTCTGCCCCTATACTTTATATTCACCTCAGTAAGTGGCACAGTTTTAAGCAGTGCTCGAATTGAATCAGTGTTATGGGGGGTCCCCATACAATTTATTCAAAATCTACAGTATACATAATTTCACATGGAATTGCATTAATGGCATCTTTTTACTAAGTACTATGAATTAGAGTTGTCAAAATTACCAACTTCGGTACCTAGTCGGTACTGAAATTTTAAAAATGTGACGCTTTGAGTGCTGTTGAGCGGATTCGGAAACACCTCTGATTGGCCATTTTGTTGACGTGCTCATCGGATATGTCTGTGATTGGCTTCAATGATCAATGCTTCAAAAACATTGTAAATAGTCATCAATGATGCTCTTCACCGAGCACTTACACAGATACACATGGGAGCGTTTGAAAGCAGGCGTCTATTGAGGACCAGTCCGCTAATAAGACGCCTGCTTTCAAACGCTCCTGCTTTCAAAACGCTTTCAAATTCAAACACTTTCAACTTTCAATACTTCATTGTAGCCAATCACAGACATATCCGATGAGCGCGTCAACTCAATCAGAGGTGTTTACGAATCCGCTCAACAGCGCTCAAAGCGCCACATTTTTAAAAATTCAGTACCGATTGGTACCGAAGTCGGAACTTTTGACAACTCTACTATGAATGAAGGCCAGTATTACCATCTGTTACTTCTACTGGTGTCTCTTTTTTCTCAGTTTCTAGGGAAGAAATGATTAAAAGTTATTTTCGTTGTTTTTGACCCATGTAACCTTGTATTTTAATAAATTAGGTTGTCGCATACATTTTACATACCAGTGAAATTTCACAATTTTTAAATCTTTATTTAAAAAAAAAAGAAAAAAAAAGAAAAAAAAAATCAATTCCAAAACAAAAACTACTAGACTATTATAAAGTTCAAACATTTTTAAAGTCAAGTATAAATAGTCATTAATAAAATAAGAACAATTAAACAAATTACAAGGGATACCACAAATAAATTCAATAGAGCAAAGATAATAAATAAACTGAGCTTTAAGATTTTCAGGTAGGTAGGCCTAACAGTAGTATTCAGGTAAGAAATGTTATAGAAATTTAATAAAATTATCAAATGTAAATAACTCAATCTTCACTGTCTAAATTAGGCTATATATAGATTAATCCTTATTAAAGCACAAAAGTTGTTCAGTCAAGAGCATTGAGTGCTTTTTTTTTTATCATTAATGACAGCAGCAGGTTTATTAGATTGCTGTCACTTTAAGCCCTGGCACACGACGCGGATCTGACACAAATCCGATTTTCTCTCAACTCCTTACGCTCAAGACCTTCATTAAAGACTGTGCTTATGAGGATACTCACCAAAAAAGAATTTTGACTTTATTTATTTGACTTGATTTATTTATTTACATAATTGTCCCGGCAAACTGTTGCATAAAAGTAGGCTAATTTCACAAGCTGAATAAATCACACGACTGTGAATGCTCATAAAGTATAAAATGCATAATAATAATACAATATGAAACTTTAAGACAAGCTCATTATACAAGGGAAAGAATATTGAATATGTAGACAAATTGGGTTGCTTATAGTTAAAAGAATGTCATGCACGATCATTTAGATTTATTTTTCACATTTTTGGTCACAAAATAATTGGTTTTGATAAAAAAAAAGTCAGTTTTGATGACTTTGCAATATTTATAAAATGTTAGAATAGTAATATTGAAAAATGAGTAAATTAAACGTGCAATTAATCAACTAATGGCTTAAATGAATGACTGCTTGTCGACTAGAAAAATCTTTAGTCAGGGGCAGCTCTAGTTAAATCTGATTCTGTTTCATAGAACTAAATGAAGAATAATATATTGAGATATTATTTGATATATAATTGATATTAGTATATTGTTATATGTTGTCTTCACGTCTACAGCCGGTTGATGGGACTCGGGCAGAAATCATATTTATGGATGAGCTAATGTATTTATTAACATTACTGTGGTATGAAGCAGGGTGTGGCTGAAAGCCATTGGAGCAGAATGAGGCCGCTGGAGCGATTGCTAATGAGAGACAAGCGCGACACGGCTCGAGAGCAGTGGAGCTTTTATTATGCCGCAGACGATCGCTTCCACTTCTTCTGGTCAACCGTATGTGGGGAAACGCAGCACTGTTTTATCATATTAGATAAATGTGTGTGTTGAAAGTTGTTATAATGCTACTCTGTGCGTTCGCTCTGCAGCTGCTATGAGACACTTGTTGCACACTGCAGTAAGCTAGATCGATATTAGGCATGGTAAAACATGGTACTCGCTGTAAACTTAAACAATATTTAGGCTACTCTGTTGAGCTATATAGCAATGATTAGTTTTCTGTTGATGAATGTATCCAAACAGTTGCTCACCTGTCTAATAAAAAACACATAATATATTAAAGTGTCTTTGGTGTTTCCATGGTTTCTACAAAATAAAACCAGGAAACCGAGGGTAACGCGGGTATGATGTCATTGATAGGCGGCGCACGGACACGGTCCGTGTCCTGGTTAAAATTGTTTATATCTCTGGATTTAAACATTCTTGGAAACATTTGGGATAATGCAAGTACACAATTCAACAAAATAAATAACATTGTTCTAGTGATTTTACACTAGAATCTTACATATTGTGCCTTTAATGCAAAACCTGTGCAATTTACATGTTTGTTTGTTTTTTGAGTGTTGATTATTACATATAAAAATAGCAACTGAATTTAACAGTTTGGGGTCTGTTGTTAATTGTAACCTTTAATATTATAGTAATATGCAAGAAAGGCTCCCTGTATAGTTTACAGAATTAGCTGAGATTTTTTTTTCAATCGTTATTTGAAGTGCCATGTTACTTTTAAAAGGGGGTTTGCTCTATTTTGATCGCTACTGTAGACATCAGTGTTTATATCTGAACTATAAACTTTTATCCCAGTACTTCTGTGATAATTTGAATTATTGTAAGACAGATATAACGATACTGTGTGGTTGAAAAAGACTGTTTGTGGAGCTGTTTCATGCCTAAACATGATAACTGCTCTCTCTGGGTCAGCGGCAGTGCAAACACAGATTTGAATGCTTCAGTATGATTTTGTCAAAGGTTTAAAGGCACAATATGTAAAGTTTCGTCGCTAGAGGTAAGTGCTCGGTGTAGCTTGATGACACAGAGACCGAGTTTGGAATCTTGGAAGTTGTCGTTTTCACCTCAAAGCCGGTAGAAAAGAATCGGGACAGGACTCGGGCAGAAATCATGTTCATGGATGAGATTATTAACATTACAGTAGCATGAAGCAGAGCAGGGCCGAGTGATGTTGGAGCTGAACGAGGCCGCTGGAGTGATTGCTAATGAGAGAGGAGCGCGACACACGCCTCGAGAGAAGCGGAACTTTTATTATGCCACAGTCGCCACTTCCGCTTCTTCCGGTCAAGTGTATGTGGGGTAATGCAGCGCTGTTTATCATATTAGATACATTTGAGTGTGTTGAAAATTGTTATAACGTTACTCTGAGCGTTTGCTCAGCAGCTGCTATAAGACACTTGTTGCACATTGCAGTAAGCTAGATCGATATTAGAATATCATATTAATAAATGCTGGATGGCTTGTGTTGATAAATGGCATGCAATTAATTTTAAAACATATTGTATGATGGAGAAAATGCTGTATTACTGTTACTAAAAATAAAGCTGCATCTGATTATGCTATGTTATCTACTTGACAAAAGAGTGTTTTTCTCTGAGGCATGGTAAAAACACGCAGCCGTGAAAAAAATGAGATTCAAACAATAAGACTAAACGTGTTAAGCTATATAACAATGATTAGTTTTCTGTTTATAAAATGTATCCAAACAGTTGTTCCCTTGTCAAATAAAACATGTCTTTGGTGTTTCCATGGTTTCTACAAAATAAAACCAGAAATCGAGGGTATGACGTCACTGACAGGTGACGCACGGACACGATCCGTGTTCTGGTTAAAATTGCTTATTTCTCTGGATTTAAACATTCTTGGAAACATCTGGGATAATGTAAGTACCCAAGTCAACAAAATATATAAGACTGTTCTAGTGTTTTTTGGATATTTTAATCCAGAAAATCTTACATATTGTGCCTTTAATAGACATAAGGAATATGATTGCATGGGTGTTTGAATCGAGATCACAATCTTTTAAAGATTAATCATGCTAACACATACTGTTGCAATCAAAATTATTCAACCTACTTAACCTGCTGAGAACAAAATTTTATGAAAATTCAAAGGCATCAGTAAACTATTATATAAAGTTTATTAATACACATTTGAGTGATTCTGAGAATGTAAAGTTCATGAAAAAAAATAAATAAATAAAAATAAAAAAAAATCAAACTGGCTCTAAACATACGTGTACAAAATTATTCAACCACCAAAAGTCAAATTTTGTGCAGAATCTTTTATTCTTTATAACCTCCAATAAACGCTGCCTGTAAGTGCTTAGAAGCTTCTGTCACCCCTCTACTGCAATATTGGCCCATTCCTCACTTGAAAAAGCTTCCAGATCACTGATAGTCTTTGGGATGTGACCAAACTGGAACTTTTTGGACCCATGGATCAGCGGTACGTCTGGAGCAAAACTTTGTATAAACTTTGTATCAAACTTTGTATAATAGTTAGCCTTTGATGAATTGTTTTCATAAAATTTTGTTCTCAGCAGCAAAATGTCTTGCAGGTTAAGGGGGTTGAATAATTTTGATTGCAACTGTATATATACTGTATAGGGGTGTAACAGTACACAAATGGCACTTTTCCACTGCGTGGAACGACTCGGTTCGGTACGGCTCGGCTCTCTTACTTTCGGTTTGCTTTTCCACTGCAGTTTAGTATCGCTTCAAAGTGGGTGGGATTATAGACTGATCGTTATAGTTGCGCCTCCTTTACTGTTGTGGATCCGCTCCGCAGTTACCAACGAAACTGCACCTCATCTACTGTCCATGATATAGCCATTTTTTTTTTCTCAACCGAGGTGGTACTATTTAAGCGAGCCGTACCGTTCCATACCGAGCCGTCCCATGCAGTGGAAAAGCGCCAAAAAAAAATGACGGTTTGGTACGTACCTCGGTTTTGAAGTAAAAAAAAACAACAACAACAACAAAAAAAAACAACAACATGTAAACATGTAAGTTGCACATAAGGCAGTTTTTGCATTAACTTCTATATTTAATTATAAAATTATGTTTCTCCAATTCGTTGTTGAAATATAATCATTTACACAGTGGCTGTCATAACTTGTTTTCATGACAGATTTATCTAAATAAAATATTGAAAAAGAAAATAAATTTTTGCAAAAGAAAAATAAAGTAATGCAAAAGAAAAATAAAGTATTGAGGAAAAAAAAAAAAAGTTTTGCAAACAAAAATAAAATAAATAAAAGCATTTGCTTAAGTTAGAGATCATGTTAAAGTGGTGTTTATTATTAGCCGTAGACTCGCTAACGTGACCTGTTTGAAAATAGCCAGCACCTGCTGTTTATTTCATTGCATTAAAATGTTTATGGTTTCATTTTGTTAACTAAATGTCACCAGCTTTTGCTTAAGTTAAAGAAGTTAGAGATCAATTAAAATCTTTGAGGATACTCCTGATATAGCCAGCATCTGCTGTTTATTTCTCTAATTGTGTATATAATATTATATATATATATATATATATATATTTATATATTTATATATTTATATAACACACATATATTAGTGCTGTCAATCGATTAAAAAATAACTAATTAATCGCACATTTTTTCTGTAATTAATCGTGATTAAAAGTTACCCTCCAAATTAATGTAGAAACAACTTAAAGACAGTATATTTTAAATATTGGTTTAATGGCATCTTTTTATGAATGAAGGCCAGTATCACTGATACTAATAGTGGTACTGATGTCTAGGAAAACTAGGAAAATCCTTGTTAGTGCGGCTTAAATGGGAAATGAGCACTCGCTCCAGTGTTCTTACAGATATTTATTAACTCAAACATATTTATTCCTTGCAAATAACATTTGTATAAAACAAATAAGGTGACTAGATGTGTTTTAAAGTATACCTACCAATTGAACATACTCCTATGACTTTCATCTTCATGATGCTGCAGGAGGAAAAGGTCAGAAAATTAACCCTTGCTCAGATATTTTTACATATTAACTAAAACATAGCTTTATATCTTGCAGATAACATCAGAATAAAACAAAGCAAAATAATAATAATAATAATAATGAATAAATAAAAGTTAACCTACCATACTCTTGTGGGCTTTCATCTTCATGAAGAGGTGTGTGGTTGTTTTTTGAGGTCATTTAGTACTGTATTTAGATTTACAGTAGGCTAATATTTTCCCAGAATGCATTGAAAATCTACACTAACATACAGTGCAATGCTTATATAGTTGGAAATTGTTAAGAATGCAGTAATAATGCTGTGAAAATGACAAAATCTACAGTAACATACTGTTCTCAGATTCTACTGTAGGGAACTGAGAACACAGTATATTACTGTGAAAACAACAGAAATCATTTACAGTGTACGGCTAGTAATAAACACCACTTTACCATGATCTCTAACTTATGCCAGGTTTAGACTACACAATATTTTTGTCGGTCATGATAGTCACTGTGTCAGATTATACGATTTTGACTCCTAAAATCTTGTCGTGTTGTGGACAAGAAACATGTCAGACTACACGTTGCTACCCAACCATTCATAATGTGCCGTCTTTAACCATGTGTGTGCTGTCATCAAGAAGGTGGGACTATCGACTGACAGAAGGCGCCGTGAGCATAAACAAACAATGGCTAGCAGTGTGTCTTGTCCTCAGAAAAGCCCAAAAGTGGACACATATCTGGATTGCATGGATTTTTTTTTTTTTGCTCAATACTTGATTTTCTTTTTCAATACTTTATTCTTTTGCAAAACCTTATTTTCTTTTTCAATACTTTATTCTTTTGCAAAACTATGTGGCATGGTTTTGACTCCATACAGCTCTCCTTTTTTAAAATAGCCAATAGTGTTTTGTTTATATCACAGCTCGGACAGAGCCATTGAGCTCGGTAAAGCCGCAGTTTCCTCCTAATCTCTAACCATTTTTCCAACTAATCTCCTCCACATCGCTTTACAATATAGCATTCTGTGCAGAATTCAAATGGGTCTGATACGTTTTGTGGTCTGCGCCTACTCAAGCATAAAATCTGTGCTCTGTGCTGTCATGTCTCTGGAGCAGACTGTGTGCACACTGCGGCGGTTCGCGTGACACAAACTTGAAACCAGACTTCATTCGCTCCAATCAAAAGCATATTTACACTGTCTGATTCGTTCCCTATCCCCTATATAGTACACTATGTGCCATTCGCCATGTAAAAAAAAGTAAATATGTGAACAAGTGACCGATTTTAGCCACAGCTTCAGCGTCTATTTGGGGGTGGGACACTGTAGATCCTAGAGAGCATTTGATTGGACAGAAAGCTATTTTAAAGCCATGATTAATTATTCTAGATTAAGGCTAGGGGTGGTGTTTACATATGGCAGAATACAGCAGTTGCCATACCCTGGCATTCAGACAAAACAGGGGAAATAAACAGCTTATGATGCAGCTTGTTAGTTCTGTTGCTTGAGTTGGCCTTTGGCAGAAATTGCAGCTTTAAAAAAAAAGAAGCAAATTTAAACAGCATACACCGTGTCCTAATCAGACGCGAAGCGGTAAGATTTCCAGTGGCAAGCAATTTATCTGTCCAACCCAGACCTGATCTGAGGTGAATTAGCCTATCCATTGTTGCGTTCAGTATGTCTATAAAGGTCACAAAAAATGATATTTGATCTCATGTTAAAGTGTTAAGTCACCCAAAAATGAAATTTCTGTCATTAATTACTCACCCTCATGTCGTTCCAAACCTGTAAGACCTTTGTTCATCTTAGAAGACAAATTAAGATAATTTTGATGAAATCTGAGAGCTTTCTGACCTCCCTATAGACAGCAATGTCATAACACTGTTCAAGTTGTAAACACAGTGCAGAGCTTCCGGGTTCTACGTCAGAACGCTGGCTCATTATTGGCCAGCTCCTGTGTTTACAACGTGAACAGCGTAGGAGACTGACAAGGAAGAAAAGAAATTGCTGAATAAAGTCATTATTTTTGTTTTTGTGCACAAAAAGTATTCTCGTCGCATCATAACATTAAGGTTGAACCACTGTCGTTACATGGACTATTTTAATGACATCTTTACTACCTTTCTGGGCCTTGAAATTGGTTATGATGTTGCTGTCTGTTGTTGAGGTCAGAAAGCTCTCGGATTTCATCAAAAATATCTTAATTTGTGTTCTGAAGATGAACGAAGGTCTTACGGGTTTGGAATGACATGAGGGTGAGTAATTATTGACAGAAATTTCATTTTTTGGGTGAACTAACCCTTTAAATTCTTTTTACATTAAATAAAGTATGTTGTTCTAGTCGCAATGCTGCAGAAATAGAAACTATTTGTAAAATAGAATCGCCGCATATCGCCATTGTGGCTGGTAAGTACAAAAAACTGATTAACATGGAAAAGATACATTTTCTCTTGTGTCACGTCTCGTCTGGCTAGGACACAGTGTATGCTTAGGGCTGTTTCAGAATTTGCATTGATTCCATATTGTTGTTTCATAAAGTCTGTGCATGTCCGTGGTATGGTGTAGTATGGTGGATTTTTGTCCACATTGTTTATATATAATGTGATTACTTGGGAATGTCATTGTTGTATGGCCATAAGGAATCATGCCATACCCTAGGTTTTTGTGAAACGCCACCACTGATTAAAGCCTACTCTTGTCTTAATTTAAACCCTGTCTGAGAAACTGCCCCTATGTTTCTTAGCAAACTTTTAAAAAGTGCACTTTGTCAAATTAAAAGTTTTACTTTAGATTACATTTTAAATTATTGTGTTTTAAAGAAGTACACTTTTTTGTGTTGACTAAGATACTAATGCACAAACATATTGTTATTCAATGTTACATTTAAAGTATATATATATATTTTATATGTATCAAATTGCAACTTCATCATTACAAATACTGTAATTGTGCAAATATATGACATAAAAAAAAAATTTCTGCCTTTCTAACAAAAGTACAGGCCAACCTTTAAAACAATTACTTTCTTGATTAATTAATTTATTTTTGTCATCTTAAACAGAGCTGAGGAGAGTTCAGAAGTACTCAGGTAATATTTCCTTTTGCATTTGATCTGTCATATATCACTAGACCACTTTGCATTCAGGTGTGTTTGGTTTTCTACTCATGTCTCTGTTGTATGTCCCCGTGAAGTGGATGTAACCTTTGACCCGGACACGGCTAACCCTTGGCTGCAGCTATCCGAGGACAGGCATCAGATGCGTCATCTGGGAGCATGGCAGGACCTGCCCGATACGCCAGAGCGCTTCGATACGGTGGTTATTGCGCTCGGCCGTGAAGGATTGTCCTCCGGACGCCGTTACTGGGAGGTTCAGGTGGGCGACAAGGACGACTGGTACCTGGGTGTCGCCCGGGGATCTGTTAACAGAAAAGGGAGGATTTCGGTGAGTACGGCTCATGGTTATTGGGCTATAGCCATGAAGAAAGGGCAAGAATATCGTGTTTCTTCCTCTCCACCCCTCCTGCTCTCCATCGAGCCCAAGCTGAAGAGAGTGGGCATCTATGTGGACTACGAAGAAGGACAGGTGTCATTCTACGATGTACAAAACAAAAGTCACATCTATACCTTTATGGACTCGTTTAAAGAGAAGCTCTTCCCATTCTTCTACCTCTACTGCTCCGATAAGGCCTCTGACACTATGATGATCTGTCCCGTGCAGGAGACGTCTCATACTAAACAGTGCTGAAACATGAGCTCCACAATGACTTGGTCTGGTGATATGATCTGCAGTACTGCCGTTTCTATCCTGTTACTATGTGTGTTTGAGAACTGCTTTCTTTGGGTTTATTTCCTGACTGTTATATGGATATTTCTACAAAAAAGTAATCAGTTTTGTTGCATGGCCATACAAGAGCAATTATGACAAAGAACCAAAGCATACAAAACAAATGAATAAATTTAAACCATGTTTACACATTTGTACTTCCACATTACATGTATAATTGAAAGTTAAAATAAACATGTAAATCAGTGTTAAGTGTATTAATTAGACTTATTTCCACATATCAAACTATTAAAATACCACTGCAAGCTTCACCATTATTTTTGTTAGTGTGTTATTGGAAAATGGTGTACAATATCCCAAAGACAGTATATAATTTCATACATTTTGAAGGGGTGCTATTATGTTTTTTTCACTTTTTCAACTTTAGTTAGTATGCAATGTTGCTGTTTGAGCATAAAAAAAAGATTCTCAAGGTTACAAAGCTCAAAGTTTACTCCAAAGGGAATGGCTCTTTGGACTACAATGCGCTTTTTCTGGGTTTTGTGAAGTCACAATGTTACTCATTTAAATAATCCTCGCCCACGGAATACACAAAAAAGGGGGCGAGACCTGGCTGAGCTGCATTAGAAGACAGCGTTGTCACTATATCGAAGAGACATTTTTTTGTTTTTGTTTTTCGCTCCAAAACAAAAAACAACAACAAAAAAACTTTGTTTGGCCTTTGGCGGACAAACTTGGATTGGTTAAAAAATATTTTTAACACTGTTCCTGAACATTAAAACCCCAACATTTATCTGTGTGCTGCACATTTTTATAAAAGGACAGCTTCCAAAACCTAAAAGAGTACAATGCCGGCTACACACAAAAGCTTCTCCTTAAATGGAGCAGTTCCCACTTTGTCAGGACAATCAGTTGTTTATTGATCACAACCTGTAAGTATGATTTATTATTTGCTGTTGTGTTTTCTATTAACAGTACCATCCTTATGTTGTTGCTACGATGTAAACAAATGGCAAAGCTGTTTGGCTCTGCCGGCCTGCTAACTAATGGCTCTTTTTTAACATTACAGTGTTGATGTAGTGTTTACTGTAGCTTTTGTAAGACTGTTCACCGCCCCTTTGGAAAATTAATCATGGTTTTGTGATTGATTGCTTTTTGTATTACCATAGTTTTACCATAGTTTTTAGACAAATCTCATGATTAAATTGTTTATAACATCATATCTAAAATGTATAAGAAAATTACAAAACAAAAAAAAAAACATACCTCTCTGAAACGTACTGTGAAATCCATGCTTGAAATCCATTCTGCATGATCCTCTAACTCAGTGGTTCCCAACCTTTTTTACGCTAAGGCCCCCCTCCTCTCCGAATCAATACTAATCAATATTAAACACATATAACACCACTGATCCTCTCAAACTTCTCCAAAACACGCTTGTTCGGCGAGCATCCGTTATAAAACATTCACAGTACATTAATTACTTTAACTACGCGAATATATTGAACTGTGTTCATGCAGACATACGATGTTATAGCGATCAGTGAGTCGAGAGCGCACGTGCGGTTTGTTTGCGCATAATAACGCGCATGCCTTATGTAAGACTCCTGTATGTCACTGTAATCGTCTTTACCTTCATTACAATCGTCATCCATCAAAACCTTTTTAGCGACACTGGTTTTCTTTTTCCAACTAAGAGAGTTTGCGCTTTGAGCCACCGTTCAGTGTGTATTTCACAGCAGCACGATGAGAAATGGCCTGGGCTGAACCGAAACAAGCACAGAATACGTATGAGAGAGGTGGTGTCTTGTTTTAAATGTATTTTTTAATTAATTTAATTTAGCTTTTTTAATGTAACGTATTATTAAATGAATGAATTATATTAATATATTTAAATTAATTTAAGGTTATCTCGCGGCCCACCTGGAGGATTACTGAGGATCCCTAGGTTGAAAACTACTGTTCTAGCTGCCGTGCTTAATATTTACACCTGAGCAGATGAAACTCGCGGTTATGGTAAAGGGCGTGACATTTCCGGAACTCGCACTTAGCAGTTAGCCAATCACAACACACTGGGCCAGCTAACCAATCAGAGCACATTTCATATTTCAGAAGGGGTCCTTCATCGAAGCAGGAACTAAAGGTTCTAGCCAGACTGGGAAGAGACTGCTGTAATAATGTAAAATATGTGAAAAATAATACGTTTTTGAACAATCAAACATAAAAAAAAAAAAATTCTAGTACACCCCAAAAACAAAATCAAGACTTTGTAAAAGGGCGTAATAGGACCCCTTTAAGATATATATTTTTGATATAACTTCTGGCCAGCATTTTGGGAAATTTGTTTACATTTTGCTGAAGGTCAGATGAAAATTGAAGGACTAATTTAAAAAAAAGTATTACGTGAAATTCAAAATACATTGTAATTTTTTTTTTTTTTTTCGAAGCAGTTAATACTAATTCAGTTTTTCTACTTCAAAATTGCACATTTAATTCAAAATTAATTGGAATTGAAAATTTCAGTTAATCGTGAAATTTATTCGTGAAAATTGTTTTTACACCATTTTTTTTCCAGTGTAGTGGACAGGCAATATGACCGACCCTAATAGACCCTCTGTGCCGTAGGCTATGCGTCGTTTTTCATTATACTTCTGCGTCGTTGTCCGTGTTGATGTGCAGCATGCAGACCACCAGTAGGCAGTGTCCGCGGTCATGTTGAGTATCAAGGCAAAAGCCGAAGAAGCAGCAGCTTCTCATGTACGTTGTCAGAGAAGCTTCAGCAGTGATAGCGACTTTTGTTGCAGCTTGATGGCACGTGTCCCCTGAAACAGAGCAGAGCGAGTGATTGAGTGTTTTCATTCCTACGGAAGTTTAATTTTTTATTTTTTTATTTTATTTTTTTTTATTTTTTACCTTAGGGAGGGGTTTTAGCAGACCAATCACAGCGCTTGCGGTTCGCATAGAATAACGCGTTGTGACATTTTTGGAAAGGTGCACATCAGGCTACGCCGTAGGCTATGCGTGCTACACACAGCCTACGCCGTAGCTATGGCATACACTGGACAAAGAAATATAAATCAGCCTTTACTGGAACGTCAGATCTGCATAAAGATGCACTGGGGTGGGTAATGGGTCTTCATTTAGAACCAATGTCCTAAATTTCTGAAAGACACAATTGTGTGTGAGAGAGAGAGAGAGAGAGAGAGAGAGAGAGAGAGAGAGAGTGAGCGATCTGAATTTTAAATCCTGTTCTGCTTTAATTGTGAACTTATTGCAAGTGGAAGACCAGATTAGCCTTCTGCTGTCTTTCTTGTCAAACGTGTTTGAGTGCGCTGGTGGTGTAGATACTAGATATGGCATTACGAAGACAAGAGTGTGCTGCAATCAGTTGACTGTCCACTTTCCTATTTTTAAAATGCGAGATTTTTTTGGATGTACACGGTTGAGCTGGAATTCGAGGAGGAGTTGACTGCACCCCATGCGGTGTGCGGACACCTAGCCTGGGGCTAAAGGAGCAGGTTCTATGGCTGTGCCTGGGTGAAATGCAGGAGGACGACAACAAGCTAGACTTCCCGTTATGTGCGGAAGGGGAACCAAAGTCAGAGGATCCTGGGGTTGGCTTGACAATGTAAGAGTTTTCTGCTGAGCACTCTTCGTTGGAGGTAAGTTACTGGAGTTCATCGGGTTGGGAAATATTCACGGGACAGATCGGGGCCAAATACCGGAAGAATTCACTGGGACGACGCAATGACTGCTGCTTATACAGGTGCTGGTCATATAATTAGAATATCATCAAAAAGTTGATTTATTTCACTAATTCCATTCAAAAAGTGAAACTTGTATATTATATTCATTCATTACACACAGACTGATATATTTCAAATGTTTATTTCTTTTAATTTTGATGATTATAACTGACAACTAAGGAAAATCCCAAATTCAGTATCTCAGAAAATTAGAATATTACTTAAGACCAATACAAAGAAAGGATTTTTAGAAATCTTGGCCAACTGAAAAGTATGAACATGAAAAGTATGAGCATGTACAGCACTCAATACTTAGTTGGGGCTCCTTTTGCCTGAATTACTGCAGCAATGCGGCGTGGCATGGAGTCGATCATATGCATATCGCATCTTCCTCTTCACAATACCCCATAGATTTTCTATGGGGTTAAGGTCAGGCGAGTTTGCTGGCCAATTAAGAACAGGGATACCATGGTCCTTAAACCAGGTACTGGTAGCTTTGGCACTGTGTGCAGGTGCCAAGTCCTGTTGGAAAATGAAATCTGCATCTCCATAAAGTTGGTCAGCAGCAGGAAGCATGAAGTGCTCTAAAACTTCCTGGTATACGGCTGCGTTGACCTTGGACCTCAGAAAACACAGTGGACCAACACCAGCAGATGACATGGCACCCCAAACCATCACTGACTGTGGAAACTTTACACTGGACCTCAAGCAACGTGGATTGTGTGCCTCTCCTCTCTTCCTCCAGACTCTGGGACCCTGATTTCCAAAGGAAATGCAAAATTTATTTTCATCAGAGAACATAACTTTGGACCACTCAGCAGCAGTCCAGTCCTTTTTGTCTTTAGCCCAGGCGAGACGCTTCTGACGGTGTCTGTTGTTCAAGAGTGGCTTGACACAAGGAATGCGACAGCTGAAACCCATGTCTTGCATACGTCTGTGCGTAGTGGTTCTTGAAGTACTGACTCCAGCTGCAGTCCACTCTTTGTGAATCTCCCCCACATTTTTGAATGGGTTTTGTTTCACAATCCTCTCCAGGGCGCGGTTATCCCTATTGCTTGTACACTTTTTTCTACCACATCTTTTCCTTCCCTTCGCCTCTCTATTAATGTGCTTGGACACAGAGCTCTGTGAACAGCCAGCCTCTTTTGCAATGACCTTTTGTGTCTTGCCCTCCTTGTGCAAGGTGTCAATGGTCGTCTTTTGGACATCTGTCAAGTCAGCAGTCTTCCCTATGATTGTGTAGCCTACAGAACTAGACTGAGAGACCATTTAAAGGCCTTTGCAGGTGTTTTGAGTTAATTAGCTGATTAGAGTGTGGCACCAGGTGTCTTCAATATTGAACCTTTTCACAATATTCTAATTTTCTGAGATACTGAATTTGGGATTTTCCTTAGTTGTCAGTTATAATCATCAAAATTAAAAGAAATAAACATTTGAAATATATCAGTCTGTGTGTAATGAATGAATATAATATACAAGTTTCACTTTTTGAATGGAATTAGTGAAATAAATCAACTTTTTGATGATATTCTAATTATACGACCAGCACCTGTATACGCTCGTAATGATGATTGACAGGACTAAATGATCCGGGCTCCTCCCGAACCTACATTTGAAACTTCATTTCAAATTACATGTTTTCCAGGATTATAATAAACATAATTCTGAGAAGTTTGATTTTAGTGATAGTTTATGTTTAGGGTTGGCAACGATAAGGTTAAAATGTATCTTTGATAAGGAACAACAGAACATGTTGATCTAACTTCGCAAAATCATGGGGACAACGTGAAATATTGTCATGATGAGCAGTCTCACCTAACCTGACCCTGATGCAACTTCTACACGGAATCCATCATTCATTCAACTCCTGCGGCTGCCAGAAAACCCAAAATAACTCTGTTAGGAGTGCCAAGGACTGGCTGACTCGTCATTTTTCAGACTAGTTTGCTTCTTGAAGTCTTTAGAGACACTCAAATGCTGACATTTCAAAAGCTTTCATCTTGACGCATTGTCAGGATTTTTCCTCAGCAGTCTTATCAAACCTGACACAGATTTTTCCCCATTCAAATGTTAAACTCAAACACGCATTTCAGAAAGCAACCAATACAATTTTCAAATTAGAAATAAAACTAATAATTTTCTTGAGAACATTTAGCACTCTTCTCCACTCTCTGGAATAATCAAAGCAAACACTTCCCTGTGGATTTGCATGTGTAATTTGCTCACCTGCCCTGCTTTTGCATGATTTACATGGACGACAATACAGTGTGAATATCTTGAGTTGTTCATGAGTGTGTGGATAGACAATCTTTTCCTCTTAGTACTTACAATTATTATTAATAATCAATTATGTCAATATAGAAAATGAGAAAGTAATCATAATTAATGAATAATGAGAACAATGAGCTTTCAAGGAAAATGCAATAGAATGTCACTTGAAGTCAGAGTTCCATGATAATAATACCTGTTTAGCAATCATGTTAAACAAACAATCCTCTCTGATGCACACACACACACACACATGTTAGTTTTTTTGACTTGCCATAGACAGAATAATTTTTATACTGTGTTTTTATATTTTCAAAACATCATTTAGTATGATTTATTTATGTTGGGTTTCCATGTTTCATGGTGACTTTCCATAGACAAAATGATTTTTATACTATACAGACTGTATATTCTATCAACTAACCCTAACCCCTAAACACAACCCTCACAGAAAACTTTCTGCATTTTTTTCATTTAAAAAAAAAAAAAAAAAAAAAACATAATTTAGTATGATTTATAAGCTGTTTTCCCCAAGGTCCCCACAAGGTCAATAAGCCAGTTTAATTGCCATTTAAAGTTACAGGTAGGCTATTAACATTCATATGAATATTCGACAGACAGACAGACAGACTAGATAGATAGATAGATAGATAGATAGATAGATAGATGGATTCTGTAAATCCTTCAAGGTACATATAGCAATATCAGTGAAATAAACATTATTATATATAAAAGATAAACAATATCAATGAAATAAACATTATTATATATAAAAGATAAACATTCTGATCGTTCTTTGCTTCAAAATCAAGATTTGCCATTTCTTACACAGAGACGTCAGTTTGATTGACAGCACAAATGACCAATGGACTTGAGTTGTTCCCATCTTTGTTGGGATGAGGATTAAAATAAGGACGGATAGTGCCATGAAAGCTGCACTTAGTAAATGTGTAAATATGTTTCAGAGCCACCATATCATAGAAGGAGACCAGAGCTTCCTCACAGTCCACAAACACTCCCAGTTTCTGGGGTTTGGTGTTGAGATGCAGCAGGACTGGAGGGTCTTCAAAAGCTCCATACATGTTCTGACCGCAGAGCACAATGGCCCAGTAACCCTCGCTGGGTTTGTAGGAGACTTTCCCTTTCCTGTTCGCACCTTCTCTCATCACCCCCAGTTCCCAGCCCACCTTCTTTCCCACCTCCACAACCCAGAAAGCTCTTCCTGACGTGATGCGAGTCTTTCCTAGGACTCCTCCGACCAAGTCAAACTGTTGTGGGCTGCCTGGGATGTCGTGGCTTTCTCCAGTGTCTCTCACTGCTTTGCCATCTCTAGACACATCTAAATGTGGATGTGCCGTTTCTGCGTCCAGAGTCACGTCCACTGAGGAAAGACAAGATTTCAGTAACTGGATGTTTAAGAGCTTCGTAAGCCTAGTTTAGGATTTTTTTTTTTTTGGCAACACTTTACAATAAGGTTTCATTTGTTTACATTTAGTCAGGACCACTTTTGAGAATTATAAATTTATTGACAATTCTTGTATTTGGCGAAAGGCTTAGGCTTTAAGGGGCTCAGCTGCCATATTAGACATTTTAAGATACATCCTTAAGGCATTAATCCCCCCGCCTGACAATAACCAAATATTTCTTAGCTATACACATATGCAGAAGAAATACAACGATTACGAAAGATTGACAATTCAGTCATAATAGTTCTAAGAAGAAATCCAAAAAGCTGTATAATGAAGGTGCTAGGAGGTGAAGGGGTAGAGGTGGGTTCAAATATCTGTGCGACAGACTGAGGAGCAAGCGTTTGAATGGGCTTAAATATGGTTGTTGATTAGAGTAATTGATCAGCTGAGCGTCAGCTGATATAGTTGAATTCCATTCGGTCACTCAAGCTCTATTAGTTAACATGAACTAACAATGAACAATACACTTATTAATAATATTAATTTCAACATTTGTGACCCTGGACCACAAAACCAGTCATAAGTCGCACGGGTATATTTGTAGCAATTGCCAACAATACATTGTATGGGTCAAAATTATCGATTTTTCTTTTATGCCAAAAATCACTAGGATATTAAGTAAAGACCATGTTCCATGAAGATATTTTGTAAATTTCCTACTGTAAATATATCAAACATTTATTTTTTTGAGTGGATATGCATTGCTAAGGACTTCATTTGGACAACTTTAAAGGCGATTTTCTCAATATTTTGATTTTTTTGCACCCTCAGATTCCAGATATTCAAATAGTTGTATCTCGGCCAAATATTGTCCTATCCTAACAAACCATACATCAATGGAAAGCTTATTTATTCATCTATTTATTCAGATAATGTATAAATCTCAATTTCAAAAAATTGACCCTTATTACTGGTTTTGTGGTCCAGGGTCACATTTACTAATACATTATTAAAATCAAAAGTTGCATTTTTAATGCTATTTAATGGACCTGAGCTGACAAGAAATAACAGCTGTATTTTTTATTAACTAACGTTAACAAAGATGAATAAATACTGCAACAAATGTATTGCAAATTGTTAATGTTAATTAATGCATTAACTAATGTTAACTAATGGGACCTTATTGTAAAGTGTTAACAATTATTCCTACACATACCTGAAAAGCTGTGAATTCTTCTAATTTCTGTAATGAGAACAAATAAGATCACAAAACAAATCATGATGACAGCCTTACATTTACAAGTACTGAGACAGACATGCCATGAACAGATATCTGATATACCTTGATACCATATTCATATGATACATCATTGTTACTCTAAAGTATAATACATCATTACCACTCCACCTCTCCCTAACAAAACACAAGATTTGAGGTGTCATTCATGACTGTACACCCTTGTGAAAAAGAAGTGTGCTTAATTGTATTGAATGTGCACTTGTAGTGTAGGCCTACTTCAAAAATATATAGACAATATATTTAAAAAACTGTACTTGCACATAATACAATATTAAATACTTTAAGAGTGTAAAAAAAGATTTTAAATAATTATACATTTATTATGTGTTGACTAACAGACTAAATGTAAAATACTAAGTTATAATTTTAACTAGTGTGTTATTCATTATTGCATTTAAAGTTAATATTTTAAATGCACTAAATTGTACCTTCGTCATTAAAATGTGTGATTACAAATATATTTAAATACATGACATACAAGTGTATTGACAAAACAATAGAAATGATATTAAAATATATTTTAGTTTAGCATATATGCTTGTCAGTACATTTGGCAGTACAGTTCATCCATATTTCAAAGACAATAGAAGTAATTATGAAATATACATTGCATATAAAGATGTACTCAAGTGGGTCAAAAACACTCTAAAGTTCAGCTAATTGCATTTAATATAAATGTAAACTATAATGCATTTTCATTTAGTAATTGCAATTAACATGCAATTAAGTGTTCGAAAACATTACATTCAGTTCACATTATTTTACAGTATATTATTTCTGTACGGAGCCCCGCACATGACATGCAGGAAAAAAAATAGTAGTAAATCGAGGGAACGAATTAGTAAATTCTGTGCACGATTTACTTTTTTTTTTCTTGCATGTCATGTGCGGGGCTCCGTATTTCTGTAGTAATCTTTTTAAAAGTATGCTTTTAAGGGCACACAAACAGTGTAGGACAAGTTTAAATCTTGTCCAAATCCTTAACTCTATTTATCAGCAATAACAATAGTGAATGTTTGCTCAGATACAATCACTCACCAACAGTGGAAAGTTTCTCCAAGTGAGTCTCAATCTCAGCCAGTAAGGCTGCCTTTAGATTTCTCATTGTGCCAAAGTTTAACTCAGTATCAAGGGTCACCATCCAGTCATCTTTGAACTCAGTTGGCACAGACGGATAAGACTGAAAAACATAGATTAAACATTTAGTAGATATATAATAGTATTATTTGTATTTGTCAAATATTAGTCAGTATTTCATGATTAACTGACCTGGAGGAAGAAGATGTCATCTTCCTCATTCATAGTGCGATTCAAAGATTCGATGGTCTCCTTATACTTGAGAATGTCTTTTTGCATTTGATGTGTCTTCTCGTCCATTTCCTTCTCCAAACACCTCCTTCCGTCCTCCAGAGGAGCCAGCAGCACCTGCTCTGAGCTCTTCACAGCCTCCATCACTGCAGCAATCACCTCCTTTATCTCCTGCTGCTCTCTCTCTATCAGATCCTGTGAAGAGTGGTGGCATATTACACAAAAATTACAAGCATATTCTTGATCTGGCAAGCTCTAAATAATTTCTTTGAGTCCAGTTCAGTGTTGTTATTGTTAAAGAAGACATCTCTTCTCTGATGACATGTGTGAGGGCAGGACAACCTGTCACTCACACGAAATCAACCAATAGCAAACCACATCCAATCAATTCCCCATTAACACAATCAAGTCTCACCCTACATTTATTCTTGTTCCTGAAGCTGTTTCACTTAGATCTACGTCACAATTCTGGAGAAAAAACTATCGCAACTTCCGTTTCAATGCTGACTTTTATACCGTTTTAAAGCTTTTATACCGCTTTCGACAATTAAGTAAAGCTGAAAGAAAATATAAATATTAGATGAAAAACAAACGAAAATCAAAAATGTTGTCTTAGTAACTAACTGAAATACATATGTTTAAGTAAAAAATTGCTAAATCTTAAACTGAAACAATTAATTAATTAAAGCTATAGAATATTGTAAAAAAATAAAAAAAAATAAAAAACTAATGAAAATGACAAAAACACAACAAAATTACTTAAATTAGAATGAAAATTTAAAATGTAAAATTAAAAATTAAAAATATTAATAAATACTGTAATAGTATAATACTAAATAACACTGGTCTGGGTGTGCAGGTTTTACCAGTCCTCCAGGAAATTAAGATTATACTTGGTTAATACAATGACTTATTTTGATAAATCATATATTTAGAGTTTTGGTAACACTTTATAATAAGTATACAATTATAAAGTACTTAAAAATCATTAGCAAACTTTTAGTTTATAGTTAATACATTGTAATCTCTACATTGTTAATATATTAATAGGCTATATACAAATAGTGAGCTCTTCATTCATTGTCACTCTAATTAGCCAAATTATTGTTGTTTAATTAGCTCATATGTAAAGAGTTAGATAATGTTTTTTATGCTTTGTCAGCAACTTTTAAATTTACAATGAACTGTAAATAGTTCTCACGTCATGGAAAATGGGAAAATGTCATTAATTAAGTGCTTTAAACCAACCTTTCTTTAATTGCATTAATTAGTATTTTCACACACATACAAAAAAAAAAAAAAAAAAAAAAAAAAAAGCCAGTTATTTATATCTTTTGCTGCAGTGTCAGTGGAAAATATCAGTTTAAATTTGCAAACCATTAATTGTAATAATCCAGTGAGATTTTAGTATGCACAAGGATTCTGACAACAGCCGGTGAAAATACTAACATGCCTAAAGACTTTTGCACAGTACTGTATATATTTCTGTGATGGGTAGGTTTAGATTTAGTGTAAGGGGATAGCATATACAGTCTGTACAGTCTAAAAGCCATTACGCCTATGCAGAATTCCCGTAAACAACATATGCCAGCGTGTGTGTGTGTGTGTGTGTGTGTGTGTGTGTGTGTGCTTAATGTATTTGTAAACATTTTATGAGTGCAATTAATGTCTAAGAAAGGTTGGTTTAAAGCACTTAATGACATCTTCCCATTTTCCCTTCTAATAACCAATTAACGATTCCTTTAGTAAGAGCTAATTAAACAGTTATAAGTGTGTTAATTACAGTGTATTAATTACAGTGACAATGATTAAAGAGCTCACTATATAGCCTATTAATATATTAGCTAGAGACTACAATATATTAACTATGAATTAACTATAAACTATTAATTTGTAAGTACTTTATTACTGTATAATTATTATAAAGTGTTACCAGAGTTTTAGTAACAAGCAGATATGCATAAGCACAACTGTTTTTTTCCACTTTATTTCTGCAAGTTTCTGTCTGTGAAATAATTTGTATTTATTAGTCTACACACATTTGCACAGCTAATCATGTTGACACTGCAATTGTTTTATTTATTTATTTATTTACACTTTATTGAATTATCTATTTCAGATAATCCCTGCCCCTAAATGGAATTTAAAAACAAAGTAAACTGTGATTGAACTGTGACAGTCTCTTCCTGCCTATATGGGCAGCACAAAGTCAATTGTCTGTCTATGCCAGACAAGTCTTTGCATGATCTTTGCATATTCTTCTTTACAAGGAACCTGGTCGAACGTGATCTCAATTCAAACACCCAAGCTTATTTCTAAATGACAATGATTTGCTTATGTCTATTAAACCTTTGGCAAGATGACAATGGAACATTCAAATTTGCATTGGTGCTGCCACTGACCCAGAGAGAGCAGTTGTCATGTATATGTATACATGACATGAAACAGCTTCACAGTCTTTTCAACCACATGGTATCATTATTTCTGTGTTACAATAATTCAAATTTTCACATAAGTACAAAAAAGTTTATAGTTCGTATATAAACACTGTCCATGGTAGCGATCAAAATAGAGTAAATCACCTTTTGAAAGTAACTTTCAAAAGGTGATTTACTAAATAATTGATTGAAATAATTTACAAAGGTGATGTAAACTAAATATAGATTGTATCAATTACATCATTACACCAGTAGGTGGCGACAAGTGGCTGTTCAAAAAATGTATGTGTCATTGAATCATTCATTCAAGAGATTTGTTAAAAAACGAATTGAAGTAATGAAATAAGTTGTCTTTATGAGTGAGTCACTGAAAACCGATTTTTTTAAAAATAATTATTCAAATTAATGAAATATTTTGAATAGACTGCAGCAATTAACATTTTATCAGAAAGAATTGTAGGTAGGGCTGCAAAATTAATCGGACGATTAGAAAAAAGAAACATTGAAATCCCGTTTAAACGATTTGGCTTAGTGCGATTATGAAATAGCAAAGCTGCGATTATTTTTTATGCGCGGCTTGTCAATGAACTATGGCTCCAAATGCTAATCCATCTGAAAGCACTGCAAGCTTGAATCGCTTATAATGTGCATTTGAAAAAGCAACACGCATCAAACATCTTTCCAGACATGAGAAGCATTTTTTAACATCTTGTCCAACAAAAGACATTTAATAACGTTTTCACTCCAAACCCACTTCATAACAACAGTTGAGCGTCCTTCTGTGAGATGATGTGGCTTCTTACACAGAATAAGGCAGTCGTGTGTTTATTAGTCATGTTTAATCAATCAAAACGTTTCAATCTTTTATTTATTCACCTACAGCGATAGTATGGGATTTCCTGGAATGAAGCGTGTTGTACTTCGGCAGCAGGGCATATTTGCAGTTTCTGCGCGAGAGCGCCCTCTGGCTTTTAGATGGAGAAGCATTTACTACTGATCACAGAGCTGTACAGCTCTGACAAGCTGCGCATAAAATAATAGCAGCCTTTCCAAATTGCGTGCGATAAAATTGTGATAAATCGTGCAGCCCTCATTGTAGGAGAATCGTGATCTCTGTTTTAAACAAAAGAATCGTGATTCTCCGTTAACCCAGAATCGTGCAGCTCTAATGTGAAACAATATGCATTAGGCAATGATAAATGTTTCAATGGAATGCAACATTGAGGTCGTGTGAACTCAGCTTAATTTAGAGAGTGGTGTCAAGTTATACTACTTAATGTATTATTAACTGCAATTTTTTTTATTATTATTATTGTAAGTGTACTATTTTAATACAGATTTGCATGTTTTGTAGAAAGATGTAGGCCTACCTGGTATTTTGTGGCTGATTCCTTAAGCTCCTCGAGTTTGTTTTTCCTCTGATTGATCATCCTTTCCAGCTCTTTAATAGTGTTTTGCTGCTTAGCCTGTTAACACACACACACACACACACACACACACACACACACACACAGTCACACACAACTTTCTGAGTACATTAAATTAATTAAAAGTCAATTAAAATTATATCAAAACCCAGTGTGATGGGCAACTATTTAAATCTAAGTACCAGACAGTTATTCATAGAAGCACTGTAAAAAATGAATGTGATTTTAACGGTAAAATATTGTAAAAACGCTACGGAAAAAATTTGTAAATAGGTTAACAGTAAGTTCCCTTACTATATACAGGGAAAAACTGTAAAAGCTCTTACCAGACATTTTATGTAATTTTCAGAGTAAAATGTTGTAAATTTTACAATTTTTAAAAGTAAAAAGAACAAATCAATGTATAATTTACAGTCAAAAACTGTAAACTGATATTCCCACAATTCCCTGTGTGACACTCCACATTTAAAAGTATTTTGTTTAAATATTCATGTTTCTTAATAGTTTTTGTGATCAGTTATGTACATTAGGGTTTTATGTTACATCTTCTGTTGTTTAATGAATGTTTATTGCATTATTTAAGTGTTGTGGGTTACCATGATGGTGTTTTGCGTTTGCGTGAATGACTCTGTACACCTTCTTTATATTAGAATATACTTCAGCTCATTGAAAAGCTACTTGTGATGAAGTGATTTCTCATGTGGCTCTTTCTTTTACCACCTGCATTATAATGTCGTTGTCAGGATATGTTAAAGGTACAAAACAGATTTTACTAGTAGTGCATTGTTGAATTTACTGGTTTACATTAAAATTTTATTGTTTGTAAATTACAGTTTTATACTGTAAAATTTACAGTTTGTTCTGTAAATGTGTTTACAGTTTTTCTGTATTTTTTACAAAATTATTCTGGCAACCACAGCTGCCAAAATTATTTTGTAAAAACTACAGAATTTTTTTTACACTGAGAGTGTGTTATTGAGTGTTTTCTAGAAGAGTGTTTAATGAAGAGTGGGGGTACTCAATTCTGGTCTCGAGTCCGATATGAACAGTCTTGGTCTTGTCTTTGCTCTTGGTTGATCCTGAGTTGGACTAGAATATTTTTGTATTCTGAAACCCCAATCCAAAACCAATCCTTTTTTTTTTAATTATTATTATTATTAATTTTAAATTTAGTTAAAGTTTCGTTGTTGGGATTTTTGTCAACATCATCATCAATATCATCATCATTAACTAGCTGAAATCAAAAAGGTTTAAGGGTTTTTAAAATATTTTATTTCATTTCAGGTGAAGTTTATTTTATTTCAAGTAATATATATTTTTTTAAAATATAGTTTTAGTTTTGGTTTTAGTTAACTATAATAACCCTGCTTTGAATGCAATATAAGTTGCTTTGGACAAAAGCATCTGCCAAATGCAAATGCAATGATTCAATAGTATTTTTTTTTTTTTTCTTTTTCCTTTCTCAATTAATTAAAAGACCCCCTGGTTTTGTTTATTCTTTTTTTGGGAAACAATTAAATCACTAGCTCAGGTGAAAAGATTAATGTGTTATTTCCCAAGCCTTAATGTTCTCACCTGTCTCCTTTCTCTCTCTATCTCCACAGGTATCACATCTCCACCCAACTTCACACATAAGGCGCAGATGCAGCGCTCATCCAGTCTGCAGTAGAGTTCCAGAGGCCTGCCGTGCGCATTGCATGCTCTCTGATCCAACTTTTCCAAGGGATTCACCAGTTTATGGCCCTTGAATCTCACCATAGACTGGTGCTGCTTCAGGTGTCGATCGCAGTACGAGAGAAGACAGTTCAAGCAGGACTTCACAGCTCTGAACGTGAGGTGCTCGTCACAGATGTCACACGGGACCGCGCCTCTTTCTCCGCAGAAGACGCTCAGGTCGGGTAACTGCGTCTGGTGAAATTCCCGCAGGAGGGCGTCAAGCGCTGCATTCACGGATGGCTTGGTGGACACAGGATCCTGGCAAATAGGGCAGTGTGGCTCGGACATGCTTATGTGCTGGTCCAGACAACGCTTGCAGAAGGTGTGTCCACAGCTGGTTGAGACCGGATCTGCTAACAGGTTTTTACAGATGGGGCAATGAAGGTGGCGAGAGACATCTATGGCTGTCGTCATTGTGATTGTCAGCTGTCAAACCTGAGGGTAGACAGAACAGCAGCAACAACAACAATAATTATAATATTAATAATGTGGCTTTATTTGTGGTCAGACACTTGCATGTATCATCATATATATATATATATATATATATATATATTTGCCCAAAATCTCATGTTATAAAAGGATGAAGTGTTACACACATGATATTTAAGACATTAAAGGCTATTTAAGGCTATTAAAGAAAATGCTGTACAACCAGTTCTTTATTTACCTTAGCAATGCTAACAAGCAGAGACAGAAACTCAAACAAGTAAAAACTCAAATATTGTAGTACAGCTGCATAGTTGTAGTAAAGGTTAGCCCATTAAGTTCTGTTTATTGTGGGAGATTTCGTAACTATAGCAAAAGCTTCTCCATTGCCATGTTTTGACAGAAACTATGGCAAAATGCTAAATATAAACAAGAGCCTCAGGGATTTTTCCCTCTCAGGGATACCCTTAAGTCAAATCACTTAAAGGTTTTCATGCAACCGGGCATAGATCTTTAAACATTCTGAGTCAGGTGTTCTGAGTGCTTGCTACAACATTGCTAGGTGGTTGCTAGGGTGTTGCTAAGCAGTCCTAGGATGTTCTTTGTAGCTGTTAGGGGCATTGCTAGGGAGTAGCTAGGGTGTTGCTAAGCAGTCCTAGGATGTCCTTTGTTGCTGTTAGGGCATTGCTAGGTGGTTGCTAGGTTGTTGCTAAGCAGTTCATATGGTGTTCTTTGTAGATCTTTGGGGATCCCTAAGTGGTTGCAAGCCAGAGTGAAAAGAGTCCATCCTCAAGACTCCATGATATTCTGGTCTCTACACACGATATGTGTGTGCATAGTAACAAAAGATATAACGAAGCGGTCTCATTTCTTGTAGAACTTCTTGTTCTGTATATGGCACAGCAATGCAACACTCATGGTGTGAGAAGCTGATAAAACAGGGAGAAACATCGCAAAGATCTCAAAGACTTTTGTAGCACATAAGGCAACCAATACTTAACCCTTAAACCATGGTGCCATTGATGCAGCAAACTGATTTAACAAAAATATTTAATTCTGCGGATATCACTATTACATTATCAAACAAGTGAACTATATATTTAATTTTTGCATCTTATCTTGTAGCTTACTGCCAAAAGCATAAGTGTGATGGCTTAGAAAAATCACGGCTTTCCTCAACAAGCTGCATGATTTGAGAAATCATTTCCAAGTTGCCAAACTTTAATACATTTCATTACTTATTGTTTTGAAAAACAGTAGTATGCTTAGCAAGTGTGATGGCTTAGAAAAGTAATATGAACAAGCAGCATGATTTCAGGAATTATTCCCAAGTTAATACTTTTTAATTGTTTTGAAAAACAGTTGAATGATGAGCAATAGTAGTGATCCTTTCTTTTGCAAATACCACTGATGATCATGAGAAATAAGCAGAAATCAGACTTACCTTAATCAAATGTATGAATTCTTTATTCTTCTCTTCAGTGACTCTGTTCTGCTTCTCTCCCTCCTCCTATTTATGTACAGTAGAGTTTCATTTCCTCACAATCCCTCTCCATTGTCACTTTCATTCTCAGAAAAAGAAGCTACACCCTCTGTTACACCACTCCACATTTACATACATTTCATCATTATTCTGCATGGGCATTTGCATCACAGATTTTGAAATCAAAAGCAACTGCATTAGTTATTACCTACATCAATCAATAACATTATCTATCTTCATATCCTTTGTCCATAACTGCATTTATGGCCTGTTGACTAAGTTGTAAGGATATAAGGCAGCTGGACACAGGTTCCCCCCTCCCATTATGCTCTTGGTAGAAGACGCAGTATTATGACTGTGGTGTTAAACTGAAAGTGTTTTTCACAATCCATGATGTTTAAAAGCCAAAAGTGAAAATGAAACCAAATGAGCATGTTGCCATGAACAAGAAAGCTTGTGGTGAAATGAAACTAAATGCTGAATGAGAAAATTATTTGGAAATTAAATAGTGAATTGATATTAGTAGAAAAACTAAAAAGGGAAATTAAATCGAAATAAATATCAAATTTAAGGTCATGATGAGCAGTTCTCAATTTGAGAATGTATCCTGTAAATAGAAAAAAAAAAAATAGACTCCAATGACAAACCTTGGTCTTAGATGTAAAAGGTAATTTAGAAATGAATCCGGGTCTAAGATAGCTTTTCTAAGCAACGGCTGGACAACTGGATTCTTGAAATTAGCCAGAATAATGCCATCCATCACATTACTGTTAATAATAGATAGGACACTAATCATATCCATCACCTCTTTGAAGACGTGTTGAGGGGTAAAGTAGTCTTTATGGGTGCAATAGTATCTATTAGATATGACAGGGACACAAGCTCAAAATGACTAAAATAATATGGACACATAATAGGTCAAGATAGATAATTTAATGATGGTAAAATAAAGGATTGTATCCCAAGAACCTTGTCACTGAAGATTTAAAAGGACCCAACGAATCAGGAATATCAGAGCAAACTGTCATAGAATAACATTTGGGACCCATAGAAGGGGTGGGAGACTGAATAGAGGTAATTAACACTCATACTCTTTTCATTTCCTGTTTAATCTTAGTGTTTAGGTTAGGGTTTTGGCATATTTTTTAATATAAAAATATATATTTTAATATTTGTATGTGAAGATGAGAGTGAGAGAGCCTGGCAGATCCTTGACAAATGCCACATGAATTTGCAAAAATATAACTAAAATGCCACTAAAGGAAAAAAAAAAAAACAACTACAACTTAAGAGTCAGATTGTATTCACAAATTATTTATTTCAATAAACCAAATTTAAAAATATCATTAACTTCAGAATAAGAAATTATTCAAAAAATATGTAAAAAAAAAAAAACAAACAAACAAAAAAAAAAACAATAGTAATGAGCAGAAATGAACAGGAGTTTGTGTGTGTGTGCGTGCGTGTGCATGTGTGGCATGTTCATGCATGTTCATTCATTCATGTTTGTGTGTGTGCGTGCATGAGTGTTTGTGTGTGTGTGTGTGTGTGTGTGTTACATCTCACCCCTTCTGCATTTGTGGTTGATTTTGTTTGCCAAATTCTATACAGATGCTGTCTGTTGCAATCACACCTGTGTGTGTGTGTGTGTGTGTGTGTGTGTGTGTGTGTGTGTGTGTGTGTGTGTGTGTGTGTGTGCCAGATTTATTGATTTTATTGAAAAATAAAAAATAAAATAATGTTTTGTTTTTTTTCAACATCAAATGGGGTCGTATCACCATATGATTATTTGTAGAGGACAAAGGTGGAAAAATGATAAGAAACTTTGTGATATAGACATTAGAACAATGGTTCCCAAACTGGGGTACGTGAGGTGACAGAAGGGGGACGTGAAAAAAAAAATGCTGAGTAGTTCATTTAATTCTATCCTACCTTACAATAACATTAAAACTGAGGATGTATTTCTAACTGGCAAAATGCCGTAAACCCATGACATCCAATCAAATTACACTACTGGTCAAAAGGTTTTGAATGGTAAGTCTTTTCTGCTCACCAAGGCTTCATTTATTTGATCCAAAATACAGCAAAAACAGTAATATTGTGAAATATTTTTACAATTTAAAATAACTGTTTTCTATTTGAATATATTTTAAAATGCAATTTATTTCTGTGTTGGCAAAGCTGAATTTTCAGCATCATTACTCCAGTCTTTAGTGTTACATGATCCTTCAGAAATCATTCTAATATGCCGATTTGCAGCTCAAGAAACACTTATTATTATTATTATTATCAATGTTGAAAACAGGGAAATATGTTGGTAGCTTATGTGAATGTTTAATGTTCAGTTGGACATTTAAAGTTGTTATGGTTACCATGGTGCTAAAGAGTAGCGCTTGTGCTTACACTGTGGACACTGAAGATTCATGGTCATTTTAAACACAGTAGCCTACTGCCAGTATTTACTCTATTTTGCAACGAAATAATAGTTCCAACAAAAGCCACAGCAGAACTACAACACACATCTGTGTTTTGTGAACAATTCTGCACCTTTGAACGAATCGTGAGAGTCAATGATTTAAAGATTCATTCATAAATACAGCCACTTGCTTCATTACTGAATGAATGACTCGATGACTCACTCATAAAAACAGTGACTTTCCGCCGCCTACTTGCAGTTTTAGTTTAATATTTAACTATCACTTTGTTTTAATTGCATATTTCTCCACTGAACATTTTTATTTAAACATTATTTATTTTATAAAGTTATTCATAAAGGTAAAAATATGCATTGGGAAATCAATTTAGGGGGTAAATATTGTCCCTTAATGGAAAAGGTGTGACTCCGGTCTAAGTGGAAGAAAAGGCGTACGCAAAAGGATTGTAAACCCTTCAGGTTGTAAACCCTCCACTCTAAAAACCACAGCATTAGAATAACTAATAATGCCCCGTTTTCACAGACAAGACTTAAGCTAGTCCCAGACTAAAATGCATGTTTGAGCTGTTTTAACTGAAAATAACTTGCACTGACATGTCTTAAAATATTTCAGAGCCATTGTTTTGTCTCAAGATGCCAGTAATGTTTTTTTTTTCTTCTTTTTTTCTTTTTTCTTTTTTTTTTTTTTTTTTCTTGTGAACATTTATAAAAGCTACTTAAATGCCCTAATTGAACTAAGGCCTAATCCAGGTTTAGGCTAAGCCCTGTCTGTGAAACCGGGCCAATATGTTGTTTCAACTTAAAAAAATAAATAAAAAAAATAACAATAATTAGTCATCACAAAAAAAGTGTGATAACTAATTTCAACAATTACACTAATTTCAATAATTACTTTGCACTACCTTAATGTTTCGTATGTAACATTCATATTGAACATTTATGATAGAATGCTCTGTTAGTCTTTATCCCCCTCTGCTGGTGAGAAATAAGATGATTAAACGGAGAAAGTGTTTATTAAGGCTTTGTTCCTACTGCAGTGCTGCACTCAATTCCCGATCTTGAATCCACCCTATCACAAACAGTCAATCTTAAATTAGGATTGACTGTTTGTGATAAAGTCAGATATTTGTTCACACAGGCTAGTCCAGGGTTTCTCAGCTCTGGCCCTCAAGGACTGTCCTGCAGAGCTAATCAAACCCTGATCAAACACACCTGGACAAGCTAGGTCTTCACGATAACTAGAAGGTTACATACAGTTACAATACACTTTAAAAAAATACTTAACCCTCCTGTTACCCTCAAATCTAGCAACATTTTCCCCACTGGGGTCAATTTGACCCCAGCAATTTAAACCTCCAGAATATGATTTTATTTGCAAGAGTTTATGTGTCAGGTACTTTATGTTTCTTTACTGACTACTCAAATAACTCTTTAAATAAAACACCCCCCACCCCCCTTCCGCTGCCCCTGCCCCTTATACATCTGGAATACCCATTGCTCATATATGAACAAATTTGTAAATCACCATAAAATTTCATGACTGACATAAAATTGAAAAAAAAAAAAAAAGAGATATTAATGGATTCATATTATTATATATATTATATTTGCTAACAAGGGTAATAACATGCATTATGGAGCTGTGTGGATTACTTTTATGATGGATGGATGCACTTTTTTGGGCTTTAAAATCGTCATTCACTAGCATTATAAAGCTTGGAAGAGCCAGGATATTTTTAATATAACTCTGATTGTGTTTGTCTGAAAGAAGATACACATAGGATGGCTAAATCATGGGATAATTTTCATTTTGGGTGAACTGTCCATTTAAAGGTGCAGTATGTAATACTGACAACTAGTGGTTGTAATGGGTACTGCAGTCCAAATTCAAACTATTGGAGAGAGTTGTTTCCCTGCCCCTTTCTCCTCAGAATCAATGCTCACACGGGTTGCCAGATTGAGGAGCGAGAGCAATTGACAATACACACTGTAAGTTGATGAGTTGATTTATCCGCATTTTAACATGCTTCCATTCATAGAGATTTTTAGATGGATGCTTAAGCTTTTTTAGGTGGGGTAGAATCAGTGATCTCTGACCCAGTTTGTTTGCTGGCTTCCATGGCTACAATATGCTGTGTTTTCTGACAACTGGGACCCATGGTGTCGAAATGCTATTGGGTAAATTGGCAGTGGGCAGGATCACAGTTCAAAACAAAAACAGACATTCCGACACAGAATGCACAATTCAAAGTAAAATAACTGGCTGCAGAATTGTTTTTAAAAAAGATACGAGTATGTGAATGTAGCATGTTTCCTTAATATCTGCAAACATATTATGATATTTTTATGGTTTAGTACAGTCAAAAAATTACACAGCACCTTTAAGTGTGAACTGAATGGACACTTAATTGCATGTTAATTGCTGTTAAAATGAGAACTTATTATAGATTAGATTTATATTAAATGCAATTAGCTGGAGTGCTTTAGAGTGCTTTTTGATCTAGTTAAGTGGCAATTAAGTACATCTTTATATGTAATATAATTATTTATATTGTTTAAAATAAACTTTTAATTTGACATTTATTACAAAGTGCACTTTTTAAAAGTGTAGGCCTACTTCAGCTAAATATAGGCATCAAGAGTGAACTCTCTTGTACTTCAGTGGCCTATTATTTAATTAGTATTATATTATCTACAAATACTTTTAAGATTTAAAATACACTACAAGTACTCAGTCAATACAATTAAGCGCACACATGGGATTTCATGTCATTTTTGCTGTTTTTGCTTCCTGACTACAAAGTATTTCTGAGTCACCGTATGTGGCATGTTATTGTTGCCTGTTTGAAAAGATCATTTTTATGACATCCCACAGTCAGAGGAAATATATAAGGAGATTATAGGAATGTCTCCTACATTAGCAGTAATGCAACTACGATTTAATTATTTATTCTCTCTGTCTTTTTTTGTTTGAAAAAAATTTAATGGGTAGGCCTACTTGGTAAAAAAGTCTTTGAGATTTTTCGGAAGTTCCTCTATTGATACACTTTGCACTTTGCCATTGTTTTCCGGTCCATAGTAGCCCCTCTCTATGAACTGATTTTGCTTTAGACAGCAGGTAGCTCTCCAGTAATATTTTTTACACAGTGATTACTATTCAGTTTGGGGGCTTTTGTTTCAGTAACTACACCAGTCACCATGTAAGCTATGTCATCACAGGATTTCAGGTCTTCAATCTTTATCCTGTTGGTCAGTGTGGAGGTGGCCAGCATTGAGAGATGATTGCTGGTGTGGATCACAGGATAGAGGTGACCTCTGTCATAGGCAGACTGTTTTGGTCTGTTTTGTGTCCTAAGTTATTGGAGCTGTGACCTTTATTGTCTGCCGCCTATACACTGTTAGTGTCTTAAGGACTTTTCCACAGATAAGCATAAAAAACTTTTTTTTTTTTTTTTTTCACAGAAAAATCTGTAAATTTTGGATTTTTAAAAATGATCTTTAAAATAGAATAGGGGACAATCATCCTTTTTAAATGTATTTATATTTTTGATTAGCTTTTTTTCATGTTAGAGCTTGCAGTGTACCAGATTAAAGATGGATACATGAATAATAATAAGTCAAATTATAAATTATATTTTTTTTATTAAATTATATTAAATTATGGCTATACCTGGCTTATATGCAATATAGGCCAACACAGCCAGACTGGAGGGGAAAAAACACAGAGGTGATTCAAAAAATAAGAGCACAATTACCTAAAATAAAATAAATGAAAATAAACACATTATGTGTGACCGTATTTTTAAGATTGGCGGATTTAGCAAGCCATTTCCCGGGATTCAGACAAGGCTTAAGCATAGTCCCAGGCCTTGTTTACACCTGGTATTAAGATGTGTTTTGGTCGATTGGATCACAGGAACATGAGGCAGACGCATTCCTGTTTACACCTGGTATTTTAATCCTTCTCTTTTGTCCACTTTTAACCACTTCTGTCCTGATTTAATCGAGGGCAGGGTCTATGGGCAGGTAAATGTATGGGTTTTTTCAAATCTTTCGATCTAATGAACAAAATAAGCTCACTCAATTTACATAAGAATGCCCCGGAGACGACAGACAAACATACAGAGAGCATCAGCTTTCATTTCTGCTCTGATAGCTGCAAGACCACGACAAACACGGTGAGTGTGTGTTAGAAATCAGGAATGGTGAGAGAACGTTGTGCTCGGTATGATTTTCGTCCAAACTAAACTTGTCTCCAGCCAACAAAGTTTACATCTGGCTAGCACACTTCCCATAATGTTTACGCACAGAGTATGTCAGTAGGTGGTCTTTTGTGGTAGTTCGAACACATTCCACCACATTCGTCTACACTACGAAAACAATCTGTTCTTTTTCGACGACCCTTGGAAGTGGTCGAAAGTGGACAAGCTTAAAATGTTTTAGACCCCGTTTACACTTGTATTTAACATCGTCCACTTGTGACCAAAACACATCTTAATACCAGGTGTAAACAGCTCTCCAGACTAAAGTGCATGTTTGACCTGACCTAGGGCACATTTATAAAAGCTACTTAAATGTCCTAATTGAACTAAGGCCTAATCCTGGCTTAAAGGGGTCCTTGATTATGATTTCACTTTTTTAACTTTAGTTAGTGTGTAATGTTGCTGTTTGAGGATAAACAACATCTGCAAAGTTACAAAAGGGGTTACTCAAAGGGAGATATTTTCTTTTACAGAAATCGCTTTTTAAGGACTACAACAAATGGCTGGTGGGGACTACAATGAGCTTCTTCCCCGGTTGGTGACAACACTAACCCCAAAATTTACATAAACTTTGCCCCCGAGAAAACGTAACAAAGGGTGTGAGGCCATGTTGGGCTGCTTTAGAGAAGAGGAAAAGTTGTTGTAGTAGTGTTGTTGCCATGCCGTCATTTACGCCAGACTGCTTCACAAATGAGGGTCAATTCAACGCTGGATTTACACAAAAGATTAACATGACGGCGCATGCTAGTCGATGAGTTGAATCAACTCCACAGCAACTACATTAATTTATCCACTAACCATTCAGAAACGTCTTTGCATTCTAAAAGTTGTAACTTCTTCCTGAGTCTCTCCATCATTGTCCGACTCTGGTTTGAACAATGTAAGGCTGAACACTGTTACTGACAATCGTCAGTTTGGCTGTGTGAGATTCTCCAGATTTGTTGTTGTTGAGCAACTGTAGCACAAGCTTTTAAAGTTTTGCCCTCTTCTGGAAAGGGGGCCGGGAGCAGCAGCTCATTTGCATTTAAAGGGACACACAAAAACGGCTCACACCCAAATAGGGGCAAATTTGACAAGCTATAATAAATGATCTGTGGGGTATTTTAAGCTGAAACATTCACACACACATAATATACACCAGAAACGTATATTACATCTTGTGAAAAGGGGCATAATAGGTCCCCTTTAATCTGAGCCCTGTCTATGAAACTAGGCCATGTCTTAATTTTAGGTGAAAATAAAAATGACGTGGTATAATTCTGTAAAGAACATTGATTCAGTAAGTAATAATTTAATTTTAATATCTTCAATTCTTAGAATTTCACAATTGTACATATTGTTTTTTTTTTTTTGACCATTTTATTTGTTAAAATGAATAAAAAGGTCTGCAGAGTCTCAATGTTCACTGCACAATAGAGAGTCCTTCATTTTGTTGACTACGAAACAAAGTTACATTTGATGAATAATTTGACTAAGCACACAGAATCCATCAATATCAATGCATACATCTTAAATGAAGGTAATTACTTTATATACTCACTGTATGTTTGAACAGGATTTGGGAACAGGTTTCGATATAAATAATTATCATTATGTCATGTGTGTTTGCTTTAGGTAAATTAAAAACAAATAGCAACTTATACTGATGTTCATCATGTGAGGTGAATGTGTCCTGGTGAAGGATGTGGCACCATATTGTGGGGATATATACGTATACATGAACAAATATATGTATACAATATGCAGTATGTACATATGCATACACAACTTACACAGGAGATTTTAATAGGTCTATGGTAAACGAATACATAAAAGTACAGATTTCATTTATGGTTCTATATGTGTGTGTGTGTGTGTGTTAAATATGTTTAACGTACATGTATGTATGTATATATATATATATATATATATATATATATATATATATAAAGATTAACAAAGTTTATAAAGTACAATAATATGTACTGTATAGGCTTGGAAACAATATGTATAAATTTTAAAATGTTATGCTCTTAATGTTAATGTGTTAGATTCAGTTGTATATATTGGAACTTAGCAGTTAAATAATGCAGTGTTTCTATATTTGCTTTCTGCTGTGAGAAACTGATGATTCCAGTCTACAAATGAAGTGAAACTGCACATGCAATCTTGAGTAAACACACACACACACACACACACACACACAAAGATTCTTAATCAGTGACCATTTCTTTCTGTATCTTCTCATTGCATTTACATTGGACAAAAACAAGGGAAACTTTTTTTTTTTTTTTCCTTTTAATTTTATTTGCGACATTCCAGATGATGGAAGGTTAAGACTTCTCTTAAAAGTCAATAAAAAAAAGATCAAAATAATTACAAGGCTTTTCCACTGTTTAACAAACACCTGCTTCTTTAGCACACAAGCATTCTCATTAGATGTTACATGGGGAGTAAAACAGGTGCAGTGATCCTTGAATATGATGTTTATTTTTCTGAAGAATGATTATATTGGTGCAGAGTAGTTAAACGACAAGACAAGACAAAATGTTTCTCAAGTCCTCCAGACAGCTTGACAGAACAGCTCAGTTTGCAATGGCTGAATATTTGGAGACTGATGAGTTCTTAATGTCACAAACACACGCGTATGACAGCGAAGTGATGCCTGAGATGAAGGTAAGAATTTATTTATCCTCATCATCATTGTCGTCATCATCCTCATCATCAACATCGACATCGTCATCCTCATCCTCATCCTCATCTTCACCATCATCGCCATCGTCATCCTCATCGTCATTGTCATAGTCATTTTCATCATCAGGGTTGATTTTGCCAGTCATCACATCTTCGATCCAGGTGTCAAGCTCGTCAGCGGTGGGCATGTCCTCATCATCATCCATCTCCATCCACACACTATCAGCCTGAGAATCAGACAGACAAGATAAATCCGAGTTACTGAGAAAGAGACAGACAAACACAATTAATAATAATAATAGAATAATCACAAATTTCGAAAATCTCCATCCAGCAGAAATGAAGTTACCTGACTGATACTCATCAGAGAATCAGAGAAACTTAATGTAATGTTCTTTAAAATGAGCTTGATGCACTTATATCAGACCTAAATAATCCAGATGGCTCTTTCCAACCTCTCCACTAATAATAATCACTTGTATGGAAACATCCTGACTCTTAATATTAAAGATTCTTTATTGGTATCAATGGTTCCCTGAAGAACCTTAAACATCCATGGAAGTTTTCTATTGCAAAAAAAGTTATTTATAGTGGAAAAAGGTTCTTTTGATTATTAAAATTTTAGTCACACTAAGAAAAAAAAAGAAAAAACTTTTAAAAATTGTTCATCAGAGACGGTTCTACTATGACACTGCTGCGAAGACCCCCTTTTAGAACCTTTATTTTCAAAACCGTATAATCTAAATTGCACTTGCATGATCACTGGCATTAGAGACATGAAAGAAAATTATGTTCTCACATCCTCAACATCCACCACACCAATCTGAGGGGAGGAGAGGTCAATGCCAAAGGTCTTCTCCCAGTATGGCACCATCTGCAGGGATAGAGAGAGGTCAAAGGTCAAACCTTGGTTCATATGGTACAGTACAGTACTGGTACAGTAGTTCACTGTGAAATGTCGTATTTGTAAATGAGCGATCACTCTTGCTAAACTTCAAAAACTATTTTAAATTTTACTGCAGGGTTAAATAAAAAAGGTTTCTTTTCCATTAGGGGGATGGATATTTTTTTTTTTCCAGAAATTACGCTGTTCCATAAAAAGTCCATAAAGATAAATAGGCTACATCTGTTCTGATTGTCATATCTTTTTGGAAAATAAATAAATAAATAAATTCCTTGGAGGTTTTTAAAGCTGATGTGTGCTACATACTCATTAAACTTATTCAGTGGTCAGATTTCTCCTGTAGAGGGCAGCAGAGTCAAACAGAGATCGAGAAAGTGTTGAAGCACCTGCTCTCAATGTCAGTAGTAAGAGTTCATTACATTAGCATGATTTTATATATGTGTATATAGGTGATATAATGTATTGTGTATGTCATTAAACTGATTTTAGGAATTATGAAAGTATGTATCTTCTATATCAACAATAGCACCAATGAAATATGTAAAATGACATCAGCAATATAGCTTTGTTCATATCCTATAAAACAACAACAACAACAACAAAAACTGCATTTTATCCACGGCATCTTGTAAAAGGTACATCATTCAAAAAGTTATCAAAGTTATGTTTAATGTTTCTGGATTCAGTATTTTTGTGGTTTGTCATACCAGTGGAAAGTCGTCAGGATCAATCCAGATGATGCTTAAATCTGGGTTCTCTGTGTTTTCTTGAGCCACTTCCTTCAGGATCTCCAGGAACTCATAACCGTCTGGGGAAAGTCAACATTCAGTCATTTGGTGTCAGTATATGAAATCCTTCAAAGACTCTCAAAAATAGTGGCTTATTGTACTGTGGCTTATTGTACTAGTGTTTACCAGGGTCAGACTCCTCAGCAAAAGCAACAATGTGCTGTCCATTAATATCATCTTCCTAAGGCCAATAGAAGACAGTAACTGTCATGATAATGATCAGGTGTTACAGAAATGAAATGATATACGACATCAACATTTTGCAATTATTGGATGACGCCGTAATGACTCTCTACTACTGTTTTCTGTTTTTCTAATTAAAAACCATTATAAAAACATAAATACACAAACCAGAAACATTTAAATGTAATTTAGAATAAATATGTGAAAATAATTGTTTTAAACTGGGGTGCAATTTGAGAGACACAAAAAAGATGAAAAAAAGGGGAAGAAAAAAAAGAAGAAAGTATTTTAGGACTGTCAAAGTTAACATGTACACTTAAGATATTAATTAAAAATGTTTAATTTAAAATAAGAGTCCATTTCACATTCATCAAATTAAAAATATTATAATGTAATAATATTATTAAATTAATAATACAGTTGAGCTCAAAAGTTTACATACCCCTTGCAGAATATGCAAAAATGTTAATCATTATAACAAAATAAGAAAGATCATGAAAATTACATGCTATTTTTTACTTAGTACTCTCCTGAATAAACTATTTCACATAATAACAGATGTTTACATAAAATTCCACAAGACCAAAATAAATAAATAAATAAATAAAAAATACAGCTGAATTTATAAAAATGACCCCGTTCAAAAGTTTACATACCCTCGATTCTTAATACTGTTTGCAGCTTTTTTAACAGTTGTGCTTGAATCCCTCAGTTGTCCTCAGTGTGAAAAGGTGGATCTTAAAATCATACAGTCACTGCTGAAAAGGGTTCAAATATGCAAAGGATGCAGGAAAATCAAAGAATTTGCAAGACATGGAGGATTTTTCTGAAGAACAGAGCTCAGTTTAACTGCTCAGGACAAACAAGGGACTCATGAACAACCATCACAAAACAGTCGTGGATCATCCAGGTAACGACACAGTATTAAGAATCAAGGGTATGTAAACTTTTGAACGGGGTGATTTTTCATAAATTCAGCTATTTTTTGTCTTGTGGACTTTATGTAAACATCTGTGCAATAGTTTATTCAGGACAGTACTAAATAAAAAATAACATGCAATTTTCATGATCCTCCTTATTTTGTTAAAATGATTAACATTTTTGCATATTCTGCAAGGGGTATGTAAACTTTTGAGCTCAACTGTATTACTGTTTCAGTCTGCTTCCTAAAGACTGATCAGAAATCATGAGTTTAACTGAGATTATTTACTTCTATTGACAGCACTATTTTATAATGGTGAGAAAAATGCATATAGTTTTGCAAACACAAATAAAATATTTGTAAAAGATATTAATTTAATGTAGAAAACGTAATAATTTTAATACGGTCTACATAGTATCACACTTTTTTTTTCTCTCAGTAAATGGGTTTTTACTGTATACATAAAACTATTGTTAGGACCATGTGGTCAAAAACTTTTATAATGTAATATAAATTATAATGTAAATATAATGTAATTATAATTTTATAATTTAACACTCTCCAAAATATGATGTCAGTAAGATCAAAACATAATTTATAAAGTGGGGGATGATGTCACAGCAACAGGACTGAACAGAAAGATAAAATTTCCTGAGAAAGACTCATATTGCACATAAACAGCAAATAAGATAAAAGTATATAAAACAAACACTTTTGAATTCCCTATATAGACTTTGTTGAAGTTAGTTTTGGATAACGGATTGACTTTGTCTTACCCAGATCTCATACATGCTGTGAGGCTCCAATTTTCTTAGAGTTGGTCTAAAATAAGTACAAAAATAAGTAACAAGTAAGAAAAAAAATATTTTATTTTTATAAATAAAATAAAATTGTTATTTTATTCAAGCATCCTTCTGAGAGGACTTTTGAGGAAACGTGTAATTTTATTTTGCTTTTCTCTTCAGCTGAACAGTGTTAACCTGTCGTGTTCCTCAATGTAGCTAATGATGTCCTCCTCCATGTAGGGTTTGCCAGGGATGGTGACAGGTTTGCTCATGAAGGGCTCATAGAAATCCACTTCATTCATCTGCAGATTTAATTTCTTAGCAATCTGGAGACAATCAGAGATTACGCAGACCAGACACAATGAATGAATACATAGCTCATTAAAGTGCCACTATGTTTTTGGGATATTACCTTTGATGCAGTGTGTGTAATATAGATATTTGTGAATGTAAAAGGTCTGCAAAGTTTCAAAGATCAAAGTGCAAATAAATGGAGTTATTGTCCGTGTTTAGGGTGCCATTTGGGACAGGGCCTTACTTCCTGCTCAAACCTATGTAGGGTTTTGTAACAAATTTGCATAATGCCAGCCTGTGGTCTTCACTTGCTGCCTGTGAACAGTGTCTTCTTTAGCCCAAACTCAAACACTGTTTTTGTAGTTGAGACTGGAAGAGTTTGGTTCATGTTGTCGACATATCAAGAAGATGCTGTTTTCTGTGCTGCCAAAGCAAATCCACTTTGATGCACTTCCAAAGGATGAGAACTTGGGCTGGAATTGGTACTTTTCATTTCACTCTAGAGCTGCATGATTAATCTTAAATGCTTGATTAATCTTAAATCTTAATTTTTAAATGCTTCTAGTCTGCTTTCAAGGGTTCATTATTTCATATCACACAAGACAACTTATGTTCCCTTTCGAAAGGGAACTCGCACTGCACATATGAGGAATGCCTTCACGTGACTGGTATCTGAAGCAACTGTCAAATCACGGCAATTCTATTGGCTACTAGTGCAACCAGAAAGTATATAAGGGGTGCCTAGGAAACATGTCGTCCTCTTTTCATCTTCAGGGACTGTTTGTTTGTAGCGAACTGTTCTATCAAGGTAAGAAGAAAATGTCTGTTAAACGTTTCAAGCGGTGACATGACTTGTGTGTTCACTGTTTGGGTGAGGAGCACGCACGCTCAGTTCTCGAGGGAGCTGTTTGAGTGCATTGCGAGCGTTTCCCCTTGAGGACGCTCTGCTCTCGTTTGTCCACGAGTTCAAGAGAGGCGTGACTCTCTCGCATGTACCAGCAGCTGACAAGAGCGTTCTGCTGGATGAGGATGCACTTTCCCTGGGTTCCTCTGGTACAGCAGACAGTGCTCTACTGGCACCATGCCAGGAAGAGCAGGAGATGGCTGATGATGGTGAAGAATGTGATATATCTGAGCCCTCGTGGCCACCCTGCCCTGCATATGATGAGCTGTTGGGCATTATGGAATGCACTTCAGGTAGACTTAAGCTGTCGTGAGAGCGTGTTAGGGAAGAGACCCCTCGTGGTAGATTAGACGAGAGGTTTCTTTCCAGCCATAACCCTCCAGCTCCCGTGAGCCTTCCATTCCTTCCTGATCTCCACACTGAGATCGAGAAGGCATGGAAGAATCTGTATTCGTCCCGCATTCACAGACATAGGCATATAATTATGCCAATGTTGAGGGGATGCACAAGCACAGATATGTGGAAATGTCCCCCATTGAAAAGACATTTGCGAACTATCTTGCAGGTGGGGCGGCATCTTCCCTTAAAGCTCCGGCCCTGCCTACAAAGGCGCTCAAGATCACCTCGCACTTGAACGGCAGGGCATACGTGATAGCGATTCAGGCTGGTGCTTCACTGCATACTATGGCAGTTCTTCAAGCATACCAGGCTGATCTGCTGAAAGACTTGGACCAGGGTCAGGGTCCTTCCCCTGAGGCGGTATCTGAGTTGCACCACACCACACATCTAAGCACTAAGCAGACTGCCACCATGATCGGTAGATTGATGGCGGCTATGGTGGCAACAGAGAGGCACCTGTGGGTGAACCAGGCGGACATCGGGGAGAAAGAGAAGGGGTTTCTCCTCTATGCCCCGGTCTCGCCGACTGCACTTTTCGGTACCTCCATTGAGGCGGTGGTTGGAAAGTTCAAGGAGGTGAGGACGCGCTCGGCTGCATTTAGATCGTGTTCCAGGTATTTTATTGTCTCTAGCATGGCAAGCCACTTTATAATTTTCCCTGTTGTGAGTTGGGTTGGCCTCCTCTCTTTTAGAGAACTGTCTGTTGAGGCCACCGCTCCACTGAGCACGCAGGTCATATATGGGTGTGTAATGTCTGGACCAATCAGACACACAATTATTCATTATATTTAATGAATTATCCAGAAACTCACTCCCTCAAAGTTCTGTGGACCCATCCCCCTAAAACTGCAACTAGCATCCTAAACGTAGCTAACACACAGGCAGAACTAGGTGTCCTGTTACAGGACACAGGAAAACTGATAAAGACTTTTACGATCAGAAAGAATTTTGCAGAGACTAGTGACTCTGTCTTCATTCTTTCTGAGAAGGACAAATAAACCCCCTTAATCCTATATATTCTATATATAACCACTTGAGAAATGTATAAACATGTATCCAATTTTCCCATCTCCTGACATTCCTTTTATAGGGTTTATTCTATGTATTAATTCTCTCTTTTTTTAACTATTTTGGTATTAATGTTTCGGAGTTGGGAATTTCGGAATTTATGGTTAACTAAAATCACATGGGTAGCATGTTTGGTATTTATGGACTCCAACTTCCGTTTCCTATTTGTTAATTAATGTTACATGTTTCTCACTCTGTGACACATTAGTATTATAAGAATCTAGAAGGTTCTTCTCTTATACATCCAATCCAATGTCTTATGCTAATATCTTGCTAGAGAACAAAGACTCGTAAAAAAGTTCCCTCCGAGGGAACAACTCCTTATTGGCTCAGACACCTCAAGAGGGTGTGACATCTTCACTTTAAAATCACTGATCACAAGATCACAGACTCTCTTTTCCTATACTGAAAAATGCTGATGTGAAGATGATGCTGTACTAGAAGCTTCTAAGGAACTCTAAGCTTGTGCCAGGCTTCGGCCTAGACCTTCCATTCACCAAAGATCCTCTGAATCCAACTGGTTCTCTTTCATCAAGACAATATCAGCAAAGATTCAACGGGAGCCTCCACAAATTGCATCAGGACAGTTTTAATTCAAATGGGTGAGACATGCAAGTATCAATCTTAGTCTCATTATTTGATACATTGAGTATCCTTACCCCTTTTAAAGAAGAGCCTGTTAAAACTAAACTGATGGTTTGCTCAAGGCTGTTGATCTGCTGAATTTCAAACAATGCTGTAACTTCTTGCTTTCCTGTATTCTGCTTCAGCTCTCTCTTTCCCTTGGTAAACTGTATGCATGTATGTGTGTGAATGTTAGAGTAGTTAAGTGTTTAATCTAGTTAATAAAGTCTTGTTCATGTCACACGTAAAGTTGTCCGTGTTTCATTCTCATATACTGGAGGCCCTATTCATGCAGATCCTGACTACATGCTCTGAGTAGTACTGTACATAAAATTGTTATTTCCCATAACCTGGAAATGAACATTTCTTAGAATTAATAAGCAATTAACACTGAATGTTCATTGGCCAAACAGGTTAATTGATTGTAATATTAATTTTATTACATTAAGTTAATTTTATTTAACTGATCCAAATATTTATAATTAATTATACTTAGTGATGATTAATTATCATATTTCTTTTGAGCTAATTTGCTACAGGTGTGTTGGCTCGCCTTGGGCCACCCCTTTATCCGGCCTAGGCTTAGTACTTTTGTAATATGTCTAACCAGACAGAGGTAGTTTTTGCTTTTGCATCTACAATAATGCAAGTCGCAGGCCCAGTGGCCTCCTCAGTTTGCTTAGGTTGAGTTAGACTCCTCTTGTTTTTAGAGTAAAAAGCAATTTGCTGAGTTACGGTTCCCTAGTGGTGTTCGGCACAGACACATAGCCATAGGTTATCTAAATTGGAAGCCTCCCCGTGGTTGTCTCTTGAGCGTTGTTAAGTTTTCTGTCAGTTAGAGAGTCAAAGCGCTTGTGCTGAAGCCTACGCTCTCTAGGGCTCTGGTTAATTAGTATTTTCTGGCTTGTGACCTTTGAGCAGGTTAAGCTTAGCTCAGACAGCAACCTGTCTTGGAGCAAAAAATCTTTTGTTCAGGCCTGCACCTTTAGCTTTGCTTCACGTCAAGCCGGTATTTAACTCCCCTTGTTCAGGGACCCCTAGAGTGCTTCACTCCCAGAGCTCTGAAGCCCCTTGTGTCCAACACCAATGATGCTCAGGTCGAGCCGACTAAGTGCTCCCTCCTATTCTGGATGGTTTTTGAGTACGCTCCCTCAGAGCTCAGCCATTAGCCCTGAGCTCATACCCATGTTATTATGGGGTAGTAAACCCGGTATAGAGGCCTCCTCGACAGTCTGGTTGCATGAGATCTGTACTCCCTTTGTTTTAAGGGTAGAAAGTGATATACTGATTACATCACTTGTGTGGCAATGTGAATGAGTATTCCAACCCCTGGTGCAGTATCTCTGTTAGATTCATTTCCAAGTTGTTGGCCCTCCTCGGGCCACCTTGATGATGATCCTCCGGGTCGAGCTACATCCCTAGCACTTCTAGCTAGTTTGAGTGTCCTGGCTCCCTGTAGTACACAGATCAAGACACAGACACAGGCTCCCAGGAGCACCCTTGAACCTAGCCCCAGGGCTTGGTTGATACTTTACTAGGTTGAGCTTAGATGGTACTCCCCTCATGTTAGAGGGTCGTTTTGTAGAGTACCTTGCTCGCTGTGTCTGGTCAGAAGATCAAAGGACTCACGTTAGATCTCCCTGGTAGATCAGCTTTTTAATTTTAGAGCTGTAGGCACTCCCTTCTTCAGGTTCGTCCTATAGAGAACCTCGCTCCCTGAGTTTGCTCCGTGAGGTCGAGAGATACTTGTGTACTCCCTTGTCAGATCAGCTCCTGTTAGAGCTGGAGGTACTTCTCTCATTTGGAACCCTATGTGGAGTGCCCAGCCTCCAGAGTGCTCTGTAGGTCCAGGGTCGAGCAGAGTATCTCCCCTCATTTGTCAGGGTTTGGGAGGCGTAATGCTGAATCCTGCTCCCCAGGATGCCAGTCTCTTTGTCCGGTGTGCATTGGTTACTGCCTCGTCTGCAATCTCTCTCATTTGGCTACCTTCTCGGAGGTAAAATATTAAGAGACTCTGTGTGGAAACAGACAGGTTGTTGGCTATATTGGGTCTCTAGTTGGACCAGGTCAGCCTCCCTGGTGGCTCTAGGGGTTGACACAAAGTCCCCCTAAAACGTGACTGGCTAGGGCTCCTTTCAGTCCCTTGGCCAATACTCCCTTAAAGGAACCCCTTCTCAGTGAAGACTCTGGTTCCAAACCCTTGAGCGGCCTTTGATAAGTCCTTCTGTTATTTCATGAAGGCATTTCCTCATTTAGGCGTGATAGCTCGGGTAGTGGCCGTAGGGAGTAATGTCAATGACAGCCTAGTGTGAGACCAGGAAAAGTGTGTGGCTTTTTAACATTTCTGTAGAAATTGCCATTATTTGTGCTTAGTCACAGCCATTTCTCGGCATGCACTCCCCTCAGCATGGCGGAGTGGGTATTTCGTTCCCCATATGTGTCTCAGGACCCAGTGCGAGTTCCCTTTCGAAAGGGAACATCTTGGGTTACGACTGTAACCCTGGTTCCCTGAGAACTGGGACCGAGACACTGTGTCTCCCTGCCATGCCTCTGGGCTGCCTGCGTACAGTCCCTTCAGACGATAAGTGGACGACATGTTTCCTAGGTGCCCCTTATATACTTTCTGGTCGCACTAGTATTACGTTTTCCTACTTAATCCTAATAATAATTTGTATGCGTATAGCGTTGAAGCTGACAGTCTTGGTGGAAGCGCTGTGATACAACAGCATTTACTTGAAATATAAATCCTTTGTAACATTATAAATGTCTTTACTGTCACTTTTGATCAATTTAATGTGTCCTTGCTGCAGAAAAGTATTCATTTCTAAATAAATAAATTAATGGGATTTTTACTTGCTATATAAGCATACTTTAATTACTTGTCATTTACTAAATGTGGTGTGCAAAAACAGGCGTCATAGTCACAGTAATGTCAGTTTCCCTTTTTAAATGAATGAATAAATGTATAAATGTATGAATAAATTGAATGAATGTGTGAAAGCACCTACTTTTGGCTCAAAGGTAGCAAAGAACTTGATGAAGGGATGAAATTCCTCAGCTGCGTCATCATACTCAATGAAGTCTGAGAAATAACAAATTTGGCATGATGGAAGTTGCTTGTTAAAATGAATTTAGAAAAAAGTACAACCTTAGCTGGAATCATATCCTGAAATTATCTGGAACTTTTATCAGAGTTTGTACATGGCAAACCCTAAATGGCATACTTACGTGAAGATTTCTCACTCTTGAAGTAGCCCATGAGTTTAATGTCCTCCTCGATGTTATGAAAGCCCTTGAGCTCTCTGTCATTACTGATGATCTCTACTGGTTCCTCAATCACCTGATAGAAGAACTACTCAATTACCAGTGACCTTTGGGTGTGTGATCTATAATCATGATGTATAATCGCTCACATCATAGAGGAATTCCAGCAGCGTGTCAGCTGCCAATTCGCCATCGTACTCAATGATCTCATCATCGGCAAAGACATAGATGCTGTCCACTTCCAGCAGGCCTGCAGAAAACAAGCATCTGATGAACATTTAAGAGGTGTTTGAGGATTTTCTCATTCAGCAGATAATAGTTGGTTTGGATACTATATAAACATTTGCACAAAATGATTTACCCAGGATGTTCCTGGAAGAACATTTTTATAATCCAATGATAGTCCAAACTTTACTTTGAAAGTCAGAATAAAATGTTATAATGATAAGAGTGTTGTTCTAGTAACAAAAATGAATATTGATCAAGGAACATGTTCTACTTTTTACAAATTGCATGAAAGCAATAGTTCCCTCAACAATGAAAATCTGTTAAACATTTATTCAGCCTCATGTCCAACTTGCATGACTTTAACAAATGCAATGTCAGTCTGGTGCTCAAAAAAAGTTATATGGACTACCTTTATGGAAGGTAACACTTTACAAAAAGGTCTCATTAGTTACCATTAGTTTTCCATGATACAGAGCATTTATTTTAATTTTTTGTTCACCAACAGTGTATACTTCAACAGACTGATGGCTACTGGAAACCGAAGATAAGAACTGTATTACAGGCTGTAAATGGAAGATTAGGGATTTCAGATGCATTCATAGGATGGGATCAGAGATTACCCAGCTTCTTAGCAACCGCTCTGTCTTTCTTTGAATCCACCAGGCCGAATCCAATGTCCTCATCCTCAAAATCATCAAGCACCTGGGCAGCAAGCTGCAGGAACAGCAAAGAGTTTATTGTAACCTATGCGAGTCTAACTCAGAGACATAGTCTAAATGCAGAGCGTTCAGTCCTTTACTAACTGTGCAATCCTTTAAGAGTAGGCCATTCAGCACTACAACCATAAAACACAACCTCTTTCACACTCAAAATAGTCAAAGCCCAAACAAGGCACAAGGCCATCAGTGCACATGCCAGAAGTGCTGCCTTTTTGCCTTTTAAATCTGTGTGAAATAGAAGCTAGAGATAGACAAGAGATGTGACCAATGCAGGGTCTGATCAGATCAGGCATGTAAAAGACTGGACACATAGGCACAGGTGCAAATGTATGTATGCTGTTGCTTAGGTCAACCGCATACATAAACATACAGACAGATCAATGCACACTATGATTATCAACACAACATAAGCACGTGACCATTCTATCATTTGAGCTTGTATACATACATGCTTGAAATGAGCGCATAATGTAAACACAATAGTAACATTCAATATTCATATTAAAAATACGATCAAAAATAGCATAAATAATTATTTACCTTCACGTGGAGAACTACAATCTCAGTCGCACTGAAACTTCCTTAGATTCTTAGAACACTTAGATTCCGCCTTACTAAAGCACCAAATTCTGTGACACTTTATAGCCCTGCTTTTCTCACACCTTGTACATAAACCAACAGTTCACTCAAAAATGAAAATCCATTTACTCACCCTCACACTGTTTCAAAGCCATATATTTGTGTGAAATAAAATAATGTCCAAGCTGCTTTTTTCCCATATAATAAAGTGACCCTTTGTGAAAAAAGTGCCCTTATTTATAACGAAAGTGCACTTGTACTGCACTTCAAATCTTAAAAGAATATTTTCAAGAAAGGCCACTTAAAGCTGCAGTCCATAACTTTTTTGGGTTAGAAATTATCCAAAATCAATTTTTGAGCAAGTACATAACCAGCCAGTGTCCAACTATCTCCTTATCTTAGCCCGCTTCACAACGGTAAACTTGTAATAATGTTTTGTAGTTCGGGTGGTACTGGTGGTCGAGCATGCAGCCGTTCGTCTTTGCGTCATTACGTCACGTCTGTTTACATAAAGAACAAGTCCCAGCTAGTAGGCTAAATCACATGTGAGGATGGCGGATCATTTATAGCCTTTTCTCACAGCAGCTGCAGTAATTAAACTTATCATTTTGATGGCGGATTGTAATCCAGAAAGGTCCAAATGACAATCATCAGTGACAACTGGAGATTCACCCGTAGTCAAAGGAAAAGACTTCGGACTGCGGAGGGGCTACAGAAATTGAAATCTACAGGGAATTCTAATACACACTAAATACACAGTCACGCAATGCCGATGTTGTTAACATCAACAACATTAACCATTTGAGAACAAATTATAACATTAATAAAAATTTGCATGGCTTGACGTGATCTGAGCTAAGCGATCGTTAGATTTAATCACCATTGGCAGTGCGATTTATTGTAATGCTTTTTTTCTCAGTTGGTCAGAACAAAAGTGACAGACATGTTACTTACTTGTTCAGATGACATTTTCCGGTGAAAATTCTTATTTTGGTCATACTTCCAAGACGCAGAATCTGTGATTCCGAAGTACAGTATCCACATTGGTGTGGTGACTGACAGCAAACATTAGATTCATCCGCACTGAGGAGCCGCGCCGATGCACAACCCATGTAAAGATGATAATTCCACAAAAAACTGCAATTGCAGGTTTCAAACAGAGATGGCGACAAAGACTTACTTCATATCTCTTGGACAGGCAACAATTTATTAGCATTAATAAACTCAAATCTCGCTCAGTCACTGTTTCCCATGGTGTACCTCAAGGATCCGTTCTTGGGCCATTTCAATTTCTAATCTATATGTTTCCTCTTGGTCAGATCATCCGTCATGGTCTTAATTTCCATATATGCTGATGATACACAAATCTATCTTACCTTTCCGCCCAATACTGTTTTTCCTCCCCCTTCTCTCACTTCCTACAGTATGTGTTTATGGGTTTAACTGAAGAAATACTGTATTAAACAATACAGTAATAACACATCAATAATTTGTGTATTTAACAAACCAATGAATAAAATGATATAAAATCATGTGAAAACTATAACATATATACAAAAAATATAAACACAAAATATTGCACTTTGATATCAGAACAGAATACAGGAACAGAAAGGAAGCGATTCTATCAAAGATCTCTACAACCTGTCAAGATACTGTGGAAACCCAACTCAGATTATGTAGAAAATGCTCACGCTCCCTCCAGTCTACCAGAGTATGTTGATTTACCCTTATAAGCGGATAATTCTGATTATGTTCAAGATGGAGACATTTCTACATTAGCTCTCCTCTGAAAAAAAAAAAAAAAAATGTAGCGATCAGGTGTGAAATGAGAAGTGTTGGGGGTAACACATTACAAGTAACATGCATAACGTAATCAGATTACTTTTTGATGTAAGGAGTAAAGTAACGCATTACAAGTAATGTACATTACGTAATCAGATTACTTTTTGATGTTACGAGTAAAGTATATTTCTTTTTTATCTAAAACTTTGGAGAAAGTGGTTCTTCACCAGCTGCAGAGCTTTTTGAATGACAATAAGGTTTTTGATGTTTTCCAATCAGGTTTTAGAAAATTTCACTCTACAGAGACAGCACTTGTAAAAGTTTTAAATTATGTTTTAATGGCCACTGACTTAGGTGACTCTGTTGTACTGGTACTTTTAGATTTAAGTTCTGCATTTGATACAGTTGACCATGAGGTCCTTCTTACTTGGCTACAGCAAGTTGTGGGCATCAGAGAAACTGCACTAAGTTGGTTTCAGTCATACCTTAAAAATAGAGGCTTTTCGATCAATATAGGAGGATGCCATTCGGGTGTGGTCCACTTGACTTGTGGGGTCCCCCAAGGCTCTATTTCGACCCCTTTATTGTTTTTTCTATATATGCTTCCTTTAGGCTCTATATTTGAAAAGCATGGCTTGTACTATAATTTTTATGCAGACGATACTCAACTTTATTTGCCCCTAAAGCACAAAAATGGCTCACAGACTCCATCTGTGCCTGTCTTTCCGATGTCAAAGCCTGGATGTCAATATTTTTTTTTTTAAATCTAAATGAGAGTAAAACAGAAATCATCGTGTTTGGCTCTTCTGAAATCTCAAACATTTCTCATTAAATTCTGGTGTTTTATCTTCTTCAGTTAAGTCATATGTAAAAAAAACTTGAGCGTCTTATTTGATGGTGCACTTAAATTTGATAGGCAAATAAATTTAGTTGTCAAATCAAGTTTTTACCAAAGCGCTGGCTAAAGTGAAGACTTTCCTTTCTTTTAAGCACTTTGAAACTGCAATTCATGCTTTTATTTCTTCTAGAATTGACTATTGTAACTGTATCTGTATCCCTGTATCTGGGAATAAACAATTCTTTGTTATCTAGATTACAAATTGGCCAAAACGTGGCTGCAAGACTTTTAACCAGTGTTCACAAACACGAACATATCACTCCTGTTTTAATGTCTTTTCATTGACTCCCAATCTGCTTTAATTGATTTTAAGTGTTTAAATGGCCTCGCCCCCTCTTACTTTTCTGACTTGTTGTGTGAACACCATCCTGTGAGAAGTTTGTTGTCTGTTCCAAAGTCAAAGTTGAAATCCAGGGGTGATCGAGCTTTTGCCATAGCCACACCTAAACTTTGGAACAGTTTACAAATTAGAATGGCACCAACATTACATATTTTTAAACGTATCTCTTCACTTTAGCCTATGACGTGTGATGTCCTTTGTTGTCTGTTGTTGTTTGTTTTGTTTTTTGTATATATATATATATATATATTGGTTTTGGTGTTTTTATAAGTCTTTTTAGAACATTGTAAAGCACATTGGTCAACTGCGGTAGTTTTTAATTGTGCTTTATAAATAAATTGAGATTGAGCTTGAAAGTAATGCATTAACTGAGTGCATTATGTAATCAGATTACTATTTTGATGTAACGAGTAAAGTAATGCATTACAAGTAACGTGCATTATGTAATCACATTACTTTTTGATATTAATGCAAATTACACTAACAACACAAATACATTTGTTTACAGTCAAAAAAAGTTACTGCAGATGAAGTATTTTTTTAAAAATGCTCACAGTAATAGTATGAATTGTAGCTGAAATATAGCTAGTGTTGCATGATGTCCACTGTAGTGGACAGATGATTGATCAGAATTTCCTACCGATGTAAAATCAGTACTTTTTTAAATTGAACTGTGACATGACTCATTAGATAGTGCTTGATGCTACAATTAACCTGTAAGAGTCTCCTAGGATAGAAGTAATGGATGGATATTCTGGAGCAACTTGGCATTTCTATCATCTTGGTTTGGATAGAAAAAAATCGACATCCAACGGCTTGCCGCTTGGTGGCAGTGTATAGAATGATGCACTAGTGTCCATTGTAGAGGTTGATATGCAACTATGCCATCAAAACCCATGCATATGCAAGAAAATGCTTTTTGAATAGCTGTCACTCGAGCTCTATGCATGAAAGGGTTAAAATACCTGTCATAGTTTTTAAGGCTTAGCATGGTGTAGCACCTTCATATCTTACAGAATTAATACACCCTTATGTTCCTGCCCGTACTCTTAGATCGAGTTCTGAGAATTTGCTTATACTACCGAAGTTCAAACTATCTACTGTTGGTGGTAGGACGTTCAGCATTTCAGCTCTTAAGCTTTGGAACAAGCTGCCCAAAAATCTCCATGCTCTCTCCTTACTCCAGAACTTTAAGACTAAACTCAAAACTCATTTATTTACAATATGTTTTGCTATCTGATTGTTTACTTTCATTATCTGATCCTCACTTATTTTGGCTATTGTCTTGTATGTTATATGACTGTCTGACTGTTCACTTTGTTGTTCCCTGATTGTACATCTGTACAATTTGTGTTATTTGTCAATATTATGTCCTTGGGTTCTTGAAAGGCGCTTTATACAGCATATTATTATTATCATTATTATTATTATTATTATTATTATTACTTATTTTGATGTGTTGACTAACATACTTAAGCACATTTAAAGTATGTGATTATAATGTTAATTTTAGTGTGTTATTCATTATTACATTTTAAGGGATAGTTCACACAAAAATAAAAATCCTGTTATTAATTACTTACCCTCATGTCGTTCCAAACCCGTAAGACCTTCGTTCATCTTCGGAACACAAATTAAGACATTTTGATGAAATCCGAGAGTTCTCTGACTGGCAAATTAATTACTGTCAAGGTCCAGAAAGGTACTAAAAACATCGTTAAAATAGTTAATATAACCACAGTGGTTCAACCTTAATTTAATGAAGCGCAGAGAATACTTTTTGTGCGCAAAAATAAAACAAAAATAACGACTTTATTCAACAATCTCTTCTCTTCCCTGTCAGTCTCCTTATGCACTCATTATTGGCCGGCTCCTGCGTCAGCATCACACGCATGTGATCGTGCTGCTCACATGTACAGCTTTGGCCAATACTGAGCTGGCGTTCGGACATAAACACGGAAGCCTCTGCTGTGCTTACTGCACCAACTGCGTAAGGAGAATGACAGGGAAGAGAAGAAGTTGCTGAATAAAGTCACAAAAAGTATTCTCGTCGTTTCATAAAATTAAGGTTGAACCACTGTAGTCACATTGACTATTTTAACGATGTCTTTAGTGAACCACTGTAGTCACGTTGACTATTTTAACGATATCTTTAGTGAACCACTGTAGTCACATTGACTATTTTAACGATGTCTTTAGTGAACCACTGTAGTCACGTTGACTATTTTAACGATATCTTTAGTACCTTTCTAGACCTTGACAGTGGTAACTGATTTGTTGTCTATTGAGGAGTCAGAGAGCTCTCGGATTTCATCAAAATGTCTTAACTACATGTTCCGAAGATGAACGAATGTCTTACGGGTTTGGAACGACATGAGGGTGAGTACTTTATGACAGAATTTTCATTTTTTAGGTGAACTAACCCTTTAAAGTTAATATATTTTAAATGTACTACATTGCAACTTCATCATTACAAATATATTTAAACACATGACATACAAGTTTCAATAGAAAATACAAAAAAGTATTATAATTTACCATAAATGCTTGTCAGTGCATTCAGCAGTAAACTTTAACCATATTTCAAAAACAATAGAATTATGAAATTGCATATAATAATGTACTTAAGACCTACTTAAGAAGGACCAAAAAGCACTCCAAAGTTTAAATAATATAATATATTTTTATTTAATTGCGATTAATATGCACTTAAGTGTCTGAAAATATTTAAGTTTACACATAAGTATATTCTTTTAAAGTATATTATTTCCATAAATGTACTCTTTTTAAAAGTATGCTACATTACTTCTTTCTTCACAAGGGAACCCTGGCTCTCAAAATTCATAACAGTAGTCTATGAGTCACACACTATATTTGAAGTCTTCCGTAGTCAATAACAAGTTATTTTCTGAAAAACTTCTGCTCTGCTGAAATTCTCAGATTTGCACATACACATAATGCACGTATTGAAACTTGATACATAAAAAGTTTGAATATGCAACTGACTGTAAATGAAATTTGACATTACAGTGGAGGGGAAGATTTTCTGTGAATAAACTTGTATTTTGCTATGTAATGACTTTGAAAGACTTGGAATATATTTGATGAACTACTTTTATGATAAATTAATGGCAATTATTTGTCAATTATGTAGCTTTCACAATTTTAGAAACCTGAACATTCTGCAAAACATCACCTTTTATGTTCCACAGGAGAAAGACATGGTTTCGAACAACATAGGATGTTTAAATGATGACTACATTTTCATGTTTGGGTGAAATCATTCTTTAGCATTCCTGACTTCAGTAAATCAGCACACAAATGTCAAAGACACAGCACTCACAACAAGACACTTAAGCTTCATTCTGACACTTTTTCGCTGCTTCAGAGTTTGTCCCAATCTTCTTGAATGAAATCAACAAGGCTGTGTTTAACACAGCTCATGATGTAAAAGTTGGGACAAGCTCTGTTCCTCTCGAGGGTGAGTGGCACATTCAGAAGCGGACGGATGCATTAATGGTAGCAGCTCTTGTTGTCTCTGCCTCACAGGAAGTGCTATCCTGTAAACTCACTGCGACAGCTCTCACCGACCACATCCAACACGTCTGAAGGAGCATCATTCATTCTCTTCATGGGTCTTACAAACCGCATATGTCATAAAACGCCTTTAGAGTGGCTCTAGTGAGGGGGGAAGGATGCTATTCAGAAATTTTGGATGAAGCTTTAGTGATAAGCCAGACTTGAGAAACAGAGAGAGAGAGAGAACAGAACAAAACACAGTCACTTGAGGACTTGAACATACCTGGTAGGTCAAGGCGGCAGGGCTTGTTAGCAACTGCAGAGAAAGGTCAGGTGACTTTAGAGTTGAGCATAAAATAACCAACATAGCATAAAATTAACTATTCTTGCTCTTAGTCACAATTAAAGATTTGAAAACGAATTATGTTGGAATTGAGGGAAATTGCTTTGTACAAGCCTCTGGGCTTTTTAAAAACACTTTCCCTGCACTTTTGTTCTGTTATATTTGTCTCATCATGTCTCATGTTTGTATATTATGCTGTCAACAGATGTTCAGAAATAAATTCAAACAAACAACCCAGGCTCATTGGAAATACTCGACTGCAAAACAGCTTAAATGTATAGGCCTACCTATACACACATTTCACTGCAGTTTCCAGCTGAAATAAACACAAGTGGCAGTGAACACTAATTATGATTACAGGGGCAGATTATTTATAAATACTTATTTTAGCATGGTTCCTTGCACAATATGACCTCAAAATACTTGTACAATAGTGCATGATTTGTAAACTAATACATTTTGACGTTTTCATCACACAACCAGCTCCATATGTGTGGCTTTTCTGACATTATAAACTTGGTCGGTAGCTCACCTGGCTGGTACATCGTTGCACTTGTAATGTGGAGTGCTCTGGTAAGAATCCCATGAAACACACATCACAATGCTAAAAGTGTGATTTAAAAAAAAAAACAAAACACCAGAAGCAAGCTAAAATGGCATGGTTGCTTCAACAAATGTGCTTTTATCTCACGTTTGCTTAACACTTTCGGGTTGGTTTAGGTGGTACATTATATTCAAATGTGATAGAGTTTTAGCACTCACCAGGCATGCCGCAATACGTACAATAATCACTGTAATGTCATGTTGCAACATTCACGTTTTAATTTAATTTAAGGAAATTTAACCCAATATTTTGGGCCACATTTCACTTTAAAACTGCCATGCTACACGCAACACAATACAATTTTGCAAAAATGTACCAGGCACATTTTTTTTTTTTTTTCATGACTATCTGGGCTGTTTAATCCACTTTGTTTTGCAACCCAGAAGAAAGCTATTTTCTGTGAATGTGCGAGACTTCAGATTCATCAGACACTATAGGTAAATAACTACAAGAATAACAAAGTGCAGTAACCGGTGAAACTATTTGCACTACAAACCAGTGTGTTTATGATTGCTGATGAAAATAAAATGACAACATATAGGCCTACCAGTCTGCAATATAATCAGTATAATGGACTGGTTTTGTACAGGTAAAATAACTGAAAGCAGATGACAACTGGAATCCTTTACACATATTCAGGTTACAAATGCCCACGCTGCTCTTACGTTAAAAATAAGGGCTGCATTTGAAATTGCATACTTCCCTACTACAGTGTATAGTAGGTGAAAAACAGTATGTGACATAAGTATGTCTGAATTCACAATACTAATAAAAGAGTAGGCAAACAGTACCTGGATGACCTATTACTTTCAGTGAGATTCTAAAGTGCGCATACGATGGACACTTTACAATCCCATGAGGCCACGGGAGAGGACTGATGAATCCGAATGTAGTGTTTACATGAACGCTAATAAAGTGATTGGGTTGATGTGTGCGTTTATATGTCACAAGCTTCTGATCATATTTAATCTTGTGACATGCGTACACTGCACGAATATACAGAGTTTCCCACTGTTGTTGCATACTAACCATCCTCATGTTCTTTGTTTTAAAAAGCAGACTTAATATTTATCTAATTCGGGTCCTAATTAGGCAACAACGAGCACATGAACCGTTGAGTCGTGCTGCCTGTATTTATCAAGTAGTAAAAGCGCCCCTTCCTGCGCCCAAAACCAGTAGTCTGTGGATGAGAGTATGAAACAAGGACTGGTGGGATGTTGTCCTGCTCCACTTAACATACGATGAGTGTAAAGAGAATTTCAGAATGACAGGACATTTATGACACTTTATTAAACAGGAAAAACCTGAATAAAGTCCCGCACATCATACTTCATTATGCCATTTCTAAGTCATTGCACATGCGCAGTACTCTACAGTTTCGGTTTTCAATCCGATCAAGTGTTTACATGTTCTCTTAATCAGATTACAAAAGGAATTAAAGCTGCAAGCAACGTTGAAAGGGCCCTCGCACCCAGGGCCACCATCACCCGGTGGCCTTAGGAAAACAGTGAACAGTGGGTGACATGCGTTTGAGCGGGTAAATATAGGAGAAATATGGCAGTCATTTTGATGTGCCACACTTTCTGCTGTCAGCAGGTGGCACTTTGACTACAACTGAAGACTGCCATGTAGATGTCTTCAGGCCAGAACTATTATTAAACGTGAATTTTGGGACCAAACGGACATTGTATGCCTGAGTTACAACAACTTCCTGTTTCATGGCGTTAATCACATACATTACCACTTAGCGAGGTGTTGCATGATTTACCATGTTTCTAGCATGTTTGGTACTTCATGGCATATTTAAATGTGTTTCTGGGAGTGAATTACAGTGCAAAGCATGCTATTTCCTTTTTGCCATCAGGTGGCGCTATGACTAACTGAATATTGGCACGTAGATGTCTTCACGCCAGGACTCTTATCAAACGTGTGAAGTTTGGGGCAGATCGGACATTGTATGCCCAAGTTACAACAACTTCCTCTTTCATGGCAAAACATCGAAATTTGTCAGGCCGCCACGGACACGCCTGGTAACGCTTTAGATTACAGCTTGGAAAGCACTGCATAATTACAATGAATTTACAGCGTAACTTTCGATAATTATAGTGTACCTATAAAGTAAGTATGTGTAAGTATAGGGGAACAATATGTAAAGTCTTGGGAATAAAGGGGTAACAACCAGGAAAATAACAAATTATTTATACTGTAAGTATTTTAGAACTAAGGGGTACTTATACTATTATGATAGACAACAATCTTACGTTTGGGAGCAATTTAGCGAGAAAGTGCACTGATTAAGTTGTTTCAAGGCAAGTAGAAAGAACTATTGCAATCTTTTTTAATACATGGGGAAATATGCTTTTGTTTCATGTAGTTACAGGGTAAGTATGACATTGCGGGCCGTAAATTAAAGTGGTGCTTGTTACACTCTTGTTTCATGTAGTTACAGGGTAAAGGTCCTTTCACACTGGACTCGATTTTGACGCGCGAATTATTCGCGCGATGGTTTTATTTTTTGATCAGCTGTTTGTGTAATGAGTGCTTCCACACCGAACGCGAATGTGCTGCTGCGAAAAAACGTTTATTTTTTTCGCTTCGATGTTGATTTTTTTTCACTTTCGAGGCGACAGAAAAGGCTTCAACCAATCAAATACAAGGAAACAAAGGTGACGTCACAGCAACAATGACGGATCATCTGATAGCTTGTGTGTCGACGCATCCCGTTTTGTTTGACAAAACTAACAAAAACTACAAGGACAACGATATGAAAGACAATTTCTTTGTTACCTTGTTTAGCTTTACAATAGAAAACTAAAGTACCTTGTGAATGTTTATTTAAACTATAGGTCTAGTAGTTAAACTTCTATCCAGATAGCACACGTACGTCTGCAAGATGTCTGTTAAAGATCACTTCATCTGGAAAGCATCTGCTGTTTACAAACATCTGACAGACGTCTTTAAGATGTCAGTTTTACATACATTCTAAATCATAAACATCTTAAAGACATCTTCTAAACGTCTGTTTGACATCTGACAGGAAACGTCCTATAGACGTATTGCAGATGAGCAAACACTCTAAAAAATACGTCTTCCAGACGTAAACACACACATCAAATAGACGTCTCCGAGATGTACGTGTGCTATACAATTTCCCCACTGTGGGACAAATAAAGGTTTTCTTATCTTAGACAGAAGCCTATTTATAGCCTGGGCTACTCACAGTATATGCCAGTGGGTTTCTTTTCTGTAAACGAAATGTCCAGTAGATGTCACTAGCTATTCAATCAACATTAACCTTTGACAGGTATCGCATTTCTCACGAGATTACAGCTCCTGTGGGAGTACATGCAAGTCGCTGTAGGCTATAGACAAGGATAACATAACCTTTTGAGGTAAAACTTTTTTTTTTTTTAAACATATTGTGTCCGTGACTATGGAAAGTGAATGTGTTGCCGTCAGTACGACTGTGGCACTTAAATGTTTACATTGTGACTGGAAACAGCGTAATATCAACACTTGAACATGACAATCAGTGACTTGATATTAAGAGAACAGCTCACCTTAAGCAGACTGCCAAACGCTGCTCCGGATCGATTGGTTCCCTGAAGTTTGTGGTTTGTCTCGTCAGATGCGGTGCCACTGTCTGGAGGAGCTCCTCAAATTGTCCCACGGACATTCGAAAGTAAGTACGGAACCGGCCATGATAAAGTTTTAGCTCCTTTACAAGATCAGCGTACTCCCCCTCAGACTCTCTGTTCTTTAAGACTGGGTGCACCCAAAACCTTCTTTTCGGTCTTTGAAAAAAAATGAAAAGCTCGTCTTCACTTGATGTCTGTCCTGTCCTGAGCAGTTAAACTGACCAACTTTTTCAACTGGATGAAGGTTATTTTGTTGAAATATATATATTTTTTTCATTCAGCTGTCGCCGCGAATGTTTTGGAATATTTCAGCGCACAAACGTCGCCAATTTACGTCGCGGCTGATGTGAATGGTTTTGACGCGAACTATTCGCTTTTTCGTTTCGCGTCCGGTGTGAAAGGGCCTTAAATAATAATAATAATAATAATAAAAACGCAAACAATCTGATATCACTGACTCCGAAACATTTATTTGAAAAACAACTTAATTAAAAACAGGTCTACAACACTTATTATTCATTTATTCATTTTTTTAAATCAACTTTTCATTTCAAATTCTAAAGTCCTGACAGAAAGTAACACGTTTTGTCCTTTTTTGGTGGTTGTTGTTGTTGTTGTTTCTCTTGCTTGGCTTCCTCCTCCTCTTGTTTCTCAACTGATGAATCTTAAGAAGGAATCCCATTGCTATGCTGTATTAAAAGAAAATACAGAACACCCAGAAATTTTCTCATGGTTTAAGCTATTCATCTTTTCACTTCCGAACAACTGTCACCAGCGCCTGCATGAGAATCGACTTTGCGTTCGACGAAGCATATTGTAATGAGCAACTTGAAGCTTTCATGACGTTCTCGCAGGAGATTAATGTGAAACTCGCGCGAGAACTGCCGTCTCTGTTATTCTGTCTTGTTTGTTTCTCATTCTCATTAGGCCTATCTGTTATTCTGTGTATTTTGTTGTGAGCATTAATTAAAAAACAAAAAAAACAAAACTGACGACATCCGACATCCGTGTGACTTTTCGCGTGAGTTTCTCGGCAGGCTTACGTCACGCTTCAAGTTACGTCAAGCATGAACTCTCAACCCTCTCATGCACGCGCAGGTGACAGTTGGTCGAAAGTTTAAAATTTTAAAATATTTGGTATTTTTCTTACAAATACGTTTCACTTCAGAAGACATTGATTCATCCATTGGGGTCGTATGGATTACTGTTGTTATTGCTGTATGTGCTGTTTGATGCTTCGACTTTTAGGAACACATGAGCTTGCATTATAAAGCGTTCCCAGATATGATTTATTTTTCTAAAAACCTTTGTTTGTGTTCATCTTAAGAAGGAAAGTCGTATACATCTCAGATGGCATGAGGGTAAAAGATGAGTAAACGGTGAGCACATTTCCGGGTGTACTGTATTTTCTTTTAATACAGAATAGCAAATGACATGGGATTCCCTCTTAAGATTCATCAGTGGAAAGAAAGAAAAAGAAGAAGAGGAACAAGAGGAGGAGGTAGCCAAACAAGAGAAACGAATAAGAAGTGTTGTAATTTTAAATCTGTTTTGAAATAAGTTGATTTTCAAATAAAGGTTTCCAAGTGATAACAGATTGTTTGCATTTTTTTTTTTAATTACTTACCCTGTAACTACATGAAACAAGAGTGTAACAAGCACCACTTTAATTTACGGCCCGCAATGTCATACTTACCCTGTAACTACATGAAATAAGAGTGTAACAAGCACCACTTTAATTTACGGCCCGCAATGTCATACTTACCCTGTAACTACATGAAACAAAAGTATATTTCCCCATGTATTAAAAAAGATTTCAATAGTTCTTTCTACTTGCCTTGAAACAACTTAATCAGTGCACTTTCTCGCTAAATTGCTCCCAAACGTAAGATTGTTGTCTATCATAATAGTATAAGTACCCCTTAGTTCTAAAATACTTACAGTATAAATAATTTGTTATTTTCCTGGTTGTTACCCCTTTATTCCCAAGACTTTACATATTGTTCCCCTATACTTACACATACTTACTTTATAGGTACACTATAATTATCGAAAGTTACGCTGTAAATTCGTTGTAATTACGCAGTACTTTCCGGGCTGTAGTCTAAAGCGTTACCACACGCCCTTTAGCGAAAACTCAAGATCTTCGCAATTTAATGTCGCAAAGGCCTTTAGATTAGACTGACCAAATATGAAGTTTATCTGATAAAATCTCTAGGAGGAGTTCGTTAAAGTGCAACATCTGGAAATGGCAAAAACTGCAAAAATTTTGCAGAGAAAATTCAAAATATCTGACTTCCTGTTGGGTTTTCAGATTTTGCACCCAGGGACTTTTTTGTAGGTATTGGGCTGTTACATGTTTCTAACACAGCGCGAAGGGCGCTTAATTGAAATTTTGTAGGTGGCGCTATTGAGCCATTTTGCCACACTTAATTCTGAAAACCATATCAGATGTAAATTTTCACCACTTCTGATGTGTGTGCAAAGTTTCATTAGTTTTCAAGCATGTATTTTATATATATATATATATATATATATTTTAAAGGTATTAAAGGCAAATTAAAATAGTAAAACCATTAAACAATTCTGTTAAAACCTGATAAATAACCTGCTTCATAAAATAAATGTTTTGCTGTACTTGTAGCACCAGATTGTTGATATGAAGTATGCTTATTTGTGAGAATATGACAGCTGAAATGACTCAGCTATGATTCATATCTGACAGCATGTGTTTAGACAGAGAAAGAAGCTTATAAACTGAGAAAAAAAAAAGAAAGAAAAAGAAAAACAATTCTTTAAGCTGATTTAACACCAAAATCACTTGTGACACAATCATGGATGTTTTGTGTGAAAGGATTGAGAGGTCAAATTCAAATTACTGTATTTTTTGATGGTGAAGAGGAACTGAATTGTCCATGCAAATTTTCCCATCAAAAATGTTTTATTCCTCCTGTCTGTAATGTTTAAAATGAATAAAGAGGTCTGACCTTCACTTCAGAAGTCAATGAGTTCAGGAATCAGACAACAATGAGGAAAATAATTCCTTTAAATATCTAAACCTGCACCACAGAAAGTCAATGACATCTTTGACCTTTGGATTCAGAGGTGAGTTCATAACAGCTACTTTAACAATATAACAAAAAGTAGCATGGTGTTTGGAGTTGTTTTACTTCTTTTAGTAAATGGCAAAATTGAGCAGTAGTCCTTGACTGGCTTTGCTTTTTTGTGATAATTCAACACAGTGGCTACTACATTTGTTCTATAGTTATTCAATTTTTTTGTTCTTTATGTCTGTAAGGCCTATAAACCTTCAAACTTCAATGCATTTTCAATGTTTTATCAGAACTTTCAAACAGGACTTTGTCAAGTTGAGTCATCATTATTTATTTAGCGCTTTATACAATACTGATTGTTTCAAAGCAGCTTCGCAGTAATAAACAATCAATGATTCATTCAACTTCATCATATATGAGACAAATTCAAATTCTGCTGTAAGGCAGCTCTAAAAGACAATAGTGTCATTATTCAACTCAAATTAGTTTAATGTTGATCCAATTCAGTTCAATGATGTGTCGATGTTGCAAAAAACATATTGTAATATGTTAATAAAACTAATTTGATTCAGCTAAAAAGTAGCTCTACAGAAGACAATATATAGTGTCGTTATCCAGATCCATTCAGTTTTGTTCTCTTTCAGTCGGTCACTCTCGATGTCATGTCGGAGAAGACCGACGAATTGGGATCTCACTAAAGAGACCAAAGCTGTTGAGGAGCGTCCGGATTTGCAGGCTGAGGAGAAATTCTTGATAGTTCGGTCCAATGGTGTTGAAGTTGTAATCAATATCTTCTGCATTGAAAATGACGAAAAACTTGCGCTATTAATTTGACCCTGTTGTGGTCGAGGAAGTTGCGCATTGCTTGAAGTGAATGAGTCCTACTCTCGAAGGACGCAATAGAGCCGGACCCGATTGGGCAAACCCTGTTGAGTCCTCCATCACCCCCGGCAGCCGGACGTGGTGGAGCGTCTGGCGCCAGGCCTACACCTGTTGTATCCATGTGAACCAGTTCTAAGCTGGGTGCCCATATGCGTGACCCCGAGGGGATCCCATATGTGTATTTTCCACGGTAAAGCTCCTACACGGAAGCCCGTGTCTTTCCCTTGGCAGAGTCCTCCCAAACCAGGTGAGAGCCACCTCAGAGACTTCCATATGAAGTACGGCCCTATGGGGTTGGTCCATATGTGTATACTCCACTAATAACAGCCTGTGGGTTCTGCAGTGGTATCCAAGTTCACTGTGTGGGCAGTGTTCACCTTCTCTGTGTAAGCCTTGTCCTATCCTAGAAAGGGATCAGCTGGCTTTCACAGGGCACTGGAAGGAGCAGCACCTGTGGCGTTTTGGTAGGGATCCCAATTCATCTGTCTTCTCCGACGTGATGTTGAGAGTGAACAACTGAAAGGGAACATCTCGGTTACGTATGTAACCCTTGTTCCCTGAAGGAGGAAATGGAGACGTCACGTCCTGTCACAACAGTTGCTGTACCACTGCTGGGGCGCCGGGTCACCTGCTCGGCTCCTCAGTGAAAACCTGATATGCATTGCAATTGCTACCTATTTATAGCTGCACTGCAGGGTGTGGCAGTCAGATGCAAATATTGCATGCCAATGTGTTTTGGCTTGTTTAGTTTACACTCAAAGTAGATTGGTCTCTCTAGCGAGATCCCAGTTCGTTGGTCTTCTCCGACGTGATGTCTCCATTTCCTTCTTCAGGGAACAAGGGTTACATACGTAACCGAGACGTTCTTTCATCCGACAGTGACTTTTGTCAATCCAACATTCAAAATGTATCTTGGCTAACATTATTTCTCTAGTTAAATTTTGTGAATTTCTTTGAATTCCAATTAAATATTTACATTCGCATTTGAATTAGTTCTGCAGCCTGTTTGCATGCTTAGATCAAATTTAGCTACATTTCATGAACTTAATTGGAATCAAAATGTGCTCAAGCATCTGCAGCCTTTTAAATGGCTGCTGAGAGATAAAATGTACAGATACTGTTTGTCATTCCTTCTGTTACAATGCACATGGTCTGTCGACTCTATGCACATTGTCTTGGGGTTTTTATGAGTGTCTTGGTTTGGCCTGGTGGCTCAGTGTGTGAGCGAGTGAGTGAGTAAGTGAGTGATTAAATGAGTTAGTTTGCTCTGATGACTCATGTGGATCAGCACATCACCTCTGACTCATCACCGCTCTCGTCACACTAAACGACAGCACCTGTTTCTTTCCCCTCTACACATAAAATAATCCAACATCTTCCACCCTCCAAAACCTGCAAACCACAATGGGACGTTCTGACTGCAGCTTGCTGTTTAATGGCAATAAAAAAGAGTGATGTGAACGGCAAAAGACCAATAGAAAAGAATGATGCTTTTCATTCAATGAACCCAAAATTTAGTATCAACATTTTAGTGAAGCCTAATTTTCTGTCTTGCCATTTAAAATCACTAGGGAAATAAGAAACAGCAATGATTACAGAGCAAGACTATTAAAATCATAACTACAATCCTGAAGGCACCAAGACAATATCTAATGAAACTCGAACTGTCAATCATTTTCACTTTCTTATTCTCTTCCACCAATGCCTTTGTTTTACATGATAATTACATTATCATGCCATATGGTCCTATTCATGCATCATACATCCTAACAGTGATACATTGTTGAAATTCAAAACTGGTTTAGTTGTAGCTATGACTATATTAAAATATATACAATATATTAAAATATATTAGAGACACTTTGTAAATGAGATTCCCTGAGCATGTGACAGTTTTATTTTGTTTCATCCCACCTGTCAAAAATATGTTCTAAAAAGGTTTGGCTAACGTTCATATTAAGATATGAAAACATTATTTCTGAACGTTTTCTGAATGTTCTCTGAATGTTCAAAGTCTCAAGTTTTTAAATGTTTTAAATGTTTTTTCTTGGTTATGTGAACATAAAGGGTATGTTCCATTTTATTTTGTTGCAAACATTATGGGAACGTTACATTTTAATGTTTTCTGAATGTTCTGAAACAAGAAGAAACATTTAAAAATGTTACACAAACATCCAACTAAAATGTTACAAATTTCCCATGAATGATGCATAAATAATGTTTTTGTGCTAACATTTTTGACAACATTCGATAACACTTTAAAATAAGTATACAGTAACAAAGCACTTATAAATCATTTGCAGGGACTTTCCAAAGAAATTATTTTTATACTGTACAAATTGTATATTCTATCCCTTAAACCTACCCCTAATCCTAACTGATGTATTTTAACAACGTGACCTAATGAGTGTTTGTATGTATTTCATATTGACAGCATTATGTTATATAATTTTTTTAAATGGTTATGTTTAGCTTTGGAGATAAGTTTAATGTATTTGTAAACATTTTAATGAACTCTTAATACTTATGCAGGTAATGTCCAATAAAGTTTGGTTTAAAGGTGTAACGACTGAGACAAATCAGACACAATTATTTGTTATAGTTAACCAATAATTGTTTAAAGCTCACTCTGGGATCTGTCCCCCATCCCCCGAGAAGTTCTCAGTTACAAGTTTTATTGCGCCAAGGAATGTTGGTTGCCACATGGAAGAGCAGAGAAGAGCAGAGACAAAGAGACACACAGAAAACCTGCATCTTTCCTGCATCTTTCCCACAGAAAACAGACTTTCCTGCATTAATTTATAGACAGACTGTTCCATAAATTAACATGCATAGCCCCAGGAAATGGTATCCATTATTACTGTTTGTTGTATTGTACTCAGTATTGTATTCACATGTTTTATGATACATTTAAGGTAACTTCAATTATGCCATGTTTAGTGTCTATGGGTTTGTATCGAGAAGATTTAAATGCTTGTGTATACGATATGTTGATACCTGTGCAACACATCAGTATTACAAGAATCTTTAATAGTTCCTCTTCAACAACAGCCCCATAGAGAAATTTTGCCGCTCGGAGATCCTACCCATTTCATTGGTCAGGTCAACCCTTAGGGGTGTGACTTCTCCCAGAGCTTAAAGCCAGCACGCAATGCTCCTCCCTCTCGCTTACTTCTCCGACAACACAGCGACTGCAGGGGCTGCCTGTGGGCCTTTGGGCCTGGGCCTGCCCTGCCCCCAACCATGTGCTTGACTAGGAGAGGGAGAACTCTTTCCCCACTAAGAGTCAACTTAACAGCTCAAGTTGTTTCATATGTCTTCGACCAATGTAGAAGATATTGGTTACAACTCTGGACCGAATCCTCAAGGATTTCTCCTCAGCCGGCAGATCCGATGCTCCTCAGCCTAAAGGCATTTTGCAAGTATTGTACATTTGAACACTAAACAGCGATTTTAGTATTAATTTGTAAACCACCTGTATCAGCTAAGGTGCTTTATTACTGAGGAAACTGATGATTCTTTTCCAGATTGTCTTTGACTTTTTCCCATAGCTCCATTTCTGGTCCCACTTCCGGTTCAACTCTATCATTGTTTATTTTTACCTACGTATGTGTGTGACCTGCGTGTATGTTATGTGTTTGTTAGTTTAGTTATGTGTTTGTGAGTTAGTTAATAAAGCTTGTGCACAATACATGTTTGGGTCTGACTCCGTCTGCTAATAAATTGCCTCTTAAATGATTTAGATCTTGACTACATGCTCTGAGTAGTACTGTACAAAAAGAATGTTGTTTCCCATAACCTGGAAATTAACATTTCTTAGAATTAATAAACAATTAACACTGAGTGTTCACTGGACGAACAGGTTAATTGATTGTAATATTACTTTTAATGTAGCTACATCAAGTTAATCCGATTAACTGATTCACATATTCATAATTAATCATAATTAATAATCATAATGAGTTATGAATAATTATTAATATCCCCCCTTTGAGTTAATTCACTACAAAGGGGACCTATAATGCCCCTTTTACAAGATGTAATATATGTCTCTGGTGTCCCCAGAATGTGTCTGTGAAGTTTCAGCTCAAAATACCCCACAGATCATTTATTATAGCTTGTCATATTTGCTCCTATTTTGGTGTAAGCAAAAACATGCCATTTTTTTTCTGTGTCCCTTTAAATGCAAATGAGCTGCTGCTCCCGCCCGCTTTGCAGAATGGGCTTGAGCTTTGAGCTTTATCAGCTAATGTTTTAGTTGCTCAACAACAACAAAGCTGGAGAATCTCACATGCAGCCAATTGTCAGTTGACAATTGTCAGTAACGGTGTTCAGCCTTACATTGTTCAAACCAGAGTCGGACAATGATGGAGAGACTCAGGAAGAAGTTACAACTTATAGAATGCATCTGGACATTTCTGAACAGTTAGTGGATAAATTTATGTAGTTGCTGTGGAGTTGATTCAACTCATCGACTAGCATGTGCTGTCATGTTAAACTTTTGTGCAAATCCAGCATTGAATTGACCCTGGTTTGTGAACCAGTGCGGCATAAAATGACGGCATGATAACAACACTATACTACAACAACTTTTCCTCTTCTCTTAAGCAGCCCAACATGGCCTCACCCCCTTTGTTGCATGTTCTCGGGGGCAGGGTTTATGTAAATTTTAGGGTTAGTGATGTCACTAACCCGGGAAGAAGCTTGTTGTAGTCCCTACCAGCCATTTGTTGTAGTCCTTAACCCTCTGGGGTCTGAGGATTTTTGGGGCCCTGGAGAAGTTTTGACATGCCCTGACATTTGTGCTTTTTTCAGTTGTTTTTATAAAAAACATATTAATGGCAAAAGTGTCATTATACTGTATTCAGCACGAACTTGGCTACCATAATATATGAGCAACATGTATGTACGTTTGTATTTTTGAGAGAATATGCATGGTTATTGAAAAAACAAAAAAATTAAGTCACTGAAATAAGGCCACAAAACAAATACTAAATATGTGTCCACAAGACTTCTGGGTGCTGAATGTAGAAGCATAGAATGTTTGCTTCAAAATGATGCGAAAATCATCCTGATTACTCATTCACATAAAACAATATATTGATTTAAATTTTGTAAGACACTTTTTTGTTTAGAAAGACAGTATGCGTGGAGGCATGAATAATCCTGAATAATGCTGTGATTCACACCTGAGGAGACAATGACCCACATAATGAGCCGCATAATGAGCCTTTCAGTCAGGTAGGCTAGTCCCTACCAGCCATTTGTTGTAGTCCTTAACCCTCTGGGGTCTGAGGATTTTTGGGGCCCTGGAGAAGTTTTGACATGCCCTGACATTTGTGCTTTTTTCAGTTGTTTTTATAAAAAACATATTAATGGCAAAAGTGTCATTATACTGTATTCAGCACGAACTTGGCTACCATAATATATGAGCAACATGTATGTACGTTTGTATTTTTGAGAGAATATGCATGGTTATTGAAAAAACAAAAAAATTAAGTCACTGAAATAAGGCCACAAAACAAATACTAAATATGTGTCCACAAGACTTCTGGGTGCTGAATGTAGAAGCATAGAATGTTTGCTTCAAAATGATGCGAAAATCATCCTGATTACTCATTCACATAAAACAATATATTGATTTAAATTTTGTAAGACACTTTTTTGTTTAGAAAGACAGTATGCGTGGAGGCATGAATAATCCTGAATAATGCTGTGATTCACACCTGAGGAGACAATGACCCACATAATGAGCCGCATAATGAGCCTTTCAGTCAGGTAGGCTATGTGAGAGAGAACTAAGGAATCTGAGAACAAAGTAGTTTATTTTGTAGTTTATTTAGAATATAGTTAACAATATAAATGAGACACATTTTGAATAAATGAGGGCACATTTTGAGTTTACAGATTTACCTGGAAATAAATCCTGTTCAAAGATATAAGTGAACATTACCTACAGTACCTGGCATTCCAAGGTGTTTGGTGTTTCAATGCGCTGGAGAAAAGAAAAAAAAAAACTTTCCTGCTTTCAGTCAGTGATCTCACCATCATATTCATTCAGAATGTCTGATGTGGGCCAATATCTGGTCACTATGATTCTCAAATCTGTGAGATAAAAGAAAAAACCCTCTGTGAGCATGCTAATAACTAATCATATCAACTATTGTATTAACGTTAATATAATGTCCACTCTTAACAGAAAACATGATTTTTGTGATCTCATGCATGCATGTATTATTGCACATCATGTGAAGAAAATTTTGTATAGGCCTATTATATTTTAAATGATATACGGTACCGGTCAAAAGATTGGACACATTACTATTTTTAATGTTTTTGAAAGAAGTCTCATGCTCATCAAGCCTGCATTTATTTGATAAAAAATATAGAAAAAAAAAAAATACAGAAAAAAACAAAAACAAAACAGCAATATTGTGAAACATTATTACAATTTAAAATAATGGTTTTCTATTTGAATATACTTTAAAATATAATTTATTTCTCTGATGCAAAGCTGAATTTTCATCATTCATTGTGAACAAAAGCTTCATTGATGTGGCACTTCACATATGGCTAATTAATTTGCAATTTAATACATTGCTAACACATTTTATTTCAGTATTTATTACATATTTCAGTCAATTTCACTCATCTCAGTATAGCAATATTTGGGGTAAGCCAATATGGCATGTATACTAATGTAAGTTATGTGTAGTAAATGAAACCGCGCATCTGCGCCATTCATACAGAGACACACAGAACATGCAGAATTCATATTTAAACAGTCTTTTTGCAGTTTAATATTCACAGAAACTAGTCTATATGATTAGAATAAAGGATTTAAGAATACAGAACTTACCATTCACAATCCTTGGCTTGATCCTCAAAATGGAATTGCAACCAGTCGTACTCTTCCTCTAAGATATTCCTCAGCATTATTCCTCACCGCGTCTCAAAACGGTGAAAAGTACATAAATCTGACTAAACTTGATGCGTTTTTTTTTTTTTTTTTCTCCAGTTGATAACAGCGGGCAGCATTGACTGTTTACATGGATCGCCTCAGAATTTGCCTTTGAATAGTGCGCGCTGTCCGTGGGCATGGCAACATTAGTGGATAATGAGGTGACTTGCAAACGACTGACATCTCTCTTTTCAAACAGATTACACAAACAGAGACTATTTGTTTTTTATTTGACTTACATTATGTAAAACCTGACATTTCAACGTTTCTTTGGACATATGTGTCATGTTTGTGTTATAAGTAATCTCTAAGTTACAGTTCATTTTCTGAGGGAGTATCAGAATGGACTTCATTCAGATGGAGATGGCAGATCGCGCATCATGTTAGTTTTCTTTATTTTGCAAAAAAACACAACATTTTGTTTTTACTGTGCACACAAATAAAAGTAGACATTCCATAGTTTCAATTGATGTATTACTTTTGTCTGTATGACAAAAAATGACGATTTTGCTACTATGTGAAGAAAATCCAGCAAAACGCTCCGGTGCGTTTCCCGACCCCTGAGAATTTTTTAAAAGAAAATATCTCCCTTTGCACTGAACTTTGAGCATTGTAACTTTGCAGACATTGTTTATGCTCTAACAGCAACATTACACACTAACTAAAGTTAAAAAAGTGAAATCATAACCATCAACCACCCCTTTAAAGCACTTATTTAATGACATTTCCCATGACCTAATCTAAAGTGTTAATAAGTTGTTAACAAAGCATCTAACTCTTTACATATGAGATAATTAAACATTAACACTTTGTTAATTACAGTGACAATGAAGAACTCACTATTTGTATATAGTAAATTAATGCATTAACTACAGTTATAAACTATTAGGCTAATTAAACTAATAGTTTGCAAATGATTTGTAAATACTTTATTACTGCATACTTATTATAAAGTGTTACCCAACATTTATTTATTAAAGACCAGATAACTTTAAACAAACACTTTATTAACATTATTGGAATACAGTTTGTTCACAACTTTAAGGAAACCTTGCCAGATCGTTAGCTAAAGTTCTGAGAACATTCCTTATTGGGATATCTCATGCTTTTTACTTTGACAGTTTACTGTCTCTTTTCTGTAAGGCCCCATCCAAATTGTTTCATATTGTAATGACACACCACTACAGGAAATGGCAACATGTCTTCCAACCAATACGCCCCTATAGGTCGTTTGTCACTTCCCTGAAATAAGACCCATAGGAGCGTTTACTAAAGTTGCGCCCCTATCGACAGGACACTTTCATTTTAATGCATTGTACCCTTTTATCTGCGTTGTATTTCGGGTTTCGTGTAGCTCAATTGGTAGAGCATTACAATATGGAATCATGTGATCATGCTATCGTGGGTTTGATCCCAGGGAACGCATGTGCTCATAAAGTGTATATGTACTATAAATCACTAAGGGTAGGTTTAGAGTTGGGGTAGGTGTAGTCGTTAAAAAAAAAAATTGAGGTTTGCTAAATAGAAATAGGATAAATTACTGGTAAGGAACTGTGTAAAAAGTCCACACATTGCATTTAAATGAACACGCATTTTGACTGGTAACGACGGTCATACGTCATTTCATGACGACAGACGTAACACAACACTGTCATTACTTTTAGGCCAGCTAGAGGGCACATGACTTTAAAAATTAAATATAGGTCTTAATAGAGTACAGATGCAGTACAGATGTTGTCTTATTTACAACATGACAATGTGTAGCCACCGTGCTGGACTACTGAGGCAGCGGCAGAAATGTAGGAGGCTAGTATGCGTGGCTTTATTCTGTGCTGTCGTCTCTGGTTTCAAAGAGACTGTCCTCCTCCAAAAAAATGACCCTATAGGTCATTTTTTCAAGCACCTTATTACGACCAATATTTACATTTTAAAGTCATGCGCCCTCTAGCTGGCAGTGTCGTGTTACGTCTGTCGTCATGAAATGATGTATGACCGTCGTTACCAATCAAAACGCGTGTTCATTTAAATGCAATGTGTGGACTTTTTACACGGTCCCTTATCCGCCATTTGTCCTATTTCCATTTAGCAAAACTCATTTTTTTTTATTAACGACTACACCTAACCCATCCCTAAACCTACCCTTAGTGATTTATAGTGCATATACACTTTATGAGCACATGCGTTCCCTGGGATCGAACCCACGATCGTATGATTGCATATAGTTGTATATTGCAATGTTCTACCAATTGAGCTACGCAAAACCCAAAATATGATGCAGATAAAAGTTAAAATGAAAGTGTCCCATTGTCGATAGGGGCGCAACTTTAGTAAATGCTCTTATGGGTCGTATTTCATGCATTAAAATGAAAGTGTCCTGTCGTCGATAGGGGCGCAACTTTAGTATTTCAGGGAAGTGACAAACGACCTATATGGGCGTATTGGTTGGAGGACATGTTGGTTTCAAAACATGGCTCCGTTATACTGTCAATTTCTGCTCGTCCGGCACATTGCAACAACACAGCCTTGTTTCTGCAGCGACTTTCAGCATGTTCCCTATAAAAGTGTTTGATTTTTACATTTTACGTGGCATGAGAAAATCACATAAACCCCACGAAATCTGAGCAGAGCAGTCAGACTGAAACCGATTTCCAGAAATGGGATTTGAATAGGATTTCAAACCACATATGAATGTAACTCGAAACGGATTTGTAAAAATTGCATTTCATGTGATTTTTGCCCATTCACACTTGCTAAATCTGATTGGATTTCAATTGGATATGCACAAAAATTTGGACTGACAGTCTGAATGTAGCCTATGAAAGTTCAAACGAGCAGGCGATTGGCTGCAGGTGCGGATGATCAGAGTGAGAGCAGGGTAGAGTTCAGAGCATGTGGCACATATTAGTAGTTTTGTACAATAAATAGCCCTTGTGTTTTGTTTTTCAGGGGGTTTGTTTGAGTGAACCTAGTCTTTTTCCTGGTATTGTTTTTTGTTAATTTCTTGTTAATGCTATATTATGACAGAGAAATACAATTACCCTGCTCTTTTTTTTCTTTTCTTTTTTTTAAATTAAACTGCAGTTAGGTTCTCTTATTTCAAGCTGCTGCTTTTTGTTACAGAGCACATAGTTATATTCCTGTGGTCGGTCAGTTGACATAACTAAAGGACAGAACTGTGCTTTATTGTGCCAAATTGGGCTATGATAGTAGCTGAGGATGGCAGTGGACTTCAAAGCTCAGATCCCAGTATGCCTAAAGCTGAAGTGGAGTCTATGTTTGAGAGATGCAAGTGCTTTTATGAGTGTGATTCAGCTGTAATATGAACACTGAGTTCTCAGGCTTCTCATTTCACTGTGCAAATTTCGCTCTCCAGCAGCAATGATAGGAAACATAGAGAGAAAGATAATGAAGCATGTGAAGCTGTGCTTCTTAAGTGATTACTCATTCATAAAGTCTCTATGGAGTCCAGATGCATCCAGTTTGTAGCTATAGTTTGGATGAATATGTAGACTTGCATACAGAACAGGAATTATACCAGCGGGTAAGAGCATATGGTTTAAAGAAAATCTATGACATAATTAACAGGGGAATTATGTAATAGTCCTGATTGCAGCCAACTTGTCTAAAAATATACTCTTAAAATATACTGCACCATATCACAATGAAATGGCCCTTATTTTGTGAAGAAAATGTGCCATTATACTAGTATACTGTCCATTTCAGTGAATTGGTTCAAAACTGGGATTTCAAGGTTTTTTTTTTTTGTTTTTTTTGCATTATCAAATATATATTGCACCATATGTCACAATGATAAACACTTATTTTGCTGCAAAAAAATAAATAAAAAAATAAATCAAACTGTCCATTTTAATGAATTGATTCAAAACTCTGATTCAAGGAATTATTTCGCATCATCACTCATACTCAGTTTTAAGCTGTTATGATGTAAGTATCTGGTGCGGACATTTTACAGACTTTTTGGCTGTTTTTGCTGTGAGCATATGCATGTTTGTGCAACTACTGGCACTTTTAAGTCCTAGCAGTGAAATTTTAGATTTATGTTAAAAATTTGTCATATGATGCTTGATAAATATGAACAGTGTCATTGCACACTTTAACATAAAAAAAAAAAAAAAAAAATTGCTGATTAAATTGATTTAATGAAAAATTATGAAGAATTCATAGGTCCAAACACCATTTCTGTGCATGTCCCACAACTGTGGTCTCAATGCCAAGATATGTAAAATGAGTTAATTCTTTTACAATATGAAATTATTTCAAAAGAATTTCTTTCATATAAATATTACTTTACACCATCTTAAAGATCTTTTTTATTTTGTTTACTGATCATTTATATGATTATTTTTCATCTAAATGGACCTGTCTCGCACTATTGAATCCTTACTGCAACACTGAAAAAAGACTTTTAATATGACATTTGTTCAAAGCCAAACAAAACTAGTTTCTATGGAAACAGAAATTAGTACATGAGCACATGGCTGACAGATTGGGCTGCCCACATTAGGTCACTTTTCTTCTGAAGAATTTATTGTGTGTCCTTACCATACCGCTTAGTAATTGTGTATTTTGAACTACTGTACAAAAATGAATTGTATTAGTGTATATTAGGTGTATATTAGGTGCAAAAAATCAAAACTAATGCATCAGACTTTGCTAGCTACCAGTTATCTGCAATATTAACAAAAATGTAATTTCTGCAACATGTCTTTCCTGCAGAAGCTTTAGGTGTCACAGTAAAAATCTTGTGTTGGGGTAGAGACAAATTCATGGTTTATACTGTATGTTAAACTGATCAGCCACAACATTAAAACCACTGACAGGTGAAGTGAATACTATTATATCATTACAAAGGCACCTGTCAAGGGGTGGGATATATTAGGCAGCAAGTGAACAGTCAGTTCTTGAATTTCATGTGTTGGAACTGAACCGGTGTCAATGCTCACTGATGCACATAGGGAGAGAAGGCTAGCCTGTCTGGTTTGATCACACAGGAGAGCTACTGTACCTCAAAAAATTGCTAAAAAACGTAATGCTTCCCATGATAGGATGGTATCAGAACACACAGTGCATAGCAGTTTGCTGCATAGCCACAAACTGGACAGAGTGCCCATGATGACCCCTGTCCACTGCCGAAAGTGCCTACAATGGACATGTGAGTATCAAAACTTGACCACTTGACCAAGAGATGGCAGCAGAATGCACTATGAGAAAAAGGCAGGCTGGTGGAGGCAGTGTAATGCTCAGGGCAATGTTCTGCTGGGAATCCTTTGGTCCTGGCATTCATGTGGATGTTACTTTGACACGTACCACCTATCTGAAGATTGTTGCAGACCATGGCAATGGTGTTCCCTGATGGCAGTGGCCTGTTTCAGCAGGCTAATGCACCCTGCCACACTGCAAAAATTGTTCAGGAATGGTTTGAGGGACATGACAAAGAGTTCAATGCATTGCCTTGGCCTCCAAATTCCCCATATCTCAATCCGACTGAGCATGCTTGGTGAAAAACTCTGATTCATGGAGGCCCCACCTTGCAACCTGATACCACAAGACACATTCAGAGGTCTTGTGGAGTCCTTGCCTTAACATATTAGAGCTGTTTTAACAGCATGAGCATGACCTACATGATATTAAGCAGGTGGTTTTAATGCTGTGGCTGATCAGTGTACAGTATATTGCAAATATTCTTCTGTAAACTAAATATAAACATGCCATTTTTGCAACCCTAGATGATATTCATCTGCAATACGATGACAGAAATGCAGAGAGGTAATGAGAAAAGCCCCAGAAAGATATGAAGAGTTATGGAAAAACACACTATATAATTCAAACTACATTAGTTCACATACAAAAAACAATTCATCATTACGTACAGAACACATACCTATATTACAACACCATTCAATCTTAAAAACATCGATTACATTCATCAGTTTGTAATAATTGAAATCAACAAGAATTCTTGATTTGAGAGAGAGAGAAAGAGAGAGAGAGAGAGAGAGAGAGATGAGCATAAAAAGTTCAGATAAAAAGTATTTCAGTCTCCCAACTAAAAAAAATCTGAAAAGAAGTCAGTGGAGGATAAACAAAAAATATTAGAGGACAAAACTAAATACTGAAATCCTCAAATCAGTTTGTTGTTATAGAAATTCATAAATGTATTATTTTTGAAACATTGAAATCAGTTTGACCCAGTCTTTACTGCAATACCTCTATAAAATACTCTGCTATCTTTGACAATACCTTGTGTTTTTGTCTGTTACTGTTTTTTCTTTACAGTAGCCTATTGTTAAGGTTACTTAACAATACCTTATGGCACAAAACGTCATTACCGCATCAATGTTTTATGTTAATTATTATTCAGATTTTTATTTGCAAAAAAAAATATATTTTAACACTTAAAGGTAGGGTAGGTGATTTGCTTCAAAAACATTTTTGTTATGCTGGTTGAAAGTCTCTTCACATGCTGATAGCAATCACAAGTTAAGTGATCTAAATGTATTCATATGTACATACAGTGTTGGGGGTAACGTATTACAAGTAACACAAGTTACGTAATCAGATTACTTTTTTCAAGTAACTAGTAAAGTAACACATTACTTTTACATTTACAACAAAATATCTGAGTTACTTTTTCAAATAAGTAATGCAAGTTACTTTGTTTTCCCATTTATTGACTGACAGCTCTCCTGTCCTCATGTTGAGAGAAATCAGGAGTAAGTGCAGAGGTATTGTAATGCATTACTTTTAAAAGTAACAACACTGTGTATATATATCCTCTGTGGAAGTTGTAGGACCATAAAATGTTCGACAAATCATAGCGCTCATTCCAAGTGCAACAATACAATGTCCTACCTGCCTGTCAATGTATGTATTTCCATACCTACACTCACCCTGTTCGTGCAGACATCACACGTCATCAGCGAGTTTCGTGCTATGCATAGTTAGACAGACATCCGAATGCAACCAAACAGAAGCCACCTTTTACAGTTCCTCCTGAACCAAAACAATGAGCTTATTCTGCTTTCACGCCATAACTACTGTAATTTGCAAGAGATGGAAACCCATGACGTTATACTCAGAGCAGTTAGTAACTCGAATTTATGCGTTTCAATGGCAACACTATCAACGCTGAAATGAATCTGCAGCAGTCAGGTGATACAGGTCAGTGCTCTTTAAGTTATTTATGTTCATTATTATTGTAATGTTATGTGCTTAGAAACATGAGATAGTTTAACACCATCTCTCATAACACTTTTGTTTGCTCCCTGCTGTACGCGTTTGTGTTTTAGAGGAGGCGTGTCTTTGGAGACGCTCTGAAGGGAGCGTGGGATCTTATCTTTTCAAAGCTAGCTCGCTATTGCTAGCCTCTCTAAAAATGACCTACCCTGCCTTTAAGTACTGCCTTTTTGTGTATGAAAACAATTGATATCTAAGGTTACTGTCTAAATTTTCCATGGTATAAAGAAAATCATAAAATCCCCTAATTTTAAATGATTTTTGAAATATCAGCATTTACAAAAATGCACAAATCTTGAAAACAACTATTTAAAGGTCTTAAATGTCATTTAAATGATTTTTTATAGAAATTAAAAAATGAATGTTATTGTAATGTTGCTGTAAGGACATTTTGTAAGAAGAGATGAAAACCATAAAAAAAAATAAACATGTTCCAGATTAATTTTTTATACATATTACAGACTGTGATGCATGGTTAAAATTAAAATTCATAGTTTTTTTTATTTTTTTATTTAATGGGGTCAAAAGTGACCGTAGTTGCAGAAACCGTAGTTCCATATATAGAAAAATATTGCTCATTATTAAAATATGATTATTTTAGTAATGAGCAACAGTTTCAGCTTGATTACAGTTTCAGCTTGATAATTTACAATTATTGTATTGTACTACTTCTTTAAAACCAATTGGTTACATATTTGATACATCTGATTGAAAAATATTAAAAGGGCACCTACTATGCAAAATCCACTTTTACATGGTGTTTGGACATAAATGTGTGTTGGCAGTGTGTGAACACAACAACTCTACAATGATAAAAAATCTACCCACTCCTTTTTTTTAATCCCCATTAAACCATAGCAGTCTCATTAGACATGCCATTTTGATTCTCTGAGCAGTGTAACGTCACACTGCTCAGGTCTCGCCCACGGCCCCTGACTGACTGTCCTCTATTACCATAGTTTCTGCCCTCAGCCAGTTGTACGCTGTCTGCCATTTTCTCCATGCTCGAGCAGCTAGTGACAACAATGTCTCATAAGCAATCCCGGTGTTCTGTTGTTGGATGTAAGAGTGAACATAGGATTCTTCATTTTCTCTCAACATCTGAGCCACTGAGGACGCAGTGGATTAGTTTTATTTTTGAAGGTAATGCGGATGCGCACCAAAATATACCTAAATTCGTATTTGTCAGTGCAAATCATTTCACTCCAGACTGCTTTGTGAACGATGATAATGTAAAGGGACAATACAAAACACAGGTTTTGCCAAAAAGTTGTTACTCAAGGATGGATCAGTACTAACTGTTCATGATCCAGCATATAGTCTCTCTGGAGCAATACTGGTCACAGCAGTAATGAAAGCGAGAGCACGCACTTTATTACAGTTCATCTGAGTTGTTTTACGGATATAAAGTTTACCAATTTATTAAGCACCCCCATCGAAAAAAAGAATTAGGTCTGTATTTATTTGTTCACTGTTAGTTGTAACGAGTGTTTTTGTTTAATTTGATCGCTGTGTACGTTGATAATGCAAGGGAGAGAGAGTTTATGGATATGCACTTCCTGTACTGTGGGGTATTTTGAGCTAAAACTTCACATACACATTCTGGGGATATCAGAGACTTATTTTACATCTTGTAAAAAGGGGCATAATAGGTGCCCTTTAAAGATACAATAATATTGGGTAACACTTTACATTAAGGTTCCCTTTGTAAAGGGTTTATAAAGGTGTTTGTTAATGAGTAATAAGTCCTTTACAAATGCATTATAAATAATTAATAATGCAATTATAACTGCATTAATAAAAAGGGCGACTTTAATGCAATACCTGCCAAATAGTGAGCTGTTTTTAACTCACATGTTATAAATGCTTAATAAATGTATTTATTCACACTTATTTAACTCAAAACCAGATTCCTGGTTTATTTCATGATGCAGCAAAAATAATAATTAGACTGAAGGGTGTTGTATTTGTGGTTTTCTTATTAATATCTCATGACTGCCACTTTTGTTGCTTACCAGAAGTTTCTGTCTTACTCATGATACTCTCCAAAAAGGTCATGATGCCTATCCACAGCTTGTTTATCAAGATGAAATTGAACCTCTTTTTTTAATCAATATATTTATTATTTTCACATGAACAATTTACAGAATCAGTTCAGTATACAAGTAAACTATTTTTTCTAAACACCCTCTCACCCCTGTCCCACCCCTCAAGAGACAGAACACTTGCATGGACATTATTACAAGGCCTTGTGCTGATGTATAAGATAAAAATTATAAATAAGTTAAAGTAAAGAAGGGTTACATTATCACATTTTCACCTTGCCACTATCATGAGAAGAAGTCGCAGTTACCAGTACTGTTCCGACATGCTCTGAAGTGAAATTTTGGGTTTAACGTTACTGATTTGATGGGTAAGCTAACTGAGGTGACATTGCAGACTATTTTTCATGTGTTTATATTATATGTGTAATCACTGTGTTAGTTTGTATATTATATGTGTAATCGCTGTGTTAGTTTGTAGTTATCTTAAACAAATAACCGCTCCGGTGCACGCAGGTACTGTATTTTAGCGCCAAATACTAAAGTTACAGTATCCTTTATCATGATATCAAGAATAATTATGAATTGCTTATTAATATTTCAACAATAATGTCACCAGGAAAAAAAATACTATCTTCTGTGTGTGCTTTAATAAATACATGATTCACGTGTGTTCACTTTACATTTAGGTGCACTTTCACAGGTTATTAATGTTTATAACTCATGAATAAATGGTTCACAGATTTCCACTTTACATTAAGGTTCACTTTCACAGGTTATTAATGTTTATAACTCATGAATAAATGGTTCACAGGTTTCCACTTTACATTAAGGTTCAATTTCACAGGTTATTAATGTTTATAACTCATTAATAAATGGTTCACATGTGTTCACTTTACATAAAGGTTCACTTTCACAGGTTATTAATGTTTATAACTCATTAATAAATGGGTCACATGTGTTCACTTTACATAAAGGTTCACTTTCACAGGTTATTAATGTTTATAACTCAATAAATGGGTCACATGTGTTCATGTTACATTAAGGTTCAATTTCACAGGTTATTAATGTTTATAACTCATTAATAAATGGTTCACATGTGTTCACTTTACATAAAGGTTCACTTTCACAGGTTATTAATGTTTATAACTCATTAATAAATGGGTCACGTGTTCACTTTACATTAAGGTTCACTTTCACAGGTTATTAATGTTTATGACTCATTAATAAATGGTTCACATGTGTTTACTTCACATTAAGGTTCACTTTCACAGGTTATTAATGTTTATAACTCATTAATAAATGGTTCACAGGTTTCCACTTTACATTAAGATTCACTTTCACAAGTTATTAATGTTTATAACTCATGAATAAATGGTTCACAGGTTTCCACTCCACATCAAGGTTCACTTTCACAGGTTATCAATGTTTATGACTCATTAATAAATGGTTCACGTGTGTTCACTTCACATTAAGGTTCACTTTCACAGGTTATTAATGTTTATAACTCATTAATAAATGGTTCACAGGTTTCCACTTTACATTAAGGTTCACTTTCACAGGTTATTAATGTTTATAACTCATGAATAAATGGTTCACAAGTGTCCACCCTACATTAAGGTTCACAGGTAACTAATACTGGAATTCATTTTTTCATTATTAATATCTCATCAAGTTATGGTTATTATCTTATGTTTTATTTTCAAAATAAAGCTGGAATTTCATCTTAAAAAACAAGAAATCAGTTTTTATACACTGCTGTGGATAGGCATCATGACCTTTTTGGAGAGTATCATGGGTAAGACAGAAACTTCTGATAAGCAACATAGTAAGAAAAGTGGCAGTCATGAGATACTAATAAGAAAACCACAAATACAACACCCTTCAGTCTAATTATGATAGTCAAGTTTTGCTGCATCACGAAATAAACCAGGAATCTGGTTTTGAGTTAAATAAGGGTTAATAAATACATTTATTACTCATTTATAACATGTGAGTTAAAAATGGCTCACTATTTGGCAGGTATTGCATTAAAGTCGCCCTTTTTATTCATGTAGTTATAACTGCATTATTAATGATTTATAATGCATTTGTAAATGTGTTATTACTCATTAACAAACACCTTTATAAACCCTTTACAAAGGGAACCTTAATGTAAAGTGTTACCTAATATTGTTTATTGCCCATCTCTACCCAGGAATCCCCTTGTGCCAAAACTACAACAAATTAGGAATAAAACAGCCATGATTGTCTGAAATGATATATAAAGTTGTGAAAGGCTCTATTGGTGTCTGAGAAAACAGCCTATGGTGTGAGCATGTACTCTCCGCATTAATAAGTCATTTGTGTCACGAAGCACACACAGATTATTATGTAAGACTCCACTGGTCGGCCATAAAAAATTCACACAGCCAGTCTATATATGCAAACTACAAGTGAACAACACACTCTCATAAAAAAGGTACAAAAGCTGTCACAGGGGTGGTACCTTTTCAAAAGGTTCACTTTTGTACCTTATTTACCCATAAAGGGTGCATATATTTGTACCTTATCCCTCCTGTTACCCTCAAATTTACCAACATCACTATATATATATATATATATATATACACACAGTTGCAAGAAAAAGTATGTGAACCACTTGCAGAATCTGTGAAAATGTGAATAATTTTAACAAAATAAGAGAGATCATACAAAATGCATGTTATTTATTTAGTACTGTCCTGAGTAAGATATTTTACAAGACAGAAAAATAGCTGAATTTATTAAAATGACCCGGTTCAAAATTTTATGAATCATTAATTCTTAATACTGCGTCGTTACCTGGATGATCCACAACTTTTTTTTTTTTTTTTTTTTTTTTGTGATGGTTGTTCCCTTGTTTGTCCTGAGCAGTTAAACTGCTCAGTGTTCTTAAGAAAACTCCTCCAGGTCCTGCAGATTCTTCAGTTTTCCAGCATCTTTTGCATATGTTTGAACCTTTTTTAATAGTTGTGTTTGAGTCCCTCAGTTGTCCTCAGTGTGAAAAGATGGATCTCAAAATCATACAGTCACTGCTGGAAAGGGTTCAAATATGCAAAAGAGGAGTTTTCTGAAGAACAAGGTCAGTGTTGAAATTCTGTGCTGTGTATTTAAATTTTTCTGGTAATCAAATGAAGGGATAAAACATTCATTTATTTTTAATCACATGAAATTTAAATAAACCCTTTCATTTTTTTTGGCAAACATAGGGCTGCACTACAGGTTTACTGTTAAAATTAAAACATGGATGAAAAAATGTGTGATTATTCCTTCATTTATTCATTGACTCTCAGGACACGCCTCGGTCTCCGTTGTGTTGTGATACGTCATGTTCACGTAGCAGCAGTGGTGATGAGTGAACGTACTTGAGAAATCAATCTACATATAAAATGTAGACAAATTATTGGTCAGTTTCTAAATAGTAAAAGTATAGTGCATCTACTAACAATTATATATAAATATATAAATAAATCACTTCTTTGCCCCCTTTGAAGTCAAGATGGACGAGATCTGCACTGCTACCATCTACCAAGAGCCACTGGCCCGGATGGTATTCCATCTTCAACATCTCTCTGTCAATGTGCACTATCCAAAAAATTGCCTCAATTCTGCCATCATTGTGCCTGGCCCCAAGAAGACAACTATCATCAGCTTTAAATATTATAGACCTATAGCTCTCACCTCCACTGTGATGAAGTGTTTTGAGAGGATAGTGTTAAGACACATCAAATTGATGCTTTCTCCTGCACTGGATCAACATCAGTTTGCATATTGAGCTAACAGGTCAACAGATAATGCCATCAACACAGCTCTCCACACTGCGCTGAATCAGTTGGAGTGCCTGGGATCTTAGGTGAGGATGTTGTTTGTAGACTTTAGTTCTGCATGTAACACGATCATCCCCAGTATAATAGTATATTAAACTGCTCAACCTGGGTGTCAGTGACCACATATGCATATGATCAAGGATTTTTTAACAAACCAAACACAGACTGTCAGGTAGGAAACGCATTATTTTCTTTGACACTCAGCAAGGAGCTCCACAAGGTTGAGTGCTAAGTCCTCTTTTCTACTCACTCTACATCCACGACTGCATACCAACCCATAGGACAAACACAAGCTGATGACATCACTTTGGTAGGGCTAATTGGGAAATAGGCTGCCTACAGGAAAGAGGTTGCTGAACTTTCAGAAAGATGCACCAAGTACAATCTGACACTCAATACCTCCAAGACAAAGGAGCTCATCATTAATTTCCAGAAACAGGAGGAACCAACCCCTTCTATATTAGTGGAGAAATGGTGGAGAGGGTGACTACCTTTAAGGGTGCTTTCACACTTGGTTTGATTGCCTGGCCCGAGTTCGACTGCTACGCCTCCCCTGCCTCCGCTGGACTGTGTTCAGATTATATTATTCGGGTCCGAACCGTGGTTCGTTTGCGTCATCAAAGCACCCTGTTGTTTTTGTTTTTGAACCATTGGTTTTGTTTCCAAAGTTTCAGTACATAATGACACTTAAATCTATCTGCCACGAATGTGCTCAAGAACGCTGAAGGTGAGCAGAAATGAGATACAGCTCTCTGCTTGCAGTACACCAGTCACGCTCATCAGGAAAGTGAGTGAAACACACACACAAACAAACATTTTCATGTGTCATTAATAGTTTTCACCTCATTAATAGCGGTTCACTTCCACAGTTTAGTACGATTGTGTTCATAACAGCAGCGAACCGAGTTCACATCAACCATACCCCAGACCACCCTTTTTAAGCAGACTCAGGTACGGTTCGCATGTACGCACCCTAGTTCGGAAGACAGCGTTCACATCATCCAAACGAACCGAACACTGGCGTCAATAGAACCCGGGTGCGCAACAAAAGTGCTAGTGTGAAAGCAACTCTGTTTCTCTGCACATACATTTCCCTGGACATCACATGGGTTGTAAACACAAATTCTTTGGTGAAGAAGGCACAGCACTGACTGTACAACCAACTTGTACCAGCAGTTATTTTTACCATTGCTTTATTCAAAGCACACTAACCTACAGCATCCTGGTTTGGTATGCTGGATGCCCTTACGGAACAAAAATATATGGGAATATACAAAATATAATGCGATATATTACATAATACATTTCCATATATGGGAAACTTGTGCTTATATTTTTCAATATACTGCAATATATGCATTGACCATGTATGGCTATATATTGATACATATAAAATATTTATAAATGAAGACAAAAATAGCATTACATTAATAAAGCTTTATCCTTTATTGTGTACATACTGTATATTGCACATACATGTTCCCATATAAATGTGAATGTATTGTACACACATATATACACACATTCATGGAATGAGTTACAATCAGTGGTTACAACAGACGTCTAGTTCCCAGCATGCTTTGCTTCTGACTGTTAAAGGAGAGTAAATGTTAAAATGAAGTGCTATTTCATGTGTTTTGCTCAATATTGATATAGGAGGAGATCTGTTAGTGTTTAAAGTTGTGTTATTTTGAAATTTAAAAGGTTTTCTGGTATGTGTGAGTTTTTGGGGTTACCATTGTGCTGAAGAGTAGAGTCTGTGGTTAGGTTTATGATTGGCTGAACACCATTAAGACTATAATAACTTTATTTAAAAAGTAACTGCTGTGCACGCTATAGCACAGTGATAGTCTCTTTGGTAGAAACTTTAGTACATGCAGGTGTGCTTTTGTTAACTAACTTGAAAATATGAAACATCTAAAAGGTAAATAATTATAAAATATAAGAAATGTGTTACATAATATATTTGACCATATATGTGTTTATACTGCATGAGTCAATATATCTGCAATATATTATGCATGTAGTACCATATCTGATCACATATAAATCTATATATTATGAAGTATATTACTGAATATAAAATTACATACATTATGATATATTAGTAAATATATTATCACATATTTTTCAATATATGAAAAGCGGCAATTCCTTATGTATTATTCAATAAATTGTAATATATTTACGAAATATATTTTTCTGAATATTTTCAAATATACTGTTAAATCATGTAATATATTGATCATTCATATATAGGGAAATATATTTTCTTTCCATAAGGGTGTACTGTGGCAGAGAAAAAATCTCTGTAGAGAGTCATCAACTCAGCACAGAAAATCCCTCTCATTGGGTCCTAAAGACAGTAGAAAAAGGAATACACTGCCCTCCTCATTTTAACGTCATGGTCCCCACTACCGTGAAATCGGAGCAGGCACATCTGCTGTCACAAGACTATTTCTTTTGGACAAAGGGACTATAGAACATGTTCCCCTCCCAGAGAAAAAGTCAGGCTACTACGGTCGATACTTCCTGTTTTGAAAAAGATGGTGGACTGTGTAGTGAACAGCAGACATGATGGCACCAGAGCTTCACAACAGACATCCTTAAGACAAAAGAGTGTGATAGGGCCCTCAACGACAACTAAATGACTATTGTAATCAGGACTGCCAAAGGTGGAGGGCAGGACAGATGACATCAACGGCCCATTGATCACAGGCTAATCTCATCACGAATTGCCTTTGTTCACCTCAGCCTTCCATGCCTGAGTCCAAGGTGTGAATGGCCATGGACTCCTAGAGCTACCAAACCGGTTCTGGCTAGAGCACAGCAAGAGCAAAGAAATGCTCAAAAAAAGACAATTTCTATACATATTGGCTTGAAACCACCAAAAATGGACAGGAATACTGTAAGGAACATGTCCTATACGTATTTTTATTCATCCAGGAAACTGTACACACACAGTGGAAACCGCACCTGGAATAAAAGCCAATGCAATTGCACACACTGAGAAAGAAATGTGATACCTCAACCAATCCACATCAAGTTTGGACACTATAAGTTCAAAAGACTACTACAAGGACTTTGAGAAAGGTTTTGAAAAGAAATAAAGCATTTTCAAGGACCTAAAGACACTGTCTTATTTAACTCTGTATTTTGGGACAATACAACAAGTTCCACAGGATGGGAAGGTGATGTGATGGGCGGACACCTTGAATGCTACGACCCAATCACATTACCACAGCAGGAAAGGTGGGGATTAGTAATCCCTTCCCCAACAGGAAGCAATAAAAGCTTTCCCAAGTGAACAAACCCTTGTTCTGAGTTTCTGACCTGACGAGGGAAGAACAACAGCACGACCAAGGTGATACTCTTGCGAGTAAACCTTTCACCGCACGGACCTTCAAGCAGCTCAACTGCTTCTGCAGATGGACTTTGGCTTTTTGCATATGAGATCACTTCAGTTGTGGCTCAAAGCCGGGGGATTTCATCCAAGTAATCCCCCGGGCAAGGGCACGCACTGTGTGCTTTGTGCCCTTTCTAAAAATCCATGTTTATGGTAAGTCACACGCTGAACGCTTCGTGCACTTCCAGAAATCCATGTTTATGGTGAGGGTTACACGCTGCCGCTTCGTTCCCTTTCTATGTGGCTCAGACCCTGGTTCCTCACCTGGGGTCCCACTCTAGGTGCTTTGACATCGCAAGATGCTAACAACAGACGCTTCCCTTACGGGCTGGGGAGCGGTCTTAAGGTTTACACTTTTATCCACTAAATGAGCTCATTTCAAATTTGATGCCTGCTACAGGTCTCAAAAAAGTTGGCACGGGGGCAACAAATGGCTGAAAAAGCAAGCAATTTTGAAAATATTCAGCTGGGAGAACATCTAGCAACTAATTAAGTTAATTGATATCAGGTCTGTAACATGATTAGCTATAAAAGGGATGTCTTAGAGAGGCAGAGTCTCTCAGAAGTAAAGATGGGCAGAGGCTCTCCAATCTGTGAAAGAATGCGTAAAAAGATTGTGAAAAACAATGTTCCTCAACGTCAAATTGCAAAGGCTTCGCAAATTTCATCATCTACAGTGCATAACATCATCAAAAGATTCAGAGAAACTGGAGAAATCTGGACAAGGCCGAACACCTTTATTGGATGCCCGTGGTCTTCGGGCCCTCAGACGTCACTGCATCACTCATCGGCATGATTGTGTCAATGACGTTACTAAATGGGCCCAGGAATACTTCCAGAAACCACTGTCGGTAAACACAATCTGCCGTGCCATCTGCAGATGCCAACTAAAGCTCTATCATACAAAAAGAAAGCCATATGTGAACATGGTCCAGAAGCTCTGTCGTGTCCTGTGGGCCAAGGCTCATTTAAAATGGACTGTTTCAAAGTGGAAAAGTGTTCTATGGTCAGATGAGTCCAAATTTGACATTCTTGTTGGAAATCACGGATGCCATGTCCTCCGGGCTAAAGAGGAGGGAGACCTTCCAGCGTGTCATCAGCGTTCAGTTCAAAAGCCAGCATCTCTGATGGTATGGGGGTGCATAAGTGCATACGGTATGGGCAGCTTGCATGTTTTGGAAGGCACTATGAATGCTGAAAGGTATATAAAGGTTTTAGAGCAACATATGCTCCCCTCCAGACAACGTCTATTTCAGGGAAGGCCTTGTGTATTTCAGCAGGACAATGCAAAACCACATACTGCAGCTATTACAACAGCCTGGCTTCGTCGTAGAAGAGTCCGGGTGCTGAATTGGCCTGTCTGCAGTCCAGATCTTTCACCTATAGAGAACATTTGGCGCATCATTACACAAAAGACGACTACAAACTCTTCAGCAGCTGGAAACCTATATCAGGCAAGAATGGGACCAAATTCCAACACCAAAACTCCAGAAACTCATAACCTTGATGCCCAGATTTCTTCAAACTGTTTTGAAAAGAAGAGGAGATGCTAAACCATGGTAAACATGCCCCCATCCCAACTATTTTGAGACCTGTAGCAGGCATCAAATTTGAAATGAGATCATTTTGTGCATAAAATTGTAAAATTTCTCAGTTTAAATATTTGTTATGTTATCTATGTTCTATTGTGAATAAAATATTGGCTCCTGTGATTTGAAAGTCTTTTAGTTTTCATTTTATTCAAATTTAAAAAAACGTCCCAACTTTTCCGGAAATCGGGTTGTATTTCATCCCCGGCCCAAGGAACCTTCATGTTTGGCCCCTGATGGGTACCAACTGAGGGATACTGGGCTGTCGCCCAAGTTATTGAGACCATTCTCAGTGCTAGGGCTCCATCCACTAGAAGTTATTCCAATAAATGGGGTGTCTTTGAAAAGAGTTGCACTGCACGTAATACAGATCCAGTTAACTGCCAGATTTATGTGGCCGCTTTATCGGCTTGCCGCGCCTTGATTGACGGGGTGCCACTGGGGAAGCATCCTCTGCTCGCTCCTTTCGTTCATAGGGCCAGACGACTGAAGCCTCCCGCTAGAACCAAGATCCCTTCACAGGACTCAGCTATAGTCCTTGAGGGTCTAGTTGAGACCCCGTTTGAACCTCTAGAGTCAGTGCTTGACAAGCTTCTGACTCTAAAGATGTTTTATGTTCTCTTATGGCTATCACTTCTTTGAAGGAATTGGGGATTTACAGGCTCTGTCCGTTTCGCCATCTTGCTTAGACTTTGCCCCAGGAATGGTCACTGAGATATTATTATAAGGGAGCAGTACATGAGAGTTTTTTACATTTTCAAAAAGCTGACAGTTTGGATGCTGAATGGTTGACAGAGAAGATCATCAGTTGTCTAGAGAGATATGGACTGGATTACAGAACCAATCTTGTAGGACAGGGATATGATGGAGCGTCTGTAATGAGTATGAAGACATACAGGTGTTTCTGCACAAATAAGGCAGTGGCAAAACATGCGTTCTATGTGCATTGCAATGCACATTGCCTGAACTTAGTTTTAGTTGATACTGTCAAGTCAGTACCCAAGGCATCATGTTTCTTTTAGTAGAGAAACTATATGTCTTCATGTCAGGCTCATACATTCAGCACAAATGGCTTGAAGTTCAGCAAGAAATGTATGGAGGTCAGCCTAGAGAGCTTCAGCAGCTTAGTGACACAAGATGAGCATGCAGGTACTTTGACTGTCATAATATGATGGACAGGTTACCTGCAGTGCTGTGTGTCCTTGAAGATATTGCTGATGAGAGAAGTGGGGACAGGTCTGTGGAGGCACAGGGTCTTTGGCAATTGACTTGCCTTTCATTGGGCTTCTAGCAACATTCTGCAAAATGCTGGGTGACACCAAGTTTCTGATATACTTCAGTCACCGTCACTAGACTTACTAAAATTACAGAGTAGAATCCTTTTATGATGAGCTATGGAGAGAAATCCTAAACCCAGCTCAAAAGTGTAATATCAGCATTGAAAGTGTGAAAAAAAGGCAACGGAAGACCAGCTTTAGACTAGAAGGATCTGTAGTGACATCCCCTGTTGGCGAGCGTAATAGTGACCAAGATGACAAGGATGGTTTTAGAAAGAACATCTTCTATCCAATCCTTGACTCTGTGATTGGGGAATTACAGAAACGTTTCTCCAAGCCCAACTGCAACATAATGAGAGGTGTTCAAGCACTGCATCCTAACAGCAACAGCTTTCTAGAAGAGTCACCTCTTAAACAAAATGGCTTGGGATTCGTTTGACAAACGACTCGTTTAATTGACTCAGAGTTGACTCTTACTTTTGAGAGACAATAACTTTATATACGGTGCACTTTCAGATTTAAAAATTTGCAGGATGTTTTCATTCACTTAGAGCTATGTTACACACTACATGAAAGGTAATTTTAAAAAATTCATAATAGGGGCACTTTAACAGTGTTGTTCAATAAAACAATATGATTACTTGCTTTTGATGCTTTATTTGAAGCATTTATTATTACCTCAATATTATTATATATGTATTTTAAGTCATTTTAGTTTAATTACCACAAAAAAAAATATTGATTACTCAATCATCAAAATAATCAACCAATTACTCAATTATCAAAATAATTGTTAGTGACAGCCCTAGACTAGTTAAAACATTTCAAATTCAAGTCATATATTTCATCTTTGAAGATTTCTTAGAAATAGTGTTAAAATATTGTGTCATTCTTGTGAACCCAATATCGTGTATCGACTCGTCGTTGTCACACCCCTGCCTGAATTGGTGATGACTGTACAGCATTTTGAAATGCAATTTGTCATGTGAGTCCAGTTCATTTAACCACTGAATTGACTGAGATTTAGACTTTGGTTTGCCTGGAACATAACCTCTCTATGTTAAATCAATCACCTTTGAAACTTTCACAAGGTACTTTGCTCTGCTAAATTTAAAAAGTAATTTTTCTTAGATGAAAAAGAGATATGAATACATCCCACCATTATGCAGAGAGCAGGCTAATCCAGGCACATGAACAGGCCCCCCACCCACCCAGATATTTGATATAGTTTAGATATTTGTAATGGAAAACAAAAGAAAAATACAATTTTAATATAATTTTTTTTTTTTTTTTTTAGTGTATTTATAATGTTTATTGCTTTTTTGTCATTTTTATTCTTTTTTTGTGTTGTTTTGTTTTGTGATGTACACTACTCCCTGATATCCATCAAAAGTGTTATGTTCTGAATATTTCAAAAGCTCTGAATGTGCTCCACAATTTTGTTGATGATGTAACTAGAACAAGTTTTGTTATTGGCAGACACAAATAAAGTCTGTCTAGCAGATAAATAATGCATTTGTGATACAGAACACTATGTTGTTCTAAGCTACACATAAAGAGACACTTATGCACCTCTAAACTCTTCCACGATTAGATTTGAGAAACAACCACATACTGTACAAACAGATTTAATTAAGGTTTTTGATAAACAGTTTATTTATTATCTATAGCAGTGCCATCAATGGTCAGATCCACTAGATGGCAAACTTTCAACTTTAACCTAAACATGGTTTGACTCGAAGTGTTGGCATGAGGAAACACAAGAAAAAGAAAGCAAAAACTTGGAAAGTGAGGACAAGAAGAAAGAAGCAAAAACTTGTGAGGACAGAATGAGCAACAGAAGCAAGGACAGAGCAGCTGAATGTGAGAAGGAGGTGAGAACATTGGTCATACTGGCTAAAATTAGCTGCTAACAGACAGACCCGAAGATAGCAGCAGCTATTCTAGCTATGAATTTAGAAGGTCCGGAAATTGCTGATGCATAGCCATTCCTGGACCATGGGGGTTGTAATTGTCATGCACAAACATTTTTCAGTGTTTATGAATGAAAGAGTTTTTGAAAGGAAAAAAAGGATAGAAAGAATGAATCAAGTGAAATAACATGGTAAAATGTATGATCAAACCAAGTAAGTATAAACAATAGAGAGCGGCTGTCATGGTTAAGCTGCAGCAATCCAAGAAAGCACGCAGGAAGATGATTAAACTGACTTCTAATAAACACAGAGGGAAACAAAGCACTACAGTACATACTATAACACAACATTAACACTAAGGAACTAAGGAAAACCAAGGGCTTAACCCTTAAATGCATACCTCGGGTCTTTATCGACCCGGGACGTCATTCGCTACCCACCTCATCATTCATTTTTTAAAGTTAGACATCGACCTTCTTAGTATTTTTTTCAATGAATTCATTATAAACAATATAACAAGAAACAAAATCATAAAATTATAAAAGAATGCATGTTTTCCCATTCATTTTTTGTAAAAATTGTATAGGGTCGCTAACGACCCGAGGTGTGTATCAGTGTATGTATATATTTTTTTCTGCACAACAATAATTGAATCTTTAATGACAGAATAAGTGCAATTCACCTCTATTTCACAAGGTGGCAATGTCTGATACACAATGATGAAGTGACGTTTGATTCAGACAGAAAAAGAAAGAATAGGAAGTATGATCAACAAAACTTGAAATGGCTCAGCGATTTACTGCAGAGCAAGTACTGAACGCAAAATATGAGTGTCACTGTCACTTGATGATGGATCTGGTGAAGCTGTCAGCCAGGTGGACCAGGTGAGAACCCAGAGCACACTCAGGATGAATGCACATGGCAGAGCCAACAGAGAGAGGAGCCATGGCGGGGCCCTACTGGAGAGGCCGGACGAAGTCAGGGAGATGACCAACAGATGTGGAGACCCAGGTGAAGCTGAGGAGACGAAGAGCCAGGGTGACACCTCTGGTCTGGAGGGCCAAGACGTAGCTGACAGCTTGTGAGACTCAGGTGGAGGCGGGATCCTGAAAGACAGCAGAGGAGCTGGAGTAACTGAGGACAGTGGTGGAGCCGGAGGGAAGGCGGAGCCTGATGGAGCTGAAGGGGTGGAAGACGGAAGCTGATGTCAGACCAAGGAGGAGCCAGAAGGAACGAGGGAGCCCGGGGAAGCCAGTGGGATGAGGTCCACTGTGGAGACAAAGAGCATGGAGTCTGAGGCTTTGAGGCCAGAGATGGAGCTAGGGGATCATCACCCCAAGGCGGAGCTGAGGACCGGGAGGATCCAAACCGTTGCTGATCCATGGCGGATCCAAACCATTGTATGGTGCCACTAAAGGAGGAGCTGAGGGGCTAACAGGAGCCAGCAGAGGCAGGGCCGAGGGACTGGCTGCTGGTGGCTGAGGAGGAGGGAATGGGAGGCTGGGTGGGACCATCGGAGATGCAGGAAAGTTGGAGCTGGGCGGAACCAGCGGAGACGCAGGAGACTTGGAGCTGGGTGGGACCAGCAGAGACGCAGGAGACTTGGAGCTGGGCAGGACCAGCAGAGATGAAGGAGACTTGGAGCTGGGTGGGATCAGTGGAGATGCAGGTTATTTGGCTTGGGAATAGGAGGGAACCAGGGAATCCATTATATTGACCATGCTCATAGGCAGCCACTGTACACCAGAGAAGGGGGCACGGATGGTATCCAATTCCACACCGTCAAATTCCTCTAAAATCCCCAATGGGACAGCCATAGCTCGGGCTCCGGGACGAAGATGGCCTCAATATTAAGCTTCGACGCTGTTTTCGTGGCAGGCTCTGTCTCCCAGTTTGTGGCAGGCTCAAGTTCTTGGTCTGTGGGTATGACTGAATTCTGGCTGGGCTCTGGGTCTGGAGTGGGGCTGGCAGGGTCTTTTTCTGCTGAGCAGATAGTAAAGGGAGAGTCATTTAGGCACAGTACCCATTCCATGTAAGCAGCAAAATTCCCCCGAGGACCGTCCACAAGCATGCATGCCTTGGACCGCTCGCTGATTCTAGTGTAGAAAAATACGCAGAGAAGAGCAGTCAGGATAGTGGGTGAGGCATGCCAGATCTAAAAATCCATTGTGTGGTCCTCGAGGGAGCGCTCTCCTTGCACCAGCAAAAGGAGGTGCACCACAGGTAAATCCATAATTTTATGGCCTAATCTAATCTTGGTCAAATGTTCTGTCACAGTTAATCCAAGCAATCTAAGAGAGCACGCAGGAAGATGATTAAACTTACTTTTAATAAACACAGATGGAAACAAAACACTACATGCTATAACATTCACACTAGACAAGGAACTGAGGAAAACCAAGGGCTTAAATACACAAGGGAAGCTAATCAACAGAATAGGGAACAGGTATGAACTAATTAGAAACATTAGAAACTAACAAGTGGTGAGAAAATAAGAACAAAAGAAATAGGAACTAGAACTAAAACCAAATCAAAATACAATGAAACCAACATATATGTGACAGCAACATTAGCATTCTCATTCATCTCAATAGCCTTTGCTCACCTTGTGACTAATGAGCTGCAGGAAAATTGTCATTGAATCACTGATTGACTGATGGAATTGCAAGAACACACATTGTATCAAACCTCCACCATTGAATATCCTGATCTGTGATGTCAAAGACTGAAGGCAGGACAAATATAAGACTGTTTTAAGCTTTGAAGAGCCTCCAAAAAGAATATGTCACTGGTAAAACATTTACTATAATATAATGAAATACAGCAAAAATTAATTTTGAATATTGATGAAAATAAGTACACTTCAGCATACTTTTAAAAAGAATACTTATTATGGAGATAATAAAACTTTAAATTTAAGTGTGAATTGAATGTAATGTTTTTAGACACTTAAATGCATGTTAATTATTATTAAATAAAAATGTTTTATAGTTTAATTTTATATCAAATGCAATTAGCTGTTATTAGCAGCCAATATTGTAATACCTTTATATGCAATTTCATAATTACTTCTATTGTCTTTAAATTATGGTTAAAGTGTCCTGCCAAAATGTACTGACAAGAATTTATGGTATAAGTAAAATACACTTTAATGTAATTTCTATTGAAACGTAATATATTTTAAAGGTGTACTTAACACTTCATGAAAGTGCACTCTCTTTAAGTACATTTAAGTGGTCATTTGTTTCATTAACATTATATAATATGCAAGTACAGCTTTTAAGATTATGCTAAGATTTGAAGTATATTACAAGCATAGGCACCAATCCCAAGCACCCACGGAAATGGCCGAGCACCTACGGAAAATACTCTACGGAAAGATATTCTCCATTCATTTTATCCAATCAAAAAATCAATTGAGATTCGGGAACCTCTTTGATAGGTGGATCTCACATCGGGTCCCGGTGGGTCATAAATACACACCATTCTACAGTTATATTTACCATTACAACATAACAACTTGACACAAAACCATGTGCCGGGTGCTCGTAGTTGGAGTAGCCATCGTCGTCCACAGGGAGGCGGAGGACTATGGAGCAATACATGAGGAGTGTCCAATAGTTTCAAATTACGTGTCGCCACACAACTTACACATTCCAGCATAAACGCTCCCGATAAATTAATTGTTATTAAAGCATTGCTATATTCACAAACCACTGTTAATTGTAACAGAAAAGTAAGCATACAGTATGAAGGATTTGGCAGGCAGAAAGTGCACAAAGAACGTTCCCCTTATAATCACAAAATCTTTTCACTCATCTTAGTTCATTGTGACCTCACATAGTTCTGGTATAATAAATGAAGCTGACTGCATATCCTATTTACATAATGTCTACACTTTGTCTGATATAATGAGAGGATTTGTGAGCTTGCAAAACTCAGAATCCACTCACCACTCAAAACACCAGAGTTTTTGATTTGTCATTGTCCAAATCTGTTTCACCAACATGTTATTATGAGAAAACTGATCCTAGTTCAGCAGTTATGGGCAGCTTTTTCCTCTAAAAGTGTGAAACCTGTGGGCACTCACCGGCAGAAACATAAATCGGAGCCTATGACTACAAGTACACATTCAATACAATTAGTGCACTTCTTTTCAGAAGGGAATACATGGCTATGGTGAAAGATCTTCTTTGTCCTCATATGGTGCAGTTAGTTACTAACCAGACCTTGACCCTTCGATCAAACCATATGCAGTTCATTCGATCCACTCCTCAAAAAAGTACATCCAACTATATTCATGCCAATTTATTTTCATTATTAAGCCCACTCATTGTGTTGCACTCTTCCGTATGATGTTACCCAAAAACAGCTCACTGCCATAATTTATCACCATAACACTTCTTGTGGCTCGTGACCAACATACATGACAGTTGTGTGAAATGCATGATCATATGCATGTACAGTAGCTCAAAGCAGCAGGTTTATTAATCAGCAGCTTGGACTCAGTTTATAGGTTTCTGGAGCCACAGCACTGAATAGGCCAATCATTATCATGATATCTGTGAGATAGGGACTTTAAATTTGCATAACCACGGGACAGTTACTCAGGGTCAAAATGGACCATAAAGAAATGGACTCCCTATAGAAAAACTAGTATATCCTGATTTAGAACAGGACAGAAAATACACCACCCAGTCTTTCCCACCCAGTCTGAGTCATTTCAATTTGCATGCACAGTCAGATTTGGAAAGCACTTGCCCTCACTTCTACTGCTATATGTATTGCCGTCTCCTAATGTACCAGCTCATAAGAAACATCCAAATCATGACACTAATGCCTTTTCAGTGATGGAGTATTAGCAGGGAGTGTCTCAGATGGTAACCATGACAGATCTGTGATAGCTTAAGAGATTAAATACGCAAATCAGGAATAACACGAAGCACTGCAAGCGCCAAAAGACACATTGAGCTGACTCAAGGGGAATAAGGGGGCTGTTTCCTTATTTCTGAAGGCTGTTCCTTTATATATTGACAGCACAAGGATTATCAAAGGGTTTAAGGGAAGAAACAAGTCCAAAAATCTGAGGGTGAATTCTCAAAAAATATTCTAAATCTCAATGGCAAGTCCATGACAAATACTATTGTAACTAATAGACCTTACTAATAGACCTTAGTCAGGGTAGACAACCTAAATTTGTTGCTATCTTCAATGACAATGTAATTGATAGAAGTACAGTCCATTAAAAATATTGTACCATTTTGATGTTAATAAAAGCCAATGAAACATTTAAATTACTTGTTACAAATTTTTGATTATCAAAAACCGACTATTGAAAATTTTGATTTGTATCATATTGAACAAATTTTCATCTCCCACAGCCTCATTTTCATTTAAATTATATTAAATTTCATTATAAATTATGGTATATACTTGAACTAAATTCTATATCTGACAATTATACCAAGCAAACAGCATATTCAGGCCTTTGTTATAGGTTTTTCCACACATGAAGAGACACTGGTGCAAATTTTTGTGGCACAATTTCATAGAAGTTTGTGAACAACAACTCTATATTACAGTACGAATGTTTGCTAAGGAGTTTTTTTATTTTTTATTTTTTACTTTCTTGAGATGTATTAAGGTTAATTGAGGATGATTGGGCCATTTTTTCCCGGTCATCTCAATGGTGAAATGTGTCTCAATTTACCAGAATTCACTCTATATTAGAGAGGAAATATAGATATATCAACATATTTTACTGTATTGACAGCCTTAGTTTCTGGTGGTAGAAAGTTTGACCTCTATCATAATTTCAAAAGGAAATATCATATCCTATGCAGGGAACTCTTTGAATGTTGTTTTGCAGGAGGGATGGGAAACCTTGGAGTTACAAAGACTGAAAACAACTTACATAAATGAAATCAGAGAGAGAATCAGAAAATCACTCAACCCTTGATATATTTTTCTTTTTGGTGGGTACACTACAGTTACTGTTGCTGACTAACATCAGCTCAGCTGAACTGTAAGAGGACACTGCAGTGATCTAAAAATGTCAACACTGACAACAGCTGAGAAGAGCTAGCTGATCTCCAGTTAGCATTCTCACATCTATCACAAATCACAGTAAGGAAACACAATTGTTAGTATAATAATAATTCATAGACCACATCAGAGAGATATCAGATAAATGGAAGAGCTTCCATCATTCTAAGACAGGACAGAGTCCAAGGGCCTCGTTTATAAAATGCATGTACAATTTGATACCATGGATTTTATCCTACATCAAAACAGAAGATCATATTGGGATTTATAAAGGCAAAAACTGACATGAAAAAGTTCTTATGCATACGCCATCGAAGAGCATGTTTTTTTGTTTGTTTGTTTTTTTTGTTTAAAAGCTTGTTACATCACTTATTAAAATCTTATATCTTATATAAAAATCTGATTTTTGCTGTTGCTTGTATACCAGTAATTCAATTAATTCAACATGGTTTATGAAAATGTAATAATAAATAGGTGATCTCAATATGCATTAATATAATTATATTCACAAATGAGCAACATTTGAATTGCTTTTTAATAATTACATCACAGAGCTTGAATTTCTTTGCCCATTGACGATGAAGAATGCTGTACTTCTGAACCAAAAAGACATAATTGTGGCCATCTGTAGTTGATGCGCTTGTACAGATTGTGCTTGAATTTAAGATTAATTTATTTTACAGATGCTATCACAACTTAAAATTTAGTGTTAGAATAACTTTCTTGGATTTAACTTAAGATAACTCAAATATCTAAGCTGTCACTTAATACAACTTCACATTTCAAGTTGACTAAATGTAAAATTTTAAGGCAGCACAAACACTTTTTTTTTTTTTTGGTCATTTCGGAAACTGCCGTACAGTACATTCACATTTAGGATCATTATATGGACATCTTTATAAATGAGGCCCCAGAACCCAACATGTCCCCATGTGATTCAACCCCAATGGTTCACTGAAGGACACTTCATTCACTTGAACCTTTTCCAATTTGCTATCACTTCATTCACTTGAACCTTTCCCAATTTGCTAACATTCCTTTCTCATAATTCTCCACGCACCTCCAAAGCAAGTTCCTCCACTTCAAATTGCTTTCTGGACATGCGGTCCTCGCCAATAGGTTTGTGGTAGTAGATCACCATGACATCATATTTCTTCATTACAGACTTGTAGTTCTTGCTGGTCAGTTGATGGACACGGTCCTTCCCATCATATTCAGGGAACTCCAGGCCCTTTTCACTCCAACACAGATAAGCAAAAGATAGCAGAACCACTAAAAGCACCCAACCCCACTTCATGTCACTGTTATCTCACTTGAAATGGTTAAAAATTAGTTGCTTGTATTTACTTTGTTCCTAACTAAAGTCAGACTATTAGGAACAAGGTCCAATCCATGTGCTCGCCACCCAGAGAAGAGCAGGTCTCACTCCTTACACCCTTTTAAAAAGACACATGCACAAGTCGACTAGCTGTTGGGGAGGGTGGGGATGTCACTCTGAACACGGGTATGATATGGGTTGGAGCAACTAGAATGAAACTCAAATTGCACCCAGACCAGTCAAGCTTTCTGCTTGTTAAGTCGTGACGTAAGGAATACTGCTTCCGGTTCCAAGCCTCTACTCGTTTCACTTGAGAATACTATACTATCTCAACAGTTGTTTATGAGCACTATTTATTCATATTACACATTTAAAGTGTAACTTCTCCAAATTTCAATCTGCTTTATATTGTTACAATGTTGGTAGTATAGTATGATAGTATGTAAATGAACAATGTTTACTTGTTCTCTGTGTTACCTGGACCGAGAAATTCAAGTTTATTTGTCAGCAAAAGTCCAGACAAATAGACAAAAAAGACTTTTGACAGCTCCAGGGCTTTCATAAAAATTACAGATTATGCTTCCGCATTTTTGTATCCATGCCTATGGACAGTTATTATCAAAACAATTATTGTAAGAGTAGGTTGATGACTGAAAATTATATCGTACTTTTTCTACTCTTTAAACAGCATTATGGTTAAAAAAAAAAAAAAAAGGAACACTATGGCAACAGCTTACTTAACTGTACGTAAAAGCGTTTTGCTTCAGGGGGTTGAGCAGAACTGGCTTTTTTCTCTTTCCTCTAGTCAGGTAGCACTGATTGCATTTTTTACCCACCTTTCTACTGTATAGGCAGCCAAATTTTATAGAAAGCCCATTTTGCGGTGAAGAACCCCCTATCTTAGCATTTAAAAACTTATGGTGTACACTATAGTCTACGTTTTCACAGCTTCCCAGACACATTTTTCTAACGATTTATAAAAGATAAATCACTGTCTGGCCATCTAGGATTTTGGCATGGAGATAAAGGTTAGGATCATGATTTTATGGTAGTATTACATCATCGTGAGTGTATATTTACTGTTCGTTGTTTTCTTCTGGCATCTGTCCCACATTTGGACACATTTTGGAGGTGACACATGACATCAGACTTTATGTGCAGATTGAAATGCTAGTCAAATTTGACAGTTTTTACCTGCTGGTGCTTTCATTGAAAGAGGGCAGGTATTGAAGTGGGCAACAGGATTCCATTGCCATATTAAGTTTTGCAGGGCTATGACCCTTACTAAAAATAAGGTGATGCTTGGACACTGAGAACAAGATGGCGTGCACTGTACGTTTTGCCACTACATGGTCAAGCTGGCACAGCTGAAATGAAGTGTCTAGTTTCACCCTGATTTTGTTTGCCAGAGCAAACACTCCCAAAGCTTTTGCTCTTCATTGTGACATGAATCCATAAAGGAAAGTGGGAAGAATGGTCTAACAATACAAACAATTGGCTATTTATGACTTTAGAACAATGTATTATAAATTTAGCATAACCCACATACAAATAAAATGTACTTTAATGCACTGTGTCTGCCAAATGCATTAATATAAAAGTATTCACAATTTTTTTAGCATAAATCATATGCATTTGTGCATATTGTACAGATACATATTATTTTGACTTGATTTATTTTTAATTTCAATTTATTTTGCATAGTTTACATTAATATACACAGAATGAGATTCGTAAACGGTAGCAGATGGAAAGAAAATGAGATAAAGCATTGAAACAGTCCCTCAAATATTCATTTACAAACAACATTGAGTTGGGATATTAATAAAGTTTGACACTTGACCTTAGCTCTTATATTTCATGTGCTGCCAGCTAAAACAGTTTGAGGTGTTTGGAGGGAGTTATGTTTGGGCCAGTGAAGCGAAGTGGAGTGTACTATGGACTGTAAAGAATTTTTTTTCTTTCAGTTCTTTCATTTTATTTTACTATGAGGAAAAAACAACAACAACAACCTATTAATCAGCTGCAATTTATTTGGATTGCAGTGCTTCTGCTTTCAAGGTGACCACAGTATGAAAAAAAAAACACAAAAAACAAACAAACTTGTATTTCTTATTGGCAATTCAGAATTTGTTTTGTAGATGACATTATGTGCTGTGTATTTTTCTTTTGTATTAAAAGCTTTTTTACATTATTTAACCTTAAAGTTTAACATTTTCTTTAATGCTAATTGAATGGCTACGTTCACTCTGTCAGCTTTTAGGATTGACAACTGCGTTTACTTACAGGTGTGAGTCTCGGAATGTTCTGTTCAAACAGCAACTTACAGTAGTGTCTTGAATACTGTCTTAATGAATGTGCAACAACAGTGAAGCCCATATTCTCTTACCAGTAATCATAGCGACAGTGACTAAAGTAATATAAAAGATGGCGACATCCATAAAACTGAAAAGACTTAACACTTTTGATACTACAAGAGGCCAACTGAGCTGAGAGTTCATCCATCAAATCTTCATTGACCGACTCGAATACATCTCGTTGTGGATGGATACGACTGTAACCATGGTTCCCTAAGTAGGGAATGAGACGACGTGTCAGAGATGATGCTGTGGGAATGCCTCTGCGTGATTGTGTCTGAATCATGTGCGTAATCACTCATTGGTGGAACGTCATTCTGTAGCGTGTGATGTCATAACCAGGAAGCTTTAAAGGATACCTGGCCAAACATCATCAGCTTCTGATTGGCTGAGGAAAGTCACTCACAGGCATGCAGAAAACATGGCAAGGCTACACAGCATCTCGTTCTCTACTCAGGAAACCACAGTTATAGTTGTAACCGAGACGTTCCCTTTTGAGGGAACTTCTACGTTACGTTGGAGATGACGCTATGCGAATGTGAATGCCCACTACGCCATACTGAAAAATGCCTGTCCTACTGTAAATTATAGCGAGCACAGGCTAATAATAATAATAATAATATGTTTTATTTATATAGTGCCTTTCAAGAACCCAAGGACACTGTACATAACGTTGATAGATAACATGAATACAAATATACAATCAGTATACAACACATGATCAAGCAAACCTGGTGAGGAGTCCGAGTCTAGACTAAAGAACCTCACGAATTTGTGTGGAGAGGACCATTCCCCGGCTTATCACACACTTCTTGAAGAGATACCCCTGATAATAAAGCCGTTATTCTCCTAATTTCCACAACTAACCACTTGCTAATTCTTCGCATAGATGCTGGAGAACCCTGCCTGGATGAACCGAAGTATACCAACAGCTGGTCAGTTTTACACCACTGGGCAGCTCTTTGGACATAACAATCTAGTGCTCTGACTGGACATAGCAAGTTTGTTTTTTCCTTGTCCGATGCCTAAAAGGGTGGAGGACAGAAGGCCTGTAAAACTATAGCGCATGCCACACAGGAAATGAGTACCACGAAAGAAACGAGACACCAAAGTGTTTCTCCCAAAAGACTCACCACCCAAAGGTACGTGGTAAGCCACAATGGCTGCCACATACACCATCAGAGTGGAAGGGGATAGCCCACCCGAGTAACGATCCTGGAGGAACTCCAGCACTGAACCAATCAGGCATTTAAGTGGGTCCACATGACATTCTTTGCACCATGAAGTGAAGACTCTCCACTTCAATGCATACAGTCTCCTTGTGGAGGAAGAGAACCAAAGTGGAGAGTGTGGTGTTTCTTGAGAAGCAAACAGGTCCACTTCTGCCTGGCCAAACTTTTTCCAAATCAACTCCACCGTCTTGGGGTGGAGTTTCCATTCCCCAGGCCTCATCCCCTGCCTCGACAAGATGTCTGCTCCCTGATTCAGGTGGCCAGGGATGCAGATTGAGCTCACAGAGAGCAACTTGCCCTGGGTCCACAGGAGGAACTGGTGTGCAAGTCTTTAAAGAGGGCACGACCGCAGTTACTTTACTTCCTGAACAAGCCCGCACCTGGGTCCACATGACAGCTTTCACATTACCATGCGAACCGTGTCCCGTTCTGAACTAAATTGCCAGTGTGAAAACGCCCTAAATGACAGATGTTGTAAGTCCTTAGTCTCCTCTGCCTCGATGCTGAGCACATCTACCTCCTCAGAGCTGGATAGCATCAGCACTGGGCCCTCACTAGGTATGGAAAAAAACACAGAGCATGCTTCCAGTTCCCTAGTGAAAGTGCTGGATCTATCTGATGAGAGCCAAGAAAAGGCAGAGCCCGTCTCAAGCTCCTCCACTAGATCCATTTGCGAACCCCATGATCTGAGCCGTCGCCCTGCCTTGGCAGAAGCAGGACCTGAACCACTAGGAATGCGAGCTTGGGCGGTCTCCTTGAAAACCGCCAGGTGGGAGCAGAGCGTCCGTAGTGGCATACGTTCACAAAGAACACAGCCAGCCCCCCTCGAGAGCTGACTGTGCATGCTCCGCTCCCAAACAAAAAAACGCACAGATCATGAGTATCACACCCTATAATGTAAGGCGGGCAGGGAGAAACACACAATCTGAACTGCTGTTTACTCACCATAATTATTCAATATAGTTCCAATAAGACAAACAAACACCAAATAAGTGGCACAGAGCGCTAACGATGTTTGGTCCGGGTATCCTTTATAGCTTCCTATATGGTAGGCCTAATTTTATTTTATTTTTAGTTTTATTTATTTATTGCCTAAATTAGTAATGATTTTTTCATATTGGTTTATTTAAAATAGCAGCATTTTATGAAAAATTCACTTTAAAGATCTAGATTCATTCATGGTGGTAACATGAAAAATGTGATTAGTGGAAGATTGCTGCCATCTACTGGAAAACAAACACTTTTAAAATTACTTTTGAAAATTAAACAGTATGTTAAACGTGCTCAATGAATACAGTTTTGTGCATGAATGCTAGATGTAATTACCCTTGTTATTTGTGTTTAAGCTATAATGTGGCTTAGGTACTGTTCCCTTTCAAGGGAATTCACACTGCATTGAGAACTGACGCTGCGTGATTGCGTCGTAAAGCACTTGTGAAATCAGTCCAATGGCGTGACGGAAGGTGGGTGATGCATTAAAGCATTAGCCAGTTCACGGCTTTTCATTCAACTTTGATGTCGTCTCTGTTCATTTAATCACACGAACACCCACATGTGGTGACCCCGATGCTCTTGGACGTTTCCGGAGGTTTTTTTTTTTTTTTTTTCAACGTGGTCGCTCTGAAGTTACCAGAGTTTTTGGAGCAGCAAGCATGGTTTGCCCAGGCGGAGGCACAGTTCGCGCTGCAAGACATCACTGCGGATGACACAAAGTACTACTACATCGTAGCTTCACTCAGCGGCTCCACAGCATCGTGAGCGGTAAGCCTGTTAAACGAACCTCTGGAGAGGGACAAATATGGCGCCCTTAAAACGTACCTGTTGGGAACTTTTGGTTTGACTGAATCAGAGCTTGCGAGGCAGCTTCTTTCGTTACCAGGACTGGGTGATGCAAAGCCTTCTGAGTTTATGGACCACATGCTGACATTGTTAGGTGAACATAAGCCCTGCTTTATATTCAAGGAACTGTTTTTTTCAGCAAATGACAGAACAAGTCCGCACGGCTTTGGCTGGCACGATAATTACGGACTTACGAGAGCTGGCTAAAATGGCGGACAGTCTACATACTGCTGCACAGAGTTGTGCTATATCAGCATCTTTCAACGCCTCCATTAACCCGCTGGTGGGAGTGGCTAATCGGATTGCACAAGCACCACCACGGCAAAACGACTCTGGATTTTGTTTTTATCATTCTCGTTTTGGGGACAGGGCCAAGAAGTGTCGATTGCCATATAATTTCCATGGTAGGAGTACCACACAGTCTGTGAATGCTGTGGACAATGGACATGCTGGTTGCCTTCTCTTCATTACGGATGATATATCAGGATGAAATTTTCTCTGTGACAATGGGGCTCAGGTGAGCATACTGCCAGCGACTCCTCTCGATGTGTGGTCTGAGCTTAACAACCCCTGACTCGAGGCTGCTAACGGCAGCAAAATCCCAACGTACGGTAAGCGCCAGGTTAAGTTGTGTTTTAACGGACACCGTTTCACTTAGGATTTTGTTGTGGCTAAGGTAGCTCGTCCTTTGTTGGGTGCTGATTTCCTTTGTGCAAACGGTTTGTTGGTTGACGTGCAGAACCGCCGCTTAGTCGATGCAAAAGATTACAATTCTTTGCTTTTTCAACAACAACCTTGTCAAATGCTTCAGAGCCTAGTTGCGAGTTTTTGCGCATGCTCACTGAGTTTTCCGACTAACTCAGCCAACTTTCTCTACAACGACCACGAAACATGGCGTGGAATATTACATTTCTACTACAGGTCCACCTGTGTATGCTCGTGCTCACTGTCTTGACTCGTTGAAATTACCCACCGCTAAAGCTAAGTTTGCGTACATGGAAGAGTTAGGCATTGTATGACGTTCAAATAGTCCTTGGGCTTCTCCCTTGCACATGGTGCCTAAGTCAGATGGCAGTTACCGTCCATGTGGCGATTACCGCAGACTTAATGATGTCACAATTCCCGATCGCTACCCTGTTCCGCATATTCAAGATTTTTCGGCATTGCTAGCTGGCAAAACAATTTTCTCCAATGTAGACCTGGTGCAAGGTTACCACCAAGTGCCGGTCCACCCGGACGACATTCCGAACTGCCGTCGTCACCCCTTTTGGGTTATTTGAGTTCATGCGAATGCCGTTCAGCCTGAAAAATGCCACTCAGACTTTTCAGAGGCTCATAGACTCTGTGTTACAGGGTCTGGACTTTCTTTTTGTCTACCTGGATGACATTTTAGTCGCAAGTACATCCAAAGAAGAACATTTGTCGCATCTCCGTTCGCTTTTCGAACGCCTTAGCATTCACAGACTTATCATTAACCCTGCCAAGTGTCAATTCGGCCTTTCGTCTTTCGATTTTCTGTGAATTACTCCAGTATGGACGCAGACCAGTGTTCTGATCCGGAAGTCCAGTCCTTGAAGACAGGGGTCACTCGCCTTAAATTGGTTGATGTCATGTTTGATGAGGCCGGCATTTTGCTTCTTTGTGATGTTTCGTTGGGTCTTCCTCGTCCTGTACCCAGTAGTTTCTGTACCTAGAAACTGGAGATGACATGTTTTTGACACGGTTTGTCACATCCGGGTACCAAAGCTTCCCAAAAGTTGATGGCCTCTGGCTCGGCCTCAAGAAAGATGTGAGAGCGTGGTCCGTTTCATGCATCGCCTGTCAAAGAGCGAAAGTGCAGTGTCATGTTACAGGACATGTTTTGAGGTACCAGAATGTCGTTTCAATCATTCTCACAATGATGGATCGGACTACTAGATGGCCAGAAGTTGTGCCCTTGGTGTCAACGTCAACTGGGGACATTGCGCGTGCTTTTATTGGCACCTGGAACGCCAGATTTGGCACCCCTTTGGACATCTCCTCAGACCGTGGTTCCCAGTTCACATCTGAGCTTTGGGCTGCGGTCACACATAATCTGGGCATTAAGCTTCATCACACTACAGCTTATCACCCACAAGCGAACGGTCTATGTGAACGTTTTCACCGATCCATGAAGTCTGCACTGAGGGCTGCCCTGAAGAATGACAACTGGTATGACTGGCTCCCATGGGTGTTGCTAGGACTTCGAATGGCACCTAAGGAGGATTTACTAGCTTGTTTAGCGGAACTTGTTTATGGGCAAACACTTCGGGTGCCTGGTGACTTTATTCCTGATATCAACAACCCGTGGTATAGCCCACAGGAGGCGCGTTCTGCCAATACCGCCACTTTGTGTGCTTCGGGACGCAGCGGTCTCCATTAAGCCCATATCTCAGTGTCCGCCCAGAAAAGTGGTGGCGCTAGAATGCTTGCCCCCTCTGATGAGGGTTTCAGAGGAGTCAGTTCGGTTGTTTCCTGCCGGTCATCCTTTTCGGGGAACCGAATTGGCTACTCAAGTTGTGCCGGAGACCAGTCTCGAGAGGCTGGTACTCTTGGGTACAAAGTCTTCTAGGGTAAGACGGATCTAAGGGCCGTGATTACCTCCAAGAAGGCTGCATGAGGGCAGTCTCCTGCGGGGGGAAGTGGTCAACATGGTGCCCATTTTCCTCTTTGTGCCCTCAGGGGGCCATTCTGCCAACCCTGCCACCTCGCGTGCTTCAGGGTGCAGCAGTCTCCAGTGAGCACATATCTCAGCATCCGCCCGGAAACGTAGCAGTGCTGGAGAGTCTCAGAGCTACCATTTTGGTCATTCCCTGCCGGTGCACCACTTCAGTGCACCGAAATAGTTACTCAGAAACTCTGGAGGCCAGTCTCGAGAGACTGGTTCCCTTAGTAGATTTTTGACAGCATGGAAGACTGCCAGTATATCTCAATGGGTCCTGCACTTGGGGGTTCCTGTCCTCATTGGTAGGCCCTGAGCAGGCTCTGGTTATGGAACAGGAGATAAAACTCTGCTGGGGAAGAAGACCATTAAAATGTGTTCCTCCTCCAGACAGAGAGTCTGGGTTTTACAGCCAGTAATTTATCGTTCCAAAAAAGGATGGGGGGTTGAGTCCAGTTTTAGATCTGGCGAATCGGGATAATCAGATCCGAGGACTGGTTTGTCACGATAGATCTTTTGGACGGATACTTCCATATTCCATCCTTCCTCAACTCAGGAAGTTCCTCAGGTTGCTTTCGGGGACAAAGCATACGAGTACTGGGTTCTTCCTTTCGGCCTAGTCTTGTCACCCTGTATTTCTGGCTCAACGTGTGAGCAGATGGCAGATTGGCATTGAGATGTCGTCCTTGCCCACGTAAAAGTATGGGGGGGGGGTGATTTCAGAGAATCACTTTTTCAGGTGTGGTGTGGGATTAGACGACGATGCATGCATGTCTTTCTCCTGCTCGTATCGGTTCAATCCTCACAGCCGTGAGCAAGATAACTAGGCCAGTCACTCACTGTCAAACAGTTGCGAGACTGTTAGGTCTGTTGGCAGCTGAATCCAACATGAGACCATGAGCATGCCTGCTGTACATGAGACCTTTGCAGTGGTGGCTCAAGACCAAGGTGTTTCCTTGAGGGGCAACCCATTCTGCATGATGCAAGGTTACACGCAGGTGCTTCGTACTTTGGTTATGTGGAAGAAGTCTTGTCCCAGCGTCCTGTGCTGGGAGCTCCTTGTCGTCGTGTAACGCTCACGCCAGACGCTTCCTACACAGGCTGGGGAGCGATCATGGATGTTTGCTCAGCGTCTGTGGACAGGTCATCATTTCTCCTTGCACCTGCCTGGTGATGATGGCTCAGGCTCTACATCCCTGGGCACCAGATTCAGGGAGCAGACATCCTGTCGAGACAGGGGCTGAGGCCCAGGGAATGGAGACTCCACCCTGAGGTGGTGGAGCTCATATGGAGGTGCAGAGGTGGCTGAGGATGTGTCTGTACACAGTTTCACCTGATTGTTCTACTCCCCGGAGTTCTGGAGGGCAGAGTTATGGAAGTGTGGGTTTGGCCTCTGAGGGGGCCCAACTCATAGACTCAGGTCTCTCAACTGAGGTTGTGAGACCATGCTAACTCCAGAGCTCCCTGCACAAGGAAACTGGCGGAAATCATCAGCTGGATCCAGTTACTGCCCGGTACAGTGCTGGAATTTCTGCAGAATTGATTCTCTGCAGGGTTATCCCCTGTGGCGGTCTAGCTGCTTACCACGCACCTTTGGGTGGTGTCTTTGGGGAGAAACCCATTAGTGTTTCCTTCGTGGTGCGTTGGATCAGGAGGAGTATGGTGGCTTTGTAAGCCTTTTAATAGGGGTATCCCTACAAGAGGTCTGTGATGCGGCAGGCTGGTCCTTTCCACACACATTCGTCAGGTTTGACAACCTAGATTTGGGCTTCACCCCTGGGTCCCAGTTGCTTTGTCTTAGTTGTGCTCAAATTATAATTATGATATTGATGGACTATAATCGAGCGCAGCGTTAGTTCAGTCAGGCCACATAGGCATAGTGCCCATCGTCTTCTTTTGTTTCAGATTACTAAGGCTTTCAAGTCCTAGCTGGCATGGACCTCTCTGCTGAGAGACACTCATCCTCGTAACCAAGCTACAGTATAGACATCCCACTGCCACATTTACATGATTACCACTGTTCACTTTTAAAGACATTACTAAGTGTCTTAATTGTCTATGTATTTCCAAGCTGATGGTTCCATGGGGGGTTAATGTTAAAGCTCTTGTATGTTCAATTAATTTCGGAGCAAGAACCCCCATAAGGAACCATACCGCCAAAGATAACTTGTGTTTCAATAAACTCAAAGTAACTTGACAAAGTGGTCCTGTCTGAATTCCATAAATTTTGGCCTGTGCTCTAATGATAATGTCATGCAGTGTACACAAACAACAAAATATATTGTAAACAGAATATTTTCCCAAAACTACACTATTGGCACAATGTTAGGAAAACCTGTAGGCAGAGTGACAGAGGAAGAGATTATTGCACTGACATGTAAACATAACAAAACGTGACACCTATTCACTTACAAATCTGATGCAGGCTTCTGTCTGCTGCAGAACAGCCAATGTATTTTCACGTTCTTCAATCAAGTACAGTAATGTCAGTCAAATGTGCATAAAGATACAAAAGACCTGTGATGCCTTTATACTCTGTCAAAAATCCTTTTATGGTGAATTTTGTTGCTTGGCAACTACAAACCTGACAGACTGTTAGCTGGTTTGAATCTCTTTCAAATTGATTCATTGTTTGAGGTGAGGGTCATCCAAAAGTTTTCACATTTCAGTAGAGCACATCTCGAAGATTGTATTCAACTGACCACTGAAAACTCCAGACCCTGTTGACCCCTATATAGAAAAATGTAGAAAGCAAAGTGTTTTGTTAATGAGAAGAACTGTATTGTTCACTACTATTCTGAAGTGTTGTGTAATGATGTAATGTGTGAGAGAACGGAAACGAAAGAGTAAACAAGATGGATGAAGATGGATAAAATAAACTAAGAGAATTAGTTTATTTTATTTATTTATTTTATTTAGTTTTATTTAGTTTATTTTATTTATTTATTTTTTTTTTAATAATGTAATATCAGGATTATGTTCTATTTAGTGATAATATTGTTCCTGGGTTTCTGTTTCCTGTGTTTCCACACCTTTGTTTTTATGGCTACTAATGAGTTTATTGATTAGTCCCACCTGTCTCTTGTTCAGTTCCTTGTTATTCCTGAGTATTTCTAGCCCTTGGTGTATTCAGTTCTTTGTCTTGCATTGTAACACTGCTGAGTGTTCTCCACAGTTCTCCTGCGTGTATTATCTCCATTGTTTTATTTAATAAAAAGAAGTACTGCAATAGATCCCTCTTCTCTTCATTTGTTTACCCAACTGTGACATACAGATGTATTGTATATATAAAAATAATGGTAATGCTTTACAATAAGGTCCCATTAGTTAACATTAGTTAATGCATTAACTAATATTAACTAACAACGTGCAATACATTTGTTACAGTATTTATTAATCTTTATTGGCATTAGTTAATAAAAATACAACTGTTCATTGTTAGTTCGTGTTAGCTCAGGTCCATTAAATAATATAAACATTCTTTTTATTACTTTCTAAATTTATTTTAATAATGTGTTAGTAAATGTTAAAATAAACATGGATTAATAAAATCTTTAGAAGTATTGTTTATTGTTAGTTTGTTATCTAATGTAGTTAACTAATGTTAACAAATGAAACCATATGTAAAGTGTTAAAACAACGACATACACTCACCGGCCACATTATTAGGTACACCTTGCTAGTATCGGATTTGACCCCCTTTTGCCTTCAGAACTGCCTTAATTTGTTTGTGGCATAAATTCAAGGTGCTAAAAACATTCCTCAGAGGTTTTGGTCCATATTGCTGCAGATTTGTCGGCTGCACATCTATGATGTGAATCTCCCATTCCACCACATATTAAAGGTGTTCTATTGGATTGAGATCTGGTGACTGTGGGGGCCATTTGAGTATAATGAGCTCATTGTCATGTTCAAGAACCCAGTTTCAGATGATTTGAGATTTGTGACATGGCACGTTATCCTACTGGAAGTAGCCATTGGTGACCCGCCAAAGTTTATGTAACAGGTGAAATAATATTTACATGTCGGGTGCGGTGCGGGTGTGGTGCGGGTGCGGGTGCGGGTCGGACGTGCGGTAGGCACGGGTAGACTGCAGGTCCAATAGCCAAGACTATTCCAACTCAATTCGGTGCATTTGACAGCTGCTTTCAAATGGTCCCGTGCTTATTTGTGTTTACGCGCTGTCTGAAGACCGTTAAAGGCTTCTAATTACAGCAGGATTTGCAGCGCTGAGCATTGTAGCCAATCGCGCTGCATCTAATTGAAAGCTAGTGATTATTAAAGGGAGCGCGCTTTGCTTGCTTTATGTATTTAATATAGGCTATTTACAAATTGAATAAAAATTTTAGAATATTTTTCACGCTGCTACAAAGTGGACCAGCGGCCAGGTAAACACTGCTTAGTTTTAGAAGAGACAAGCGCGTTTAAATGCCGAGTGAATCTGATAAAATATTTACTAGCTTTAAGCTTACAGTTCAATAGCCCTACTAAAACATTCTTTGTTCTATTATTTTACTTGTGTTGTTTAATGCAATGTTTAATTAGATGCAGCGACATATAATGCCTAATGTTGGTTTTATTGCTTGTGTTAGGCTACATGAGAAAAATAGTTTTGTCTACCTGATGTAGGAGATTTAATGAGGGTGCGGGCTGGGTCGCGGTTTTTATGTCAAAGGGGTCGGGTCGGTGCGGGCTAAAATTAGTGTTTCTGTCGGATATCAGGTCGGGTATGCTGTTAATAACTGCGGGTGCGGGGCGGGTGTGGGTTTATCAAACAGGACCCGTGCAGGACTCTGGGCTACACTGTGGTCATTAAGGGATAGACATGGTCAGCAGCAATACTCAGGTAGGCTGTGGCATTTAAACAATATTCAACTTGTACTAAGGGCCCTACCCAAAGTGTGCCAAGAAAATATCCCCCACACCATTACACCACCAGCAGCCTGAACCGTTGAGAAGGTAGGATGGAGTCATGTTTTCATGTTGTTTACGTCAAATTCTGACCCTACCATCTGAATGTTGCAGAAGAAATCGAGACTCATCACACTAGGCAAAGTTTTTCCAATCTTCTATTGTCCAATTTTGGTGAGCCCATACGAATTGTAGCCTCAATTTCCTGTTCTTAGCTGACAGGAATGGCATCCGGTATGGTCTTCTGCTGCTGTAGCCCATCTTCTTCAAGGCTTGACGTTTTGTGCGTTCAGAGATGCTCCTCTGCATACCTTAGTTGTAATGAGTGGTTATTTGAGTTACTGTTGCCTTTCTATCAGCGCAAACCAGTCTGGCCATTCTCATCTGACCTCTGGAATCAACAAGACATTTTCGCCCACAGAACTGCTGCTCACAAGGATATTTTCTTTTTTTCAGACCATTCTTGGTAAACCCTAGAGATGTTTGTGCATGAAAATCCCAGTAGATCAGCAGTTTTTGAAATACTCAGACCAGCCTCTCTGGCGCAAACAACCATCAAAGTCCTTTAAATCAGATTTTTTCCCCATTCTGATACTCGGTTTAAACTTTAGCAGATCATCTTGACATACCTAAATGCATTGAGTTGCTGCCATGTGATTGGCTGATTAGATATTTGCGTTAACAAGCAGATGAACAGGTGTACCTATAAAGTGGCTGGTAAAACTTTATAAAACTTTTTTTTTTTTGGTTCAAATCCATCATCATCATAATAATGTGGTTGACTCTTGTCTGCCTTCACTTTTTTTAACCAACAGCTATTACAAAAAAATCCATATATGAATAATATTGGAATTATATTTTGAATGCTTAAAAATGTTTCAAATTTAAGAATTTTGAACAAAATACTTGTGATCAACATTTAAAACCAATGCTAGACCTAAACCTCCCCCATTTTACAAGTGAATGGATGACATCTGCCCTCACAATAGCAGTCTTTTTTCCTCTTGATGTTTCTGGGTGTCTGATGAGGCACAGTTAAACTGTGGCTCGGCTCTGGGCCTAATTGGGTGGGTAATTATGATTTGACACAAACGAAGAGCCGGAGAGTTAATTAACCACAGTCTGGCAAATGACATTGACAAGCTAACTGGGAATAACGCTGCCTTCAATTGTTGGAATGATGTTATTTACAAGTGGGGAAACTCTGGATTTCCAACTTTCTGAGTTTAGGGCGTGTCAGTTAAAGAATGGCCGAAGGTAATTGATATTGAACAATTAAAAATGTCATTATGAATGTTGGTTGTACTTTAGTGCGCTGTTGATGAAGAATAGTGATAGAGTTTGCAGGACTAATTTTAGAGAGAAACATACTTATGCATGTTTGTCTAAGTAAAAGAGTTCTTTGTAGGACAGCTGTGAATACCATATTGTTTTGTGTCTGTTGCTTTTTTTTCGACTCAAATTTAATTCAGCACTTCTGCGACTATAGTTTGAGTTGCTGTAGTTTTATTGAAAATATTTTGCAGGGAAGCAAGAGAGTGAGAGAGAAAGAGAGCTAGAGAGGTAAAATGACTCTGCATTTTCTTTGTTTCTCTGTTGACTCACCCTCCACACACACACACACACACACAAACAACAAAAACAACCAGTTCCTTTCAGCGACATCACAGAATGAGTCCAGCGGAACGGAGCTTTCCAGAACCATCAGATGACACACAGGCATGTGCTCTCTGTCTATGAATGGTGCCTTCCACAAATAGGGCACAAAACAGGGTCTCTAAGAAAAGAGTACACTTTCGTGTTTATTTCTTAACACACTTAAGTATACTTTTAAAAATAAATGATGTTTTATTAAAGTTTGGGAGGAGCAGGCTCAGATAATTAACCTAATTAGCACAAGTGGAGAGCATTCAGTTTATCAACTCAACCAACGGCAAGAGGTATAAATATAGCAGACTTACCTCAGTTTGTCAGCATTAGGCCCCAACCTACATTCCCAACATGTCTGAAATCAAGCTCTCGCCGTCCGAAGAAAAATCTTTCGTCCTCAAGGAATCTTTACCGCAATCCTCTGGCCTTAAGAGCGATTATCCTCTACCTAGCACCATCGCCAATCCCTCTGTGTTATCTCACGGGCGTCTGCCCAAACAAACTGGTCCCAGCACGCCAAGGCCTACCCCCGCCACCACGGGCAAAACATCCACAATCTCTTCCCCATCTTTCTCTTCTCCGACCCATTCAATCATTCTGGCCATAAAGAAATAGACAGTAAGGCCTGTCGAGCACAAAGCTCGCATCTCGGGCAATGCCGCCCTCTTCCCGCAAAGGAACGGGCCTTCCTCCAGCGTCAGGCCGCTACAACAAGCCCTCAGCAAGCTTCGCCGCAGATTCAGTTTCGGCCAGCTCCCAGTCTCAACCCCCGCTGGCTCAAAACCGTAAGAGCACAGCTCAAATCCTTCTCGTTTTCTGCCCTGGTTGAATTTTGCTTCGGGCTTCAGTCGCTAAATCACGAGCATAGTTTATGCTATCTGGATACTCATTTCGATCGGAGGAAAACAGTTTTCGTAAGTGATTTGCTGTTCAAAACTAATGCGCTGCTTCCTTGTAGCTTAAACGCATGCATACAAACAGCAGCTCGCACAATACATGCAGTCAGATCACACGCGCAGTCCCACACAGAATTATTATGAAATTATTGTCAGCGCCGTCCTGCGATTTATCAACAAAATCGAATGGAAAGTGAAAGCTGTATGAGTTTCTTTTTTAAAGTAATTTAAACCCAGCTTCACTATTGTTAAAGAGAATGCCGTACAGACTGGTAGGACAAATTCATACACGCATTCGTTCTCACTAATGCATTCAAATAAATTCCACTTCCAACATCTGATTTACAACGAACAAAAATCGGTAAGTAATATAAAGACTCAGATAACTGATGAAAATAAATTATGTTGAGGGTTCCTCCTTGTAATGGGAGAAACAAAGCTTTTCAAAACTTTGAATCAATTGAACCAATTGCTTCGCAAAATGATTCACTGTTTCGAAGCGCTCGAAACGTCACACGCTGGTGACGCCTGCTGGTCAGAAGGGTATAAATGCATCATAAATTTAGCTCAAGTAAGCATGAAAAACATTTTACAAACTAATTGCAAATGTTTTATTGAAAGTGCAATCTATTAAATGCAATTAACAAATTATCTAAAACCATTAAGACCAATAAGAGACTATTAAAAAAAAAAAAGCTTCGAAGATTCACAAAGCAGTTTTTCGAAAGTCGCCCATCACTAGTTCCTACACAGTTTGGAAAAGTATGGAATTTTAATTTGAGTAATTCTTTAGTGATCATTTCTCATTTATTTAACTCGATTGAATAAATTGAAAGTGCACATTTTTATTATGCAAACCTCTTATGTTTTACCATAAGCGAGTCTCTTTTGAACTTCACTAAATTAATGCGTGCATGCCACTCAAACCAGCAACAGATAAAAGAACAAACGATCATCTAAATCAGACTACTTTGCTGTTTGATGATCATCGATTTCAGCATCAAATTGAAGTGTCAGAGGTGAATATGTGCAGGTTATAACGTGTTTTAGGCTTCTCATCACGTAAGCAAATGTTATCACTTTGAGAAAACCAATGAAAAACCAGAGAAAATAAGAATATTTACAAAAACGATCAATTAAATTTAATGATCAATCTCTCAGCCCTGCAGGGTTTCCATTGAGCTTTGGATTTCAATTGTCCAGGATAAAACCACAGATCCTTCCACGTCCATTGAATTCTGGGCATTGACTTGGATACAGTTAATTTCCAGGCCTCACTGCACAAGGAAAAATCGATAGGATATTTCTGGTCACGCCCACCTGCCTAGACAGTCTAAACAGTTCTAAACTTGAATTGCTATCATTGCTCAGCCACTTAAACTTCATGATGCGTTTAATCCTGCAAGTCCGCCTTTCATCTCACATCTCCTCTCCCTCACGTTTTTGATTCACATGCTAGAAGACGAGCATCGGACCGCCAGGCTCCACTCCTCCTCCCTTCGCTCAGCCACACACCGCGACTTTTTGATATAGGTTTCCAGCTGCTGAAGAGTTCATGGTCGTCTTTGACGTATTTTTCGTTTAATGATGCGCCAAATGTTCTCTATAGGTGAAAAATCTGGACTCCAGACAGGTCAATTCAGCACCCGGACTCTTCTACGACGAAGCCATGCTGTTGTAATAGCTGCAGTATGTGGTTTTGCATTGTCCTGCTGAAATACACAAGGCCTTCCCTGAAATAGACGTCGTCTGGAGGGGAGTATATGTTGCTCTAAAACCTTTATATACCTTTCAGCATTCATCGTGCCTTCCAAAACATGCAAGCTGCCCATACTGTATGCACTTATGCACCCCCATACCATCAGAGATGCTGGCTTTTGAACTGAGCACTGATAACATGCTGGAAGGTCTCCCTCCTCTTTAGCCTGGAGGACACGGCGTCCGTGATTTCCAACAAGAATGTCAAATTTGGACTCGTCTAACCATAGAACACTTTTCCACTTTGAAACAGTCCATTTTAAATTAGCCTTGGCCCACAGGACACGACAGAGCTTCTGGACCATGTTCATATATGGCTTCCTTTTTGCATGATTGAGCTTTAGTTGGCATCTGCAGATGGCACGGTGGATTGTGTTTACCAACAGTGGTTTCTGGAAGTATTCCTGGGCCCATTTAGTAATGTCATTGACACAATTATGTTAATGAGTGATGCAGTGTCATCTGAGGGCCCAAAGACCACGGGAATCCAATAAAGGTCTTCGGGCTTGTCCCTTACGCACAGAGATTTCTCCAGTTTCTCTGAATCTTTTGATGATGTTATGCACTGTAGATGATGAGATTTGCAAAGACTTTGCAATTTGACGTTGAGGAACATTGTTTTTAAAGTATTCCACAATCTTTTTATGCACTCTTTCACAGATTGGAGAGCCTCTGCCTATCTTTACTTCTGAGAGACTCTGCCTCTCTAAGACATCCCTTTTATAGCTAATCATGTTACAGACCTGATATCAATTAACTTAATTAGTTGCTAGATGTTCTCCCAGCTGAATCTTTTCAAAATTTCTTGCTTTTTCAGCCATTTGTTGCCCCCATTCCAACTTTTTTGAGACCTGTAGGCATCAAATTTGAAATGAGCTCATTTAGTGGATAAAAGTGTAAAATTTCTCCGTTTAAACATTTGTTATGTTATCTATGTTCTATTGTGAATAAAATATTGACTATGTGATTTGAAAGTCATTTTATTCAAATTTAAAAAACGTCCCAACATTTCCTGAATTCAGGTTGTAAAAACATTGTTGAATATCAAGTGTCCCCAACTAAGCAAGCCAGAGGCTACAGCGGCAAGGAACCATAGCTGCCCCAAAAGGACTCTCCCAGCACCAGATTCAAACACTCGGTCACTGGTCATCAGAGGCTTTTAAGAACTATATCCAACTATATCCAATCCAATCACTTCCATATTAAAGAAACTCAATCAACCCTTACCAGCTAAATTCTTCAGCTTCAGCTTGTTCTCTCACTCAATCCTACAAGCTCACCATATCCTCCTCAATTAACACCATCAATCAAATAAAACAGTGAAAATATTAGTAGTGTCTTCCCACCCACTCCCGCAGGAGCTCACTCCATTCTTACACATGCAGTAGCAGTGTTATCTCCTCTGCTCCCACAGGGGCTCCATCTCTGGCTAACCTTGCTTTCAGGGCCACAGCAGTGTTATCTCCCCGCTCCTGCAGGAGCTCAGTGTGTCTGGCTGACCCTCTCCACAGCGATGATATCCCCTCTGCTCCCACTGGAGCCCAGTTTCTAGAGCTAATTTTGTCCACCTCTGTAGCAGTGATGTCCCCTCTGCTCCTGCTAAAGCTTAGTTTTCTGAATGAATGAAGAAAAAAAAAACAACTGAAATTTCTTTCTCTTTCTTTCCCCGTCCAACGAGGCTTACCCGTCTGATGCCATGAGTATTGATCTCCCATCGGATGCTGCGAGAGCCCTCCTGGTCGAGCATCTATGTTTTCTCTTTCTCCATCCGGCGAGGCTTACCCGTCCGATGCTGTGAGTATTGATCTCCCGTCGGATGCAGCAAGAGCCCTCCCAGTCGAGCATCTATGTTTTCTCTTTCCCCGTCGAGCGAGTATTGATCTCCCAGCGGATGCAGAGTCTGCCCTCCCTAATTGGCATCTATGTCTTTCTTTCTCTGTCCAGCAAGGCTTACCCATCCGATGCTGTGAGTATTAGGGCCCGTCTGCCCGGCGATGTGCGCTCCTGTCAGGGGCGGCATGGACCGCCCCAGTTGGACGGTTTAACTCATGCTGCTCCACATTTATCGGCTGGTAGGGCTTTACCAGTCTGATGCCGTGAGCCTTGGTCTCCCGACGGATGTCACAAGAACCCTCCTGATCGGTCGTTCCAAATTTCGTCTGCTCCTCGTTTGCTCCGGCGCCATGAACTGCTCCCGCCAGAGGCAACACGGGTTCTCCTGGTCAAGCGACCACGCTTCTTCTTGAAACGCCAGCCCGCCAATTCTCTGTGTCTTTTGGGGGTCTTTAGTCTGACGGCTGTCCTTTACTCTTTTGCTTTTTGTGGGAGTACTCTGGGTTCGGGACAAAATTCCGAGCTCAGAGCCCTCCCCTGGACTGCACGCCAAATACACATAACTTTTACTCTATTTAATTATATGTAAATGTGAATTTGTGAAATTATGTTTTATTAACAAAGTTTGGGAGGAGCAGGTTCAGATAATTAACCTAATTAGCACAAGTGGAGAGCATTCAGTTAATCAACTCAACCAACGACAAGAGTTATAAATATAGCAGACTTTCCTCTGTTCATTTGAAAGTTTATCAGCATCCCTCCTCCACCCCATCTCCTTACTTCTAGTTCTATCTATTTTTACCACAACCGGGGGGAGTACTCTGGGTTCGGGCCAAAATTCCGAGCTCGGAGCCCTCCCCCGGACAGCATTCCAAATACGCATAACTTTTACTCTATTTAATTATATGTAAATGTGAACTGAAATTTAGCAGTACACTTAGCCATATTTCAAAAGACAACAGAAGTAATTTCGAAATTATATACTATATATAAAGATGTACTTATGTCCTACTTAAGTGGGTCAAATGAGGAAATATTGCAGAGACAAATATCTAAATACATAAAAATAACAAATTCCAAATATAATTAGATGTTTAGTATATGTTAATATTATGTCATTTTAATTGTCCAGAAGGTCAAGACCTCTGATATGTAACAGTCTAAATTTCTCTTTATAAGAAACTTTTCATGATGGGTTGGATTTTAAATAAGCATATTTAATAAAAACATGAGATTTATGCCTTTAATGTTCTTAATGGGACCCATTTGTGAAAAGCGCCTAACAAATCGACAAGGTCCAAAAACTTGTTTTTCTTCTCCATTCTCCCTCCCCCCTCCCCCTTTTCTGCTTTCTCTTTGTCACTGTGTTTCCTCAGGATGTTTTTAGAAGTTCTTCTGCGAGTCTCTTTCTTCTCGGTTTCGTGAATGAGTCAGTCTTGTGACAGCGAAAAAGAACTTCCCCATTACAGCATTTCACGGGGCAGACACACAACGCTGCTTTGATATGTCAGGTTTATGGATGTCAGAGTCTTGCTCTCATTTGCATGAATGTGTTTTTCTGTCTATGCACTTGCATGTATTTTTGCATGTTCGTGACAAACTGAGCATGCACGCACATGCATATATACCTAAGCTATGATAAATAATGAATAAATAAGTCAGCACATTGATCAGCATATAACAAAACAACTATTGTGCATACAAGGATCAGATCTCATGTAGAAATATCTTCTGTGCCTCAGATGCTGAGCAGAATCTGGTTGGCTTTTCGCTCCACAGCAGCCGCACGCATGTGATATAAGTCAAAGCAAACTGGGTCACGGCAGCATGGCGGTCTGCCACCGTCAGCACAGCGACTAAATCCTCTTCCACTGCACTTACAAATCCCTTTCAAAAAGCAAATTAAAAGCTAACTATGTGTTAATACTACACTGATACCAATGAACTTCATTCTCAACAGAAGGAATTTACATTTCTAATATGTACGAAAGAAATTTTCATAAAACTGCCTACTGCTGAAATATGCAAATATTACAATAGGCATGGACTGATGCACTGCACTGTGATTAAGTGGCTAAGGTCTCTCTCTCAGTTCAATTAATATATTTTTACTGGCCTGACAAAAGTATATTTTGTACATTGCCAACGCATTAAAACAACATAGAAAATAGCTTAACTGAACAAATGAAATTTGTGGGATTTGAGGATTTTAACAAATAATATTATAGTGTAATAAAGACATGCAATCATGTTCTTTTTAAAACTCTGCAATGCTTTCAAACTCTATTCTCTTTGGATTTGCAGTGTATTAAATTTTCATGAGTGAATGTGAATGTGTATTTTGTGGTAGACTTATAGTCTCAAGATAGCTGTACAGTTTAATCATGTCCATATAACATTGTAAGATCAAGTGCTGTTTACATGTGGTGAAAAAAAAATCAAACAAACAAGGAGATGCTCAGAAAAGATAAACGGACAGACATACTCATACAGATAGATAGATAGATAGATATTTTTCACGTTTACAATCGCACATTTCTTTTGTTGACAATACTACCCCCTGTGGGCAGATGCAGTACTGCAGGGCGCAGAACATTCAATTCTCCTCCCAAATGTAAACCACTGGAATTCTCTTTAAATTAGTTTAACAGTTGTTGTCATATTATAACTGTAATTATTTGTCTTTTAAAGATCGGTAAGGTGGCTCTATATAACGTTTTGTCAGCAGATTTATCGCAGCGATAGAAAGAGCGAGCGTGAGGATGTGGGACTGTGTGGAATAAAAAGGAGGAGGGATTATCTGACCGGATAGCAAAGTGACATCAGGCCCGAAAAATGTGTGTATGTGTGTGTTTGAGGCTGCAAATTCAGACAGTGTGACTGGGAAAGAGAGAGAGAGAGAGGGAAGGAGGAGGGGGTTATAGGGAGGAAAAGGCGTTTCCATTCTCAACCGGCGAGACGGTAAGAAACGCGTGAGCACGATCGAGTGAACAGGACGCTTAAAGTTTCCGTGGCGTCTTCGTTTATAACCACACTAACTTAATATATATTCGCACTCTAGTTTTGATGATTTTCGCTGATGTTTTGACTGAACTGCGTTTGTGGTGACCTGGACATTTTATTTGGGTGGCCAAAGCGCACAGCGGATCTCATCCATCACCACACCGAGCACATCATTATCATCATCATCGCTGGATCTCCGAGCGCAGGAAGTAAGTCACTCATCTATTTAATAAAACATTCTATGGTAGCATGGCATTCTTTGAAGTAGGCTACCTACTGAAGCACATACCTTGGCCATCATTCAAACAGCTACGTGTACCATGGTATAGCCTACTACAGTATTTTTTTTTTTTTGTTCTATCTATCTATCTATCTATCTATCTATCTATCTATCTATCTATCTATCTATCCTGTTATTTTGTGCTGTGGTGTGTTAATTAATTTGGTCACATTTTAATCAGCGTTTTTTTTTTTTTTTCCTCGATTGAAGTCATAGCGGTCGAGGGCGCACAGTCCGTCACGCAACCAGACCACTTTCATGGGTTCGATCCAGTCCGGCTGATTCCTTGGCGGAATGTGCGCCTTATTAAAATTAATTACAGTTGTGTCGACGAAACAGAATCCGAACGCCTTTCCAATTGTCAATGACTCAGTGATGACTAAATTCCTGATTTTTTTAACTAAAATGTTGCTTGGTTGTTCAGAATGTCATGTTTAAAAATTATAATCTTTTTTTTTTTTTTTTTTTTTTTTAAATTCAGCTTTGGGGTTGTTGTATAATGTATAAGCGATTAAAAAATTCTGGAATGAATTGAAATCACTGTACATTGTCTGCTTTCACCACTGACCCTTTATTTTTTTCACTAACAAAATCTGGCAGTCATTGAACATTCGGATTTATTAGCTAAAGGAGCTCAGTAAAACTGCTTTGGAAGCAGTCTGGACTAACTCAAAATGCAACCACAGTCATGACACAAACCCTCTTCCTCTTGGAGTCTAGTGCTTCCCTGTTCCTTTCACAGCCTGTTTTTTTTTTTCTTGCTTGAACAAAGTAAAATCAGATCCGAGTGTGCAAGTGTATGACCAGATGCGGTATTTGGCAGTCACACAGGTGTGTGAGTTTCCTGCACCTGGCGAGTGGTTTCTGTCCTATCTCATATATTGATTTGTGTTTTGCCTGTGGTAAGGGAAGGAGGCAGCTCAGCAGAAATGCACCTCCCTCATTGTCCTTGTGTGTGTGTGTGTGTGTGTGTGTGTGTGTGTGTAAAGAGCGTTTCAGGCTGGGATTGTTTGCTGGCCAAAAAAGATGCTGGAAACCTTGTTTAACAGAAACTTTAGACCAAACCCAAGCCAAACAACCAGCTTTACTGTTTTCTTCCAGTCCTGGCAGTCTTTAGTCTCTCTTTCCCCCTAACAGATAGGCAAAACAGAAAAATGACAGATAATCTAAAGCATTAGTTGTTAACTGGTGTGTTTTGACCTAAACAAAAAACCAAAAACAAAGACAAAAAAATTCTGGAAAATAAATAAATAAATAGGTAGGTAGTTAGGTAACACTTTACAATAAGGTTAATTTGTTAAAGGGTTAGTTCACCCCAAAATGAAAATTCTGTCATTAATTACTCACCCTCATGATGTTCCACACCCGTAAGACTTTTGTTCTTCTTCGAAAGACAAATTAAGATATTTTGATGACAGAATGCTGTCAGATTTCTTTCCATAGACTGCCTTTGCAACTACCACTCTGATGCTTAAAAAACTTCATAAAGAGATCAGAAAACTAATCCATATGAATCGAGTGGTTTAGTCCAAATTTTCTGAAGAGAATCGATCACTTGTTATGACAAACAGATTTAATTTAGGCTTTTACTCGCATGTAAACATTGTTCAGCGATTATAAGCAGAAGCTCAACCAAACCTGCTACACGCGCAAGAAAAAAAACTCTTCCGGAAGCTCAAACGTGCTGCGTAACCAGTGAGGTTCATTCTCGTGTGTTTACTTATTGTAAGGTGTTACCAATAAATAAATTTTGAATGCAAAATAATAAAATGTAACTAATCTTGCATAATCTTGCTATCCCAACAAACTTGCATAGTACTTATCAAGGAGAATCAAAATGCCTTCCATATCTTTTGCTATTTTTGTACGTTAAGTAACACTTTTTCTTCACTTACACTTGGTAAAATCTAGTTGAATTAGGTAGGTTTTTCTTGTATGATGAACAATTTTGGTACCATGTTGAGAAACATTGATCTAAATTTTGTTCACTTGTGCTTTTTTTGTCCGACAGAAACCTGTTTTTGCAAGTCTTTCAACATTTATATTCACTGCTATCTCTGGCCTTTTCTTTGATATCTGACAGGAGTGCTGGCATTTGCTATCGTTTACATTTATACATTTTGGTAGAGGTTTTTATTCAAAGCTGTGGACTTGCTTTCAAGGTGTACATTTTATCAGTTCATGCATTCCCTTGGAAACAAACTCATGACCTTGGCATTGCTCATGCCATGCTCTACTGTTTGAGCTACAGGAACGTCATTTCCCTCCTATAAGTGTTCTCTTTATCCAACATTTTGGATAAAGCAAATGAATCTCAATTCACCCAAATTCAACTTTCTATGTAGGCTTTTACACTGAGGCTTTTAGGAAGGCTGTCACTGTTGTTTTTGTTCCTGTATGTTTTTGTTGGAATTCTGGAAATGTTATATATTTTGGCATAATACTGAATGACACTGGATTGCAAACAAAAGCATTTGATTAGGAGTGCTCTAGTACCATGCAAGTCTCTCTTGAGTACTGTTACATAAGGTCCATTTGGGGTTTCAGGTTTGCTGTAAATATCTCTCTCTCTCTCTCTCTCTCTCTGTGTGTGTGTGTGTTTGGTTCTCTCTAAATCTTAGTCCTGCTGTTCAATCTCCTGAGTGATATAATGACCGTGCAATTTTACATCCGGTCCAGTCCAGTCTCACTTACAAGGTCGAGCTGAGTCTATCCTCTGTTGAGTCTCATTTAAACAGTCGAAGGTTCACAGCACCTCTGATCTGTAGCAATGCTTTTTTAAAACTGATTGGCAGGGATCAGCGTTTTTGTAGCCGATACAGGCCACCGATTTCTTGTCATCATGATCGGCCGATACTGATCATTAAGCTTTATATAAATGATGTAAGCTCTCTGATGACTGTGTTTTATAGCTGGAGCACACTTGGATTGGATTGATCACTCAGATTGATAGGTCTTGATTTATCATGCACCATAGAATAGGACCGCACAGCTGAAACAGAGATGGATCATTCATCCACCAGGATCTTATTACTTGGTACTTATTCTATGCAATTATTATTATTTTTATGCTTTGTGGCATTTACACATTTAAGTAGTTCTTATCTTCAGTAAAACATTCAGATCACTTGTTTGGATTGGTTTTTGGACTTTTGAAAAAAGGCTACCATGGTTCCAAATGCCATAACTTTTGATTGCTTTGAGATATCAACACAAAATTTGGCCCAAATGCAGTTGACATGATTGTGAACAAGTCTAAACTTTATGACCTGTCATATATACTTTCTAATAGTCATCATGTCAAACATGAATAATAACGAAATAAATAAGATTACATCACATTTTCTGGGGTTTTCTCAGCAGTGGTGTAACACTATAACATAAGAAACTCCAAACATGATCAAAGTCTATTTACTTCAAAATTTGAAAGGTTTTCTATTAAATAAGACCATGTGACTTATGACATAACATATTGACTAACATGAACATACTACATGTTCAAATAATGTTATCACAAAAAAAGATTTTCGCATTGGTCTGGGAAAAAAACACAAAAAACAGACAGACAGGTAAATCCACTCTCTGACTGTAGGTGGCGCTTGTGGAACAGCAGAAATAGAGCTGTTTCCTGCTAGAAATATGGTTATTTATTTTCAACAATGTGAATGTCTCAGTTGAGCTTTATTAATTTGTTAATCGTGATTTTACTGTGGATTCTTTGGTAAATCAATCGCATTTCAGTGCAGACTTTGAAAACAGACTTTTACGACATGGACTCAACAGTAATGCAACAACATGTAAGTAACTGTGTTAATTCTAATGCCTGATCTGATATGTAATGATTCATGTACAGTCAGATGTTCTTTGTTTATGTGTCAGTAAATCAAACCAGTGACTAAACAATAGGGATGTAACGATGCACCGCGAGTCGGTTGAAAATCGATGAAAATATGTGACGATTCAAGTCGGTTGAGATGTTAAATGAATCGCGATACACATTTTAAACCGCAGGGGCGCTGTCGCTGATGTACAGTTAAGGACGACCCATCCTCATTCAAATGCAGGATTGGCGGCATTTACAAAGACTAAAAATGAAAGCGTTAAGGTGCAGATACCGCAAGATGATGTTAATATACACTAATAACACACTAATACACACTAATAGCAGTCGGCGACGAATGCAAGATGTGTTTTCTTGGCAAAAGATACGGTCGTTTTCCATCGTAGAAAGTAATTCTGGTCTGCCTCATCTAACGTTAGAGAAAGGATGCAAGTTTTCCACAGACTGAAGGGGAAAACTTGTGCAGGTATTGTATTTGTTTTACTCTTTCTAAATGTGTACATAGAGTTTTGGTAACGCTTTTACAATAAGGTTCATTAGTTAACTACTTTAGTTAACATGAACTAAGAATGAACAACTCTTCTTTAGCATTTATTAATCTTTGTTATTGTTAATTTCAACATTTACTAATACATTCTAGTTAATTCACTGTGAACTAACATGAACAAACAATGAACAGCTGGATTTTTATTAACCAACATTAAGGAAAAGATTAATAAATACTGCATCAAATGTATTGCTCATTGTTAGTTCATGTTAGTTAATATAATGTTAACATGACACCTTACTGTAAAATGTTACTGGATTTTTTAATTACATGTAAATTAGTATTGGATTTTCTTTCTAAATGTGTTCAAAAGTAATTCTTGAAAGTGTAAAGATACAAATTATAGCAAATATTAAAATCTTGCCTTTATAGCGATGATGTCACTGTTGTACTTAGATTTTACTTCTTATAGCTGCAGCCTCTTGACCAGACAGACACAGCAGGAGCTGAGCAGAAACAAACCTCCTCCCGAGAAAACAGCATTGGAAGATCTAATTGGAGGGACTTTTTTGGGATTAGTTCTAAAATTTAAATTTAGTTTTGTTATTTGACCCAAGATATTTCAGTTTCACAAAGAAATATGCAGCATTTTGTCTTAGAAATAATAAAATAATACTTTTTCATTTATAATTTGTCTTAAATTTCATTTTGTTAAAAAATCGTGAGAAAATCGTATCGTGAATCGTATCGAATCGTGAGTTGAGTGAATCGTTACATCCCTACTAAACAAGCAACTTCACGTTGTTTCTCTTTGTAGGATGAAAATAGTCTGTTATTTAAATGGTTATTAAATTATATAAAGAAAGCGATCAAAGAACGCTTCCTTTGAATCGCTGGAGCTGTCAATCAAACAGCGTGAGTTTATCAGTGACTGAGTTCTGGACACGCGCCAAAACTCCCGTTTTATTCAGGGAATCTCTTAGTTACAATGCGTTTGCACTTAGTTATAATGAAAACATTTGTTAGTGTGCAGAAATTGAGTTGCAATGATGAGATCACTGCTTTCATGCTCTCAACATGTCTGTGATCGGCTACATCACTACATCACTGCAGCCTTTCATGCCACTATCTAAATATAATGCCATAGATCTAAATGTAATGCAACACTTTTCACGATTAGTTAACCTTGAGAGCTGTAATAGTAAAAATGTGCTAAAAGTTTTCAAAAGAGTAATACTTAACTATTTCAAATTGAAAGATGTTAGCCAATCACAGCAGTGGGCGTTTACACTGAAGTCTCACAGCAGACACGCCCCTTAAAACAGAGCGTTCAGATAAGAGGGCTAAAATCAGGGTAGGAAAAATGCCTTTTATTTCTAAATTATGACAATTTTTGATGTAAAAAGCATACTAACATTATAAGTCCACCCCAGGAAACATTATAAAACAATAAAACAATGCAGTTCGTGACCCCTTTAAGTACTCTTCTTAAAAAAAAACAAAAACAAAAAAAAAACAAGAGTAGTTACTTTTTACATTTGCAAATGTATTTTTATTAATATAACTCTGATAGTGTTCATCAGAAAGAAGAAAGTCATATACACCTAGGATGGCTTAAGGGTGAGTAAATCTTGGAGTAATTTTCATTTTAAAGTGAACTAATGCTTTAAGCATAAGTTAAATTCCAACTTTAGATGAAAACATAGCTATAGTAAATGTGCATTGTAGAACATCTTTAGGAATAGCTTAGACTGCAAACTCATCAAAGGATTATAAAAAATAAAATAAAAAAATAAAAAAAATTCTGTGGACTAGCAGTTGCTGAGTGGCCAACCAATCTGCCCTCTGCAGTTTCTCTCACATTCACATACTGAGATGCTCACAGGTACACACTCACAAACACATGCACACAGCACCCTCATAATTCACTCTCTCTTCAGCCAAATGAAATGTCTCGCTGGGAATAATTGGATTTGATAAGACCTGATTCAGTTCAGACTTCTGCACTCAAATTGTGGTGCTACTGAAAGCATCTGCCAAGGACCGAAGCACTGTGTGTGTGTGTGTGTTTGAGCGATGGTGGGTGTTGAAGTGGGAGTTATTAAGTAAAGGCAACATGATGCACCGCCTGCTGTTTTATTTGGAAACAAATAAATATATAAGCGTCTATTTATTATCTTATAGATAGTGTGAGCTTGACTTGTACAACACACTGTGAACTAATCTTTCCATTTGTTAATTTACAGAAGAGAAAACTGAACCAGTCTTTCTGTTAAATCGTATACAGAATACTGTGAACTGATCGTTCATTCGTTAGTTTACAAAATATGGTGCATTGATCTTTCTTTTGGTTAATGGAATACAGTGTTCTGGTGTTTTTGTCTGTCAGTTTTGCTGTTGAATTTCTTTTTTTTCTTTTTTTTTTTTTAGATGAGAGTAACATCAAAGCTTGAAATAAAATAAACTGAAATACATTTTTATTTCAGTTTAAATTTCATTTAGTTTAACTTGATGTACCAAGAGCTAAAAATGAATAAATATTTAAAAAAATATTAAATATTTTTAAAAACTATAATAGTATCTCATTGATACTAAAATAACACTGAAATGTTAATACAAAATGTGGAATTGAACAAATGTATAAAGTATTTTTTTTTTTTTTTAAACAAACTACTCGAAGAATTTCTAGAATTTTTAAAATGATATTTCAGCCAAAGATGGAAATTCAGTAATTTACTCACCCACATTTCCACACTTGTAGATGTATGACTTTCTTTCTCCTGTGGAACACAAAAGAAGATATTTTTGTAAAATGTCTTATGTTTTTTATATGTTCCATTCTTTTGTGTTCCAGATGAATTATTATTATTATTATTATTATTTTTATTTATTTATTTTTTATTTTTTTGTGAACTCTCCCTTTAGGCTTTGATCAAATGACCTGATACTTTAAGCTGTAGTGTAACTCACAGCAGCTTTCATGTTTTCAACACGACTGTGTTCAGCTGAAGCGGATGGGGGATGTCATGGCAACAGCTTTCCTATACCCTTGATGATGTCATGTTCTGATGATGTGTGGATGAATTGATCTTTAGTCTGAAGGCACAGCATCACTTTTAAAAGGACAGAACCACATTAATTCTGACTGGGAATGAGTGTTACTAAAGATACCGATCTACATGAAATAACAATGAGCAAAATATTTTTTAAAGCATTTATTAATCTTTGTTAACGTTAGTACAAATCAAATTGTTCATTGTTCATGTTAGTTCACAGTGCATTAACAAATGTTAACAAATTCAACTTTTGTTGTTTTAAAAATGTAGTAAATATTTTATACATTTGACCAATATTAGTAAATGCTGTAGAAGTATTTTTCATTGTTAGTCAAATTTATGTCTTCTATGCTCTTATTTTATGTACAGCACTTTGGTCAACCCATGGTTGTTTTTTAAATGTGCTTTATAAATTAAGAAGAAGTTCATGTTAACTGATAGTACTGATGTTAACAAATGAAACCTTATTGTAAAGTATTAGAATCATATAAGAATAGTTTAATTTTGAGCAAAAGTAAAGAATGGTAATTATATGGTAATGGTTGTCAGAGCAAATTTACACATTTACAAAGAACGCCTTTGACTAATATACTGAAAAAAAAAAAAAAACATGCAAAAATGAACTAGAAGATTATGAATGACACATTCATATTGTGTGTGTGGGTATGTCATTCTCTGCTGTAAGTGTTTGTAGATTAAAATACCTCATGGTTATGTGTAATGACTGTCACTGCCCTGACACACACTTTCTAACCTATAAAGCAGTATGCCATCTCACTCCCTGATATCTCAGCACGAACCCTGAGCTGTGTGAAACTGACAGCCTACAAACCATCTGACCGAACGGCACACGACTCCCACGCAAACTACATTAACCACAATCCCCTGTGTGTCACTGAGTCAGAGAGAGAGAGCCATCAGGACACACAGTAGTGTCCTCTACGGGATCTGGCCCGAAATCATTCAGATTTTACACTTCACATTGGCAGAATTACTCTGAAACACATAAACAGTTGGAGATGCATCATGCATGTCATGAGAAAGCCAACATACTATTCTTTTATTTAAAGTCACCATGAAATCAAAATGGACAATTCTTATTTTTTATGGAATAGCGCAGTATTTATTATACATGATTTATCCGTGCACATAATTATTATTTTTGTAATTCATTGTGCCTCATAATCTTTAATCAAAATAACTTCCCCTCCCTCTTGCAGCAACATCTCTTCTTTGATGATGTGTTTACTGGCGCGAGGGCGGGACAACCTGTCACTTACATGAGATTCGACTTATAGCAGACCACAACCATCCAACCATCCAGTCAATTCCCCATTGATTTAAAGGCATGTTTTTAATTGATTTTGAGAATTAGCACCCAATGCCTTTTCCAGGACTATTTGCTGTTTCTGCGCAGCTGTGACTGTGTATGTGAGTTTAACTTTGTAGGCCGTGGGTAGGTGTAATTGGCTGAAGACACAATATGTACCATCAGATAAAATGCAGCAGCGTTCTAACAAGGAAAAAAAAAATCAATCATAAAATTGACTTCTGTATGTGTGCGGGTGTGTGTGGGAGTGTATATGAGAATACAGCGAAACTCTGCAAGAGCTTCCAAAATATCTGCTGCCATTGTGGAGGAGGGACAGAGAGAGAAGGAGATTGAGAAATGAACAGAAGATGAAGGCCTAGACTGGAGAAACACCAGAGATGAGTGAAAAAAGACAATAAGGAAATTTGTCTTTAAAGATGACTGTCCAGAATGAAATGCTAGCACAGTATAGCACATTATTTACTGCAAACTGTCTTCTATAAAAAAAAAGAAATGTGAATGTGTGTAATATAACAACAACAATAATAATGATAATAATACTGACAAGCATTTATAGTAAACTAAAATACACTTTTATGTAATTTCTATTTAGTACATTTAAAATGTAACTTTAAAGGATTAGTTCACTTCTGAATGAAAATTTTCTGATAATTTACTTACCCCCATGTCATCCAAGATGTTCATGTCTTTCTTTCTTCAGTCGAAAAGAAATTAAGGTTTTTGAGGAAAACAATCCAGGATTCTTCTCCATATAGTGGACTTCAACATGGTTCAATGGGTGGAAGGTACAAATTGAAGTTTCAGTGCAGCTTCAAATGGCTCTACGCGATCCTAGATGAGGAATAAGGGTCTTATCTAGCGAAACGATCTGCCATTTAAAAAAAAAAAAAAAAAATGTATATACTTTTTAACCACAAATGCTTGTCTTGCACGATCACTTGCAACGCCACGCCTTACGTTGAAAGGTCACGCGTGAAGTACCGCGGTAGGGCGAAAAACTAATTTTCTCCTCCAACTTCAAAATAGTCCGATATCGTTGTTTTACCTTTTTTTTTGTAAAGGGCATTTGGCTTAATCTTTGCACGTTAGCTGAATCGGTACTTCTGCCTACGTCACGCATGACCTTTGTGACGTGATTACATCATGCGTGCGGATCGCAGAGCTAGTGCAAGATGAGCATTTGTGGTTAAAAAGTATATAAATTTTTATTTTTTTTAGAAAATGACTGATCGTTTCGCTAGATAAGACCCTTATTCCTCGTCTGGGATCACGTAGAGCCCTTTAAAGCTGCACTGAAATTGCAATTTAGACCTTCTACACGGTGAACCTCACTGAAGTCCACTATATGGAGAACAATCCTGGAATGTTTTCCTCAAAAACCTTAATTTCTTTTCGACTGAAGAAAGAAAGACATGAACATCTTGGATGACATGGGGGTGAGTAAATTATCAGGGAATTTTAATTCAGAAGTGAACTAATCCTTTAAATCAATGTAATACTGAATAAAACACTACAGTTAAAATTACAATCAAGTACTTTACATGTGCCTTAGTATGTCAGTTCAATTCAATTCAATTCAATTTAAGTCACATTTATTTGTATAGCTCTTTTCACAATACATATCATTTCAAGTGGCGGTGTTGGGGCATCCAGAGGCTGGATCTAAACCGGAGCTGGCATAGAATATATATATATATATATTCTATGCCAGCTCCGGTTTAGATCCAGCCTCTGGATGCCCCAACACCTGTGATGAGATGACGCCAACCCCTGCAAGGACTTCAGATGATGCCAACTCTGAATCAACATTCACCACTGCCAAATTTTCTAAATATTGTAATCATTATGATCACAATTTGTAATAATTGCTTTAATGAGATCATTGTTACATATACATATATTTAAAATTTTATCGAGCGCAGTTTCTGTATTATGATGGGGCCTGAATCCTGACTGAAATTTTTTATAGATATACTTTTTTGCAATAAAGAGCACATTTAAGCGAACACAACTTTTTCTAGTATTTTAGACATAAATGGAAGATTTGAAATGGGTCTGTAATTTGCCAGTTTATATGGATCTAGTTGGAGTTTCTTAATGAGAGGCTTAATAACTGCCAGCTTGAACGGTCTTGGGACATGACCTAGAGATAGAGAGGAGTTAATAATATTGAGAAGAGGCTCTTCTGTTGCAGGTAACAACCTCTTTCAGTGTTTTAGTGAGAATTGGATCAAATAAACATGTTGTTGGTTTAGATGCAATAAGTTTATTTAGCTCTTCCTGTCGTATAGTTGTGAAGCACTGCAATTGTTCTTGAGGGACGGTAATTGAGGCTAAATCATAAAACGCTGTCAAAGGTTGTACATTTAAGTGTATTTCTGATGCTTTTGATTTTCATAAAGTCATTACCTGTGATGCAATATTCAGTTCAGGTGACATCTGTCTATATTTTAATCTAGCCACTGTGCTAAATAAAAAAACTTGGATTGTTTTGGGTTTTTTTTTTTTTTTTATGAGTTTGTGGAGATGTTCGGCCCCAGCAGCTTTTAGAGCATTTTAGAGCCTAACTTTAGTGGATGAGAATTGGGATAATTGTTCTACTTGGTCAATAAATCAGCAGTACACAGTATGCATGTTACACGGTAGTGATCAATGACATCATCACTTTGCAGTAGAATATCTATATCAGTAAGATTGGTTCCATGTGATGTAATTAAATCATCGTATGATCAAAACGATGATTGGGTCTGGTGACATTTTGCTTGACCCCAAAGGAGTTTAGTAAGTCTGTAAAAGCAACTCCTAACGCATCATTTGTATTATATATGTTAATGTTACAATCTCCGACAATCAGCACTTTATCAACGTTGACCAGTAGGTCTGACTGAAAATCTGCAAATTTTGTTTAGAAAATGCCATGGAGGTCTATACATGGTAGCCAGAGCAAGAGATAGCAGGATTTTTTTTCTTATATCTGAAAGTGTAATGAATTAAACCTGTTTCCTGTTTTCTGAGTGACATTAAGAATATCTCTATAGATTGTTGCAACACTGTCACTACAACCATTCAGACGAGGCTCATGCTTATAACAGTAGACTGGTGGAGTAGACTCATTAAGACTGAAATAATCATTTGGTTTAAGTCAGGTTTCAGTAAAGCAGAGTACATCAAAACTATTATGTGTGATCATTTCATTTTCAATAACTGCCTTAGTTGTGAACGATCTAATGTTTAGGAGCCCAAGCTTTAGAAATTGTTTTTGTTCACTTATTTTGAGATTTTCTGGTTTAACCACAATCAGATATTTTCTAGATCCTATAGTAGATTTATTTTTTGATCTCACAGACACAATCTCTATAGAATGGACTACACACGCACTTCTATCAATTAAGTGGGAAGAACAACAAAGGCTGTGATTTGAGGTTTGACTTGTACGACAGAAGATCCGCTCCGATTCTGCTGGGGTACAAGCCATCAGCGTGAAAGAGCCTATAGGCCGCTCCCAGAAAAGTTTCCAATTATTTAAAAAGCAGTTTCTGTTCATTACACCATGACATTAACTATTAATTTAGAGCAAATAATCTACTGTATAATCTACTTGAACTAGGGCTGCACGATATTGGAAAAAACTGACATTGCGATATTTTGTTTTTCTGCGATATATGTTGCGATATGAAAACAATTTCAACAGATCACTTGAATAGCTCTATTTGGAAAGAATTAATCATTCTAGAATGATTGGGGTGATTTTGTAGGGGAGTTAATCTGCATAGAAAATAATAAACAAATTACAAGCATAGATAAATACAATAGAACAATGATACAAAAGAAATAATGCTTTATGTTTTTCAGGGAAGTTTAACAGTATTCAGGAAAGAAATTGAATAATCAAATGTAAAGTGTACTTTACTGTATAAATTAAATATAATTCATCTTTGTTAAAGCTACAAAATGTTTTGATTTTCTCTTTATATTTTGTTGTTTGATTAACATTAAGACAGCAGCGGGTTATTTGGTGTTTGCATGCTGTCTGTGCTGCTCTGTGTGTGCAGAGTGTGCGAATTCTGAATTGAGTTCTCTTTCACAGTGTCTTGTGCTCGAATGGTTTAAAATCGCTTGAATGTTTAAACTGACAGGACCTGAAACACTTGCAAATAAGCTTTCGCTCTGTGATGGTTAAACTTTGCAATTAATCTGAGAATCACTGGTGTTTCTGGTGACTTGACATTGTACATCCTGCGATGTGACATCGCAGATGCTCACATCGAGATAGCGATGCTAAAACGATATATCGTGCAGCCCTACTGGGAAGCGGTTCTGGGTGGAAATCTTGAAGACCAGGGGTAGCTGAGGGGGAGAGATCCCCGCTTCGGGCCTGGCTCATGCCTTCACTGGTGGTCTGATACATCCAAAACATCGGATATATTCGCCATTAGAACAGATAAACGGTAATTTAGTGAGAAAAGTGTAAACAAGACACGCTGTAGCCAGGAACACACTAGAGATGCTAACAGGCTAAAGCTAGCAGTGGATGTTTGGAAAATCAGATAAAACTAGTGATATCAAAAACATTCTGATTGTTTTTGATATAGAATACTATCAGGGATATGTTCACCCTCTGTAGAAAGGAAAAGAAAAGATAGGTTATAAATTGATTTTAAAAAGAAAACGGAGGATTGAGAATCAACTTTACGGAGCTCCAAACTCAACACATCAAAAGTGTACTTCTTTTAAAGCAATCATTTAAACATTATGATTTAAAATGTTTGTTGAAGTAAAACTTTTAATTTGACTATTACAATGTGCACTTTTAAAAGTAAGAAACATAGTCATGAAAAGTGTACTCTCTTTAAAGGGATAGTTCACCCAAAAAATGAAAGTCATTACTCGCCCTCAAGTTGTTCCAAACCTGTATGAATTTCTTTCTTTTGCTGAACACAAAAGAAGATATTTTGAAGAATGTCAGTAACCAAATAGTTGACTTCCATAGTATTTTTTTCATGAGTGAGTAAATGATGACAGAATTTTCATTTTTGGGTGAACTATCCCTTTAAGTGCACTTAAGTGGCATTTTATTTCATTAATATTACATTATCTGCAAGTACAGATTTTAACAACAAGTTCACATTCAATACAATTAAGCACACTTCTTTTTCACCAGGTTTGTCAGAACAGTGATTCTGTGTGGTCAAAAATATTGAGATAACTATTCCCCACTAATTGACTAGTTGGTTGTTGCATAAGTCGACCATCTTAACCCATTCCTACTTCTGTTGAAGTACCATGTTGTTGACATGTTTACTGGATACCTGTGTAGCAAATTAGCTCAAAATAAATAATGATAATTAATCATAACTAGTTATAATTAATTATAAATATTTGGATCAGTTAATAAAACTAACTTAATGTAATAAAATTAATATTACAATCAATTAACCTGTTGTCCAATGAACGCACAGTGTTAATTGTTGATTAATTCTAAGAAATGTTCATTTCCAGGTTATGGGAAACAACAATCTTATGTACAGTACTACTCAGAGCATGTAGTCAGGATCTGCATGAATAGGGACTCCAGTATGAGCATGAAACACGGACAACTTTACATGTGACATGAACAAGACTTTATTAACTAGACTAAACACTTAACTACTCTAACATTCACACACATACATGCATAGTTTACCAAGAGAAAGAGAGAGCTGAAGCAGAATACAGGAAAGCAAGAAGTTACAGCATTGTTTGAAATTCAGCAGATCAACAGCCTTGAGCAAACCATCAGTTTAGTTTTAACAGGCTCTTCTTTAAAAGGGGTAAGGATACTCAACGTATCAAATAATGAGAGTTTGATACTTGCATGTCTCGCCCATTTGAATTAAAACTGTCCTGATGCAATTTGTGGAGGCTCCCATTGAATCTTTGCTGATATTGTCTTGATGAAAGAGAACCAGTTGGATTCAGAGGATCTTTGGTGAATGGAAGGTCTAGGCCGAAGCCTGGCACAAGCTTAGAGTTCCTTAGAAGCTTCTAGTACAGCATCATCTTCACATCAGCATTTTTCAGTACAGGAAAAGAGAGGGGTGATCTTGTGATCAGTGATTTTAAAGGGTGAAGATGTCACACCCTCTTGAGGTGTCTGAGCCAATAAGGAGTTTTCCCTTCAGAGGGAAACTTTTACGAGTCTTTGTTCTGTAGCAAGATATTAGCATAAGACATTGGATTGGATGTTTGAGAGAAGAACCTTCTAGATTCTTATAATACTAATGTGTCACAGAGTTAGTAACATGTAACATAAATTACCAAATAGGAAACGAAAGTTGGAGTCCGTAGATACCAAACATGCTACCCATGTGATTTTAGGTAATTATAAATTTGCAACTCTGAAACATTAATACCAAAATAGTTCAAAAGAGAGAATTAATACATAGAATAAAGCCTTTAAAAGGAAAGTCATGAGATGGGAAAATTGGATACATGTTTCTACATTTCTCAAGTGGTTATATATAGAATATATAGGATTAAGAGGGTTTATTTGTCCTTCTCAGAAAGAATGAAGACAGAGTCACTAGTCTCTGCAAAATTCTTTCTGATCGTAAAAGTTCTTATCAGTTTTCCTGTGTCCTGTAACAGGACACCTAGTTCTGCCTGTGTGTTAGCTACATTTGGGATGCTGGTTGCAGTTTTAGGGGGATGGGTTCACAGAACTTTGAAAGAGTGAGTTTCTGGATAATTCATTAGATATAATGAATAATTGTGTGTCTGATTGGTCCAGACGCTATACCTGAGAAGAGATGATCTCACTATCTACACTGAGATGTAAATCTGCTCTTATTTAGTCTCTATATAATCCACATATAGACAGGAAGCAGCTAGACAGATGTGACGAAAGGTTCACACTCACCTGAGGTGTCTAATTGCTGCACAGTGCACACACACATTCACTGGCACTCATTTCTCATTTCTTTGTCTTTTGAACTGTCTTTCTCTCTCCCACACACACCGAGCAAACGTCTGTCTTGTTCTCCCTGAGGCGGTGTGATATTTTCAGTGTTAATGAAGTAAAAGCTTTTTCCTCAGATATGCCGGATCTCTCTCCATGTCACATAGACAGAAATGGCTTGATGAATTTGAGCCATTTTTACTTCACAAAATATCACAAAACATAAGTAATGACATTCATAAAACAACCGCAACTAGGGATATACGGTAAGTTTATTTAATTCTGCTTATGAAACCCAGCTGCCACAATTTACTTTTCTGGAAAAAAAAAAAAAAATGTGGAAAATAAAGAAGACATCTGTTCAGTGACGCATCAGAAGCAGAGCTTTGAATGAGCCATGTGAGCACGAATGAGAACAGACATTATGGTAGAGATGCCTGTGATTTACAGTTTTTTTTAATTGCTGTGGTTTAATTTTCACAAGCAATTGGTCAGTTTCCAAAACTCTTAGTACTAATATCACAACAGATCATCAAATGTGCACTTTTTTCAAACATTTCAGCATATTTTCAGTTGTGTTACTACAATACACAAAATCACAAAGTATCCTTTTCACTACACAAAATAAGTGTTTCATCTTTATACAGTAAATGTTTCATTGACAGTAACTGCCTTTCATAATGCTATTACTATCAAACTTTTCATTTGCATCTCTTTTCGTTCAGTTTAATACATTTGTCTATTATTTAATCCAATTGAACTTAATGGTTAATCAGTGAATCATCTGGTACACCTATAGATTTCTATATATATATTGATTCTATAGGCATAGTTTCTATAGAACTTATTTGCAATTTCCGATATGGATAACCAAATGTAATTAATTCTTTTTACATTATAAGCAATTTATCTTAAATGATAACCATTTTCAAAGTGTGTGTGTGTGTGTGTGTGTGTGTGTGTGTGGTCCTGGTAAACACTGCATTGTGAACCAAATGTCCCAACAAGGATGGTAATACCAGTAATTTTAGACCTTGTTTGGACTTTTCTTTTTTGGTCCCCATGAGGAGAACAGCTTATAAATCATACAAAATGAAATTTTTATAAAATGTAAAAATGCAGAAAGTTTTCTGTGATGGGTAGGTTTAGGGGATAGAATATATCATTAATACAGTATAAAAATCATTATGTCAATGGAAAGTTCCCATAAAACATGGAAAACCAACAGTATGCCATGTGATACTGTAAACAGAGGCATTACCATGGTAGAGACTGCCACATTACTATAACTCACCCTTATAAAGGTCGACTACAGTATAGATTCAGTCATATGGTACAGTGAAAACATTTACTGTATTGGCAGCAAACTCTGTTCTACACAAAACCTCATGACTGTGTCATACTTAATCACACCTTTTGATAACACACTGAATAAATACTATTACAAACATTATGGATTTTATATCAGTTATGTAATTTAGGTAATGTAAGTGTATTTTCTAATTGTTGCATCTGTAGCCTGTGTATTTATTTCAGCAACAAGGGTGATTTTAAACATGTATCTTGCATTGTTTACTATTGAATTAACTGATTGTTAAAAGTACTAAATTGAAAGAAGAACATACTGTTGTGTTTCGGTGAGTAAACCAAATGTTCTCATTACATATCACAATGATCTTGTGTTTTGAAACAGTGATTATGTAGAATGAAAGCATGAGATCAGGTTTTGAAAGAATGACTAGCTGTGTTAGAAGTGTGATCAGTTCGGATTTTTGTACTAAGAGTTTTGAAAATGTACACCTTACCTGTGAAAATAGTACCAAAGCAAATTAAAAAAACAAAAAAAACAAAACAAAAAAAAATGGTAAGCTAGGTTTTTCTGGCAATGTAGCTGACGTTTGCCTGTAAAAAAAAAAAAAAAAAAACCATCAGGAAATTCTATTGAATGTGCACTCGTGTACAAATATTAAAAGATTTAAAAAAAAATAAATAAATAACTGTAGTTAGATAATATTACATTGAAATAAAAGGCAACTTAAGTGTACATAAAGATAGTAAGATTTAAATACTTCCGGTGAAAATTCTTAATGAAGACTTCATTCTTTACACACTTATGTACACTTTTATATAGTGCACTTTGTAATAAATCCCAAATTAAAAGTTCCCTTTCTATGTAGAACTCTACACCAGTGGCGTGCGGTCCATATAAGCTGTGAATGCTCTGCATACCCAAGCCATTCGTGGACTCGGCAATTAATATTAACATTATAAATCACTATTAAATCCCCTGTTTGAGGTGTACCATAAAGCCTACATGATTGGTTATGCGTATGTAACTGTCCGTAATTTATTTATTTGCCAAACAACGGTAATTTTCTTTAAATCTGCCAGTTACGGAGACTTACGGGTAAGCTGATCTACAGCAGCTTTTGCGCCTTCGCGCTTTTGTTATGGAACGTCATCATTGTCCCGCGTTCTCATTGGTTTGCTGGCCTATGGCGGATTATGGCAGGATAAGCTGTGAGCAGATCGCTCGCCCAAGAGGAAAAATGAGCTGCTGCCAGATCTCGATCACCGAAAATCACATTGTATTTGATACAAAACTAACTAGACTTAACCAAATGGGGGAAAAAATCACAACTAAAACTATTTTCATAATATTTTATTTTCTCCATATGGAATTTTTTTTAATGAAAACATATAAATTGTTTAAGACAGTCCTACTGTAACTAAGCCTATCAGAGGATGTTAATCGATAGTCTGTGCATTTGTTAAAGTCATCAGTTTGCATAATTTCAACTTATTTTTTAAAGAATACTGATATTTTTATTTATTATAGCCTACTTATATTTATTATAATTACATTTTATTTTCTATTTATAATAGGCTGCTAATACTAATTATGTTATACTTATTTTTAATTATTAATTTAAAAAGTACTTCTGGCATACATTTAAATTGATGCCATGGTGTTTTTTATTTGTCGTGTCTGATTTAGATCTGTGTCCTGAACTGATACGTTTGGTGAAGTATGTTGTTTGTGTGACACTAGCGGCACCTAGCGGATTACAAAAATACAGCATATTTTGCAAACACACCTTTGCAAACGCGCCTCCGTCGACTCAAACATCACAAAAGCTCTTACAGGTGCTTGTGAAGGCACGTCTCAACAGGTAAATATGGGCTACTCTCAATAAAAGGTCCAACATATTAGAAATAGGCCTACTTTTTGCTATTTGTCATGAGCAAGCAAATGAGTAAACTAACACTGAGAACGCGAGCGTCTCGCATATTAGCTATAAACCCATTCAACGTAACTGCATTGTTTTACATAACGCACCACCCAGCATACCCAGTTAAAAAAGTAACCGCTCACCACTGCTCTACACTACATCATGGAGTTGACACTACGGGAATGCTCCTCACGAACCCGTGTCTGAAGCACATGTGCTACATGCCAGTCTTGTTGGCAACCGTGGTCAGGTGACGTCAAAAAACAAACAAAAAAAAAGTGTGAGTGTGTTGGTATGGATGTCAGAGTGTGGTTTGTAGACACCAATAAGACTGAATGGAGAGCTATTCTGCTTCTCAGATTTTTCTTGTGAGGGAAAAGACCCCAGTCATCTCAAATTTAGAGTTTCAGAAGACAATGCAACAATAATGGTTTTTATGATTGTTTTTTGATATGGACATTTTTGTCCTCTAAGGACCTCAGAGTAACTTTTTTTTTTTTTTTTTTTTTTTTTTTTAATTTATGCACAAGGTTTAAATGAATAAATAAAGAACCTTTATTTAAAATAAGATTTAAATAAAGAATCTTTATTTTTTTTTATAGGCCAAACATTCACATCCATAATTTTACTCTAAACTGTTCACATCTATAGATTGAAATTATTTTTATTTTACATGGCAATGATCATAATACTCAAATGGATTCATGAACAATTTTATTGTAGCTAACAACTAAATATCTCTATATTCTCTTAAATGGTTGCACTGGCTACAATAAAATGAAGCAGAAATATGTATAGTGAAAAAAAAGACAGAACCTACAATATGATAATATACAATATACAATATACAATAACCTACAAATGATAATATCTAAATTAACTGGTTTTATTCAAACCAAAATGTTGTTTACCATCACTGAATCAACCTAAATACATTAAATTATAGCAACAAAATTCTTAAATCAGGTAGAAATAGCTTAAGGTAAAAACTGCAGGTTACTCCTTTTTACACTGTAGTTGTCTGCTTAACATTAACTGTTCAAATCTGAATGGTCACATTTGAGAGAAGTCAAAGTGTCCGTAAAATTAAGTGTTTTTAACGTGATTTACAGGTTTGACAAAGATGCGAATGTTGTAAACTTGTAATTACAGAGGTGACATGAATACATTTCTATACCACATTTCTATAGACATAAGCTGATGTATCATACTGTAACAGATGATAAAACCTGCAAGTCATTTGTTTTCCTTTTGTCTGACACATACACACATGAACTCATGTCTGTCCTCTTAGAACAGCCTGTCACTACCATCACACAGACACACACACACACATTGAAACACACAGCCTGCTTTTGTCTGCTGTTCCTTATTTTGTGTGTGTGTGTGTGTGTGTGTGTGTGTGTGTGTGTGTGTGTGTGTGTTAAACAGAGGCTGTCTATGCACAGAATGTGAGGATCCATGTGTGTCTGGGCAGCTTCTTCACATTTTCTTCACATGCGTTTTGTCTCCTCTGCCCGTGACTAAATTCTTAACACCCCTCCCCCCTCCATAGGGCCCCAATCCACACAAACACACACACACACACACACACACACACACACACACACACACACACACAAAACTGTTTCCATGTTTTATGGCGACCTTCCATAGACATAATGATTTATAAGCTGTTTTCCTCATGGGGACCAAAAAATGTCCCTGCAAGGTTATAAAAGTACAACATTGCTCATTTTCATTTAGTTTTAGTTGAGGTACTAACACAACTAAAACTAGGGGGAAAAAAGGAATAAAAACTATATAGACATTAAAAATGGCAAAAAACAACACATTTACTAAAACTTTAACTAAAATTAAAATGAAAACAGAATATATATATTCTGATATATAAAATTGAATTCAAAATATTAATAAAAGCTATAATAGTATCTCAATTACATGAAGGCACTGGTGTCAAACTCTCCCATTCATCTCACACATTCCCACAGTCTCTATCATATTGTTTGCAGCTGCCTGTCACGTATCGTCATGACGACTGTACCTTCAGCCGGTGATGATGTGTTCTTCAAGGACAGAGAGCCGTGAATGTGTGTGTGTGTGTGTGTGTGTGTGTGTGTGTGTCCAAAATTCATTCACCCTCCACATGGCTGATGTCCCCATAACAACCGTTCCCGCTTGCCTTTCAGCCTGGAGACTGTAACCTAGCAACAAGCAGGAGTTTTACCCCACCCCCACCCCCCACCGCATTGACGCTCCCACCAATGAGATCTCTTAAATAAGTCAGTTGTTTCTCTTAGACACCAATAAGACTGAATGGAGAGCTATTGTGCTTCTCAGATTTTTCTTGTGAGGGAAAAGACCCCAGTCATCTCAGATTTAGAGTTTCAGAAGACAATGCAACAATAATGGTTATTAGAATGTATTATAATGGTATTTTCTAGAGATAGATTAATTATAATTGTTAAAATAGAAATAAAAATAATTAATGTTTTCTGCATATTTCTTTCAGTATCATCAACAGTGGATGATGAATTATTCTAAAAGGTGCCACTGCCTTTAAAAGATCATTAAAAACATACACATATTTTTCCAGACAAGGTTCAAGTCAAAATAATTTTATAAAAGGAAAGCAGGATTAGGATTTCAGTATTATTTTAGATTATTTTCTTGAAATCAATATGTATCAAATGTTACGGATCCGTGTTTTTTTTTTTTTTTGTTTGTTTGTTTTTTTGTTTTTTGAAGAAATTAATACCTTTATTCAGCAAGGACACATTAAAGCTGCAGTCTGTAACTTTTTCTTTGGTTAAAAATGATCCAAAATCAATTTTTGAGCAAGTACATAACCAGCCAGTGTTCAAAACTATGTCCTTACCTTAGCCCGATTCACAACAGTAAGCTTGTAATAATGTTTTAATATAAAAGCGGTACTCGGTACTAGTGGGTTTCCGCTGGAAATTCGAGCATGCAGCCATTAGTCTTTGCGTCATTACGTCACGTCTGTTTACATAAAGAAGGAGTCCCAGCTAGTAGGCTATATGGCATGTGAAGGATGCTACAGGCGGCAGATCATTTATTAAACTTATCATTTTGATGGTGGATTGTAATCCAGAAATGTCCAAATGACAATCATCAGTGACAACTGAAAAGACTTCGGACTGTGGAGTGGATGCATAAATTGAAATCTACAGGTAATGCTAATACACACTAAATACAAATAGACATGGTCAGAACAAAAGTGTCAGACATGTTACTTACTTGTTCAGATGACATTTTCCGGTGAAAATTCTTATTCAGTGTGTCTATTTACACTAGGTGCAAATAGCATCACTTTGTTGGCAAACGCTATTTACACTAGCTCCACCCACCAATGTCTGGTTGGGCCACACAAGTTTTAAAAAACCGCGATTGACGCAGGTTTGAATCCGCCTTTTGCCGAGCTCGCTCTTCTCCATTTGCCTATCACATATCACATCAGAAAGGCATTTATTTTCAATAAAAATGAAAATAATGTTCTAAAAGTGGAAATAATCTGCCTAACGAGTGTTTAATAATATTGAAAGTAGTTATTGGGTAGGGTTAGGGGAAGGTGTAGGGAGGGTTTTTATTATCCCAATAAGGCAGCATCCATTTAATAATTTTAATAAATATAATCATTTACACTCTGATATTATTGCATCCTGTTAATGTACAAAAATACTAAGGTGCAATATAAAGTATAGATAGCATGTAATTACTATTTACACTTATTGCAAAGAACTGCTATTTTACATGGTGTAAATAGAATATAACCCTATTTTCACCTAGTGTAAATAGAATATCTCTAAGAAAATGCTGCTATTGTCACTTAGTGTAAATAGAATCTATCGCTAAGAAAATGTATTTTCACTTAGTGTAAATAGCATTTAATTTCTGTTTTCACTTAGTGTAAATAGCATCTGATTTCTATTTTCACTTAGTGTAAATAGCATCTATTGTGATTCTGAAGTACAGTATCCACACCGATGTGTTGACTGACAGCAAACATTAGATTCATCCGCGCTGAGGAGCCGTGCTGATGCACAACCGACATAAAGATGATAATTCTGCAAATAACTGCAATTGCAGGTTTCAAACAGAGATGGCGACAAAGAGGCAAAACTTACGGACTGCAGCTTTAAATTGATCAAAAGTGACAATGTTACACAAGATTTCTGTTTTAAATAAATGCTGTTCTTTTGAACTTTCTATTTATCAAAGAATCCTTAAAAAAATAAGAACAGTTTCCACATAAAAATGAAGCAGCACAACTGTTTTCAACACTGATAATAATTGTCTTAGTTGCGACTGTAACCCTGCAGTTCCCTGAGAAGGTAAAGAGCTGCTGTGTCAGAACGTTGATGTATCTGAAGCACGTTTTAACTCACTCCAATCTCATTGGCAAATCGTAGTCCCTTGACAGATGATGGCACACCCGGAAGCTATAAAGGACAACCGGACCAAACATCATCAGCTTCTGCTTAAGTAAGTTGCTCTCAGGCATGCAGAAAGTATGGCAAAGTGACGCAGAGTATCTTGTTCCCTTCTTGGGTAACCAGGGTTACAGTTGTAACAAACACGTTCCCTTTCAAGGGAAATCAACACTGCGTCAGAATGTTGACACTATGGGAATGTTCATACCTACTACGCCATACTGAACAAATGCCTGAACAAAAGTTGTGAATCATAACAAGCATAAAACTTAAGTCACAAGCACTTGAGAGCCTGGGGTAGATTCCATATCCAGGCTATAGAACCTGATGAAGTGTGGAGAGGACCAGTCTGCCGCATCACAAACATCTTGAAGGGAAACCCAACACAACAATGCCTTAGAGGAAGTCATACTCCTAGTAGAATGGGCTCCGATGACTAAGGGCAAAGGAAGATAATGTTCCTTGTAAGCCCCAGAATTTGCCTCAATGATCTACTTGCTTATTAGAATGATTTCTGTAGGAAATTTGTTCCAGTGATGCAGCTTTAATAAATTACATGTATACTTGTATTACTTGTAATAAATTACAATAAATTACTATTGCATTCGGGTCCGTCTCGACCTTGAAGAGATACATAAAATTTCATTTTACGAAGATGAAACTTTGCAGGCTTGTTAAGACTGTCAAAATACACATAATTTATTTTATCAAATGTAAGAGATATAACAGTTTAACCCTTTGAAACCATGTGTGTCGTCGCCGCCACATCCAACCAAGCTGTATTCATGTTACCGTAACTGTTCAATCGTTTGCACTATCAAAATAATTCAAATCACCTCTGACAGTAGACATCATGCACTTTTCGGCAATATATGGCTTATTATGACAATTTCATGCTTTCTGTCAGTAAATGACTGCAGCTTTCAGGGAAAGCGGGAAAGAAGGATTTGAACAGAGAGATACAGAGCGTGGCAGGTTAGAGTATTTTGGATTGCATAATATAATAAAAGAAAAAAAAAACATGGCGAAGAAGGAGTACACAGCAGAAGAGGGACCCTCTTCAGACCCCCCACGCACAGTTTTCAGTTTTAAGTGAATCAGTGTCAGGTTTTATTTATTTATTTTTTTTTTGGACAAACTGACTGCTGAAATTGTGTGATAACTGAACACGAGTCACAGATGCTGTTGAAGATGTATTTGTCATGTGTTGTTTTCACATAAAGAACTCTTGATGTGGATATAGCCAGAATGGAGTTAGAAGGTGGTGACTGATCAGAATTTAGGAGATCTATGTGAACGCACAAAGCTTATTGGAAAAAAAAAAAGTTTCCCACTTGCTTCTATTTTGCTCATCTTTTCCTGCTACACACATGCAATAAACACACAGCCTTTTCATTCAAATGCTGAAAAGGTCAACGAGTCACTTCCTGTCAGCATCAAGTTAAATGCTCCATTAGTCAAGGAGCAACCAAAATATGTCCATATATACAGTGCCACTTGAAAGTTTGTGAACCCCTTGCAGAATCTGTGAAAATGTGAAAAATTTTAACAAAATAAAAGAGATAATACAAATTGCATGTTATTTTTTATTTAGTACTGTCCTGATTAAGATATTTTACATAAAAGATGTTTACATATAATTCACAAGACAAAAAATAGCTGAATTTCTTAAAATTACCCCGTTCAAAAGTTTGTGAACCATTGATTCTTAATACTGTGTGTCATTACCTGGATGATCCACAACTGTTTTTTTTTTTTTTTTTGTTTTGTGATGGTTGTTCATGAGTCTCTTGTTTGCTCTGAGCAGTTAAACTGAGCTCTGTTCTTCAGAAAAATCCTCCAGGCCCTGCAGAGACTGTATGATTTTGAGATCCATTTTTTCACACTGAGGACAACTGAGGGACTCAAACACAACTATTAAAAAAGGTTCAAACATTCACTGATGCTCCAGAAGGAAGCACGATGCATTAAGAGTCAGGGGTGAAAACTTTTGAACAGGATGAAGATGTCCAAATTTTTCTTATTTTGTTTAAATATCAATTTTTTTCACTTAGTGCTGCCCTTTGGAAGCAACAGAAGATACCTACATGTTTCCCGGAGACAAATTAAGTACAATTTACCTTGATCTTCAAATTCAAAAAGTTTTCACCCCCCGGGTCTTAATGCATCGTGTTTCCTTCTGGAGCATCAGTGAATGTTTGAACCTTTTTTAATAGTTGTGTTTGAGTCCCTCAATTGTCCTCAGTGTGAAAAGATGGATCTCAAAATCATACAGTCACTGCTGGAAAGGGTTCAAATATGCAAAAAATGCTTGAAATCTGAAGAATCTGCAGGACCTGGTGGATTTTTCTGAAGAACGTCATTTTATGATCTATCTTATTTTGTTAAAAATTTTTCACATTTTCACAGATTCTGCAAGGGGTTCACAAACTTTAAAGTGGCACTGTATATATATATATATATATATATATATATATATATATATATATATATATATATATATATATACATACACACACACACACACACACACACACCAGTATAGTGAACATTTGTTCATGAGTTTTGCCTGCAGACAAACCACAGGAAGACACATAAAGTGCACATGCGTGTGCAGGTTTTGCCCAAAATTTCATCACTAGCCAAAATGTCCTCAAAAATATAGGAAAACCTACTTGTAAGCTGGATCTCAATTTTTAAATGCTCATTAATGAACCAAATTGAGCTTCAGATGATGTCAGCAGGTTTCTGTTAAGGTACTGGGGGAAGAGCAAATATCATTAAGCAAATTTCAGTTTTATTTTTTCCCAAATTCTGTTTTTTTTTTTTTTTTTTTTTTTTTTTTTTTTTTTTTAATTTTTTAAATTTTAAATTTTCTGGATTCCATTTTTATGGTTTAATTAGATTCAACTAATCAAATGCATGTCTAATTGATTGAATTTATAAACCATAAATTTATTCAAATGTTTACAATGATAAGGCCCCATGAAATGCTGTTGTCTGTTTAAAAAATTTTTCTGGATTTATGATTTAATACAAATGAATTATCAAAAATGCTGGTAATCAAATTAAGGCATACAATATTAAAATGTAAACAACTGAAAATGGAACAATTCCTTTTATTTATTTATTCTTTTTTCAACAAAAGTTTACTGATAAAATTAAAACATGGAAGAAAAAAGTATAAAAAAGTATTCCTTATATAAAAGTATTCCTTAAAGTTTTAATAATTTCATTGTTTTATTATTAGTACTACTACTACTACTTTGATAGTACATTCTACTGTACAATAGTAATATATTTCTGTCATAATTTCATCAAGTTAAAATTAACTTTTATATTGGTGGGTTGTAGTAAAGAGCTTTGAGTTTCTGTGTGTGTCTGATGATAGTTTTCTTGAATGAAATGGTGAAATGCTGGTGAAGTGGAGATGAAGTTAATGTGTTCATGTCCTCATACACAGTTTGTGTAGTAGACAACACACAACATGCAGATTTCAATAGCAGTCTTTAATATTCACAGACACTAGTCCATTCCACCATTTGATTAAATGAACAGCCCTACTTTGATTTCATCTAAAATTTGCCAAATTCCATGATATTCCACGTAAATCACACAGGTATGAAAGCACTACATCTATGCAAGGTGTGTGTTCTAGACAGTTTACAATCAGAAATCCTGAGTCATGATTCACACAAATCCATATCTCATCCTCCCTCTCTGGCTCAGGACGCGGTGAATCCAGTCAGTGTTTGTGTGTTGTAGTGATGCATCGCACATCTGGCATTCATTGCATTCCTGTGCTCTGCATCGGCATGAGGCCAGACTGTAGGACAAAGCAGAATTTATTCACTCCCTGCTGAGCGCATGCATGCATATGGACGCTTGCGTTACTTGAAGAAGTCAAAGGTCAAATACGGAAAACGAACACTGTGGATACACACATTCCCGCAGTGACAGAAGAGGAGGAGGATATCCTCCGTCCGTAAACACAGCGCACCACTCATCCTCCCATTCCTCGCCGCTCTGCCTGTTCACTGCAAATGGAAAAAGTGTGGTTGCCATGGAGACCCAGCTGTGAGTGGCCAGCCGGCCTTCACTTCCTGCTGTTACTGTGGTTTCACTTCCTCGCTGGGCTCAGAGGGCAGCAGAAAAAAACAGCAGCTGGATACGGAAGCAAGACGTAAACTACTTCTTTTCCCCTCTTTCTTCTACCAACAATCACTATTCCTGCTGTTTACAGTTAAATGCATTTCATGTGAAGTACAGACCCAGTTAGCGCACATAGAGTGCAGGAAAATAATAATAATTGTATAGCACCACCTGCATCAAACCAATACTAATACAAGTATAACCGGTTTGAAAGTGGACATTATGATATTGTCTAATTTCAATGTAGAAAAATGAGGAAGAGATTTGGGAGCTGGCATTTCATTTCAGTGATTTTGTCACTATTTATTTAGATATTCTTCTTTTAGTGTTGTCATGGTACCAAAATTCCAGTAGTCGGTACCAATACCATTAAAATTTTACGGTTCATGGTACCAATTTCGGTACCACAGGAAAATCTGTTGGAACTATTTTACTATTTTATTTAACTAGCCTATTTTAAAAACATTAAATATGATGGTAATCATACATATAAATATTTGGAGCGTGTGTGTGTGTATGTTTGTGGGTGTATATACAGGTGCTGGTCATATAATTAGAATATCATCAAAAAGTTGATTTATTTCATTAATTCCATTCAAAAAGTGAAACTTGTATATTATATTCATTCATTACACACAGACTGATATATTTCAAATGTTTATTTCTTTTAATTTTGATGATTATAACTGACAACTAAGGAAAATCCCAAATTCAGTATCTCAGAAAATTAGAATATTGTGAAAAGGTTCAATATTGAAGACACCTGGTGCCACACTCTAATCAGCTAATTACTCAAAACACCTGCAAAGGCCTTTAAATGGTCTCTCAGTCTAGTTCTGTAGGCTACACAATCATGGGGAAGACTGCTGACTTGACAGTTGTCCAAAAGACGACCATTGACACCTTGCACAAGGAGGGCAAGACACAAAAGGTCATTGCAAAAGAGGCTGGCTGTTCACAGAGCTCTGTGTCCAAGCACATTAATAGAGAGGCGAAAGGAAGGAAAAGATGTGGTAGAAAAAAGTGTACAAGCAATAGGGATAACCACACCCTGGAGAGGATTGTGAAACAAAACCCATTCAAAAATGTGGGGGAGATTCACAAAGAGTGGACTGCAGCTGGAGTCAGTGCTTCAAGAACCACTACGCACAGACGTATGTAAGACATGGGTTTCAGCTGTCGCATTCCTTGTGTCAAGCCACTCTTGAACAACAGACAACGTCAGAAGCGTCTCGCCTGAGCTAAAGACAAAAAGGACTGGACTGCTGCTGAGTGGTCCAAAGTTATGTTCTCTGATGAAGGTAAATTTTGCATTTCCTTTGGAAATCAGGGTCCCAGAGTCTGGAGGAAGAGAGGAGAGGCACACAATCCACGTTGCTTGAAGTCCAGTGTAAAGTTTCCACAGTCAGTGATGGTTTGGGGTGCCATGTCATCTGCTGGTGTTGGTCCACTGTGTTTTCTGAGGTCCAAGGTCAACGCAGCCGTATACCAGGAAGTTTTAGAGCACTTCATGCTTCCTGCTGCTGACCAACTTTATGGAGATGCAGATTTCATTTTCCAACAGGACTTGGCACCTGCACACAGTGCCAAAGCTACCAGTACCTGGTTTAAGGACCATGGTATCCCTGTTCTTAATTGGCCAGCAAACTCGCATGACCTTAACCCCATAGAAAATCTATGGGGTATTGTGAAGAGGGAGATGCGATATGCCAGACCGAACAATGCAGAAGAGCTGAGGGCCACTATCAGAGCAACCTGGGCTCTTATAACACCTGAGCAGTGCCACAGACTGATCAACTCCATGCCACGCCGCATTGCTGCAGTAATTCAGGCAAAAGGAGCCCCAACTAAGTATTGAGTGCTGTACATGCTCATACTTTTCATGTTCATACTTTTCAGTTGGCCAAGATTTCTAAAAATCCTTTCTTTGTATTGGTCTTAAGTAATATTCTAATTTTCTGAGATACTGAATTTGGGATTTTCCTTAGTTGTCAGTTATAATCATCAAAATTAAAAGAAATAAACTTTTGAAATATATCAGTCTGTGTGTAATGAATGAATATAATATACAAGTTTCACTTTTTGAATGGAATTAGTGAAATCAACTTTTTGATGATATTCTAATTATATGACCAGCACCTGTATACCTCAATGAAATAAATTTTGAAATATAAATAAATAAATAAATAAATAAATGCTCAATCCATTTTGTAACAGACGTGCGTGTTTATTTTAGCTATTCCGTCAGTGAAACAACACACTACAGCCAGTAAAACTATGAAATAAATATCAGTAAATAATGGTAATCTAAATAATAAGAAAGTTAAATATTATTTTAAAAAAAAAAACATTTGTTTTTTTTATTCCCACACAAAGATGTGTCATATAGCCTACCGCTCTGTGTTTTGAGAGGGATGTGGGACACGAGCGGGAAAGAGAGCATCTCTTTTATAATATCTTCATGTTATCTCCTGATGTTACAAGTAATTGACACTTGTTTTAAAAGGTCTGAAGAGCTAGTTTTATCTTCAGCAGGGGCAAGACATTCAGGCTATGTTTGATTTTGCGCTGCCAGAGAAAGCGAAACTAAAAATCGCCGGCGTGTGTTAAACGCGCTATACAAATAAACTTGACGCACCTTATAAAGTCTAATTACAAGCACAAACTGTGTTAAATAGAAATTGACGTGCAAGCAAAAAGGTTTCTGTCCTACAGTGCTTTTTCTACTTTACCACAGTAAAGAATGCAAATATAATAGGCCTAAAAGCGAACGAAAGGAAGAAACGTTTATAATAACCTGCGTGAGTGAAGATATTGGAAAATAAACAGAGATTCCATGTTCAGTGGAATAACTAATGGAATATTGTTAAATTCTCTGATAATCGGGTGACCAGATCACGATTCACAAAACAGAATACAAAGCCGACAAAGCTTAAATTTATGGACTCACGTACCTCTTTCATTCGGCATGAACCAAAATGTTTCCATGGCTGCGATGTCACAATTAATTGCTAACCTATTATTTCTTTTGTAAACAAAGCTTTGTGCTTCACTCGTGTCATATTCACGTAAATACTGGCACAGTAGAGAACTCGGGTGTCTTTTACTGTCTCTCATTCGTCTTTTTCTTCTTTCCATCTCTTTGTTTAAATCGTCCTCTTCTGCTTGATGGGGCTGTTTCTGGGAAAACATCACGCTCACTTATAAATACGTCGATACATTCGCGCACACACATTGCACTGGCCCTGACCTTCAGTAGGACTGGATGATATAGTTTACTACATTATTATATCTCAATATGGCTCAGCATTTTTATGATATTCAATATGCATCCCAATACTGAATCTGATGAGTGATGACACTAACAAATAATTTAATCCTGGTTTTTAACCACGAAACAGGCCATGTGAACTGATACTTAAGGTTAAATCAGATTCTCTGTCTGTCTTACGTAATGCTCTTATACTCATGAGTCGTGTGACAGCGATGGATTATGAAACCAAATAAAGGCTGTTTTTGTGAATTGTGGGGACATTCCATAGGCGTAATGGTTTTTATACTGTACAAACCGTATTTTCTATCCCCCTACATTACCCCTACCCCTAAACCTACCCATCACAGAAAACTGTGCACATTTTTACTTTCTCAAAAAAACTCATTCTGTATGATTTATAAGCCTTTTGAAAAATGGGGACATGGGGTAATGTCCTCATAAGTCACCTTCTCCTTGTAATACCTATGTTATACCCATGTCATTATACAAATTTGTGTCCTGATATGTCACAAAAACGTGCACACACACACAGGTTTGTTTTGCTATCTTAGTGAGGACATTCCATAGGAGTAATGGTTTTTATACTGTACATTCTATCCCCCTACACTACCCCTACTCATAAACCTATACCCATCACAGAAAACATTCTGCATTTTTACATTTAAAAAAAACAAAACAAAAAAAAACATTGTTTAGTATGTTTTTACAGCTATTTTATATGTGAGGATTTATGAAATATCCTCATAAAACATGTTTACGTCTTAATACCAGTGTAATACCCATGTCATTATACAAATTTGTGTCCTCATATAAAAGTTTGTGTCCTCATAAATCATATAAAACAAGCACACACAGCACACACACACACACATCTGATCAAAGCTGCATACATGCTGACAAATGCTTTTAAAAAAGCTAATAAACAACATAGTTACTATGCAACCATTCTTTACAAGATATGTAACAAGGTTATATTAATGACTTTCTGTCTCAGTATGTGAGTGAGGGATCTGTGGTGGAGAGATGTGATAATGTGTTAGAAGCTGTTTACATAATCTTAGTGTCTTTATTTCTGAACATTTTATTTGGAAAGGAAAGGAGGCATTTCTGTGTGGGGTTTGCATGTTTAACATCAATCATGACTTGTTGTATACTGTGAAATAGTGTTTGAGATGTGCTTGGATTGCAAATGTCATTTTTTAATGACTTTATACATAAATATATTTATATTATGTGCTGCTGCTGCTGTGAACTTCTAAATTGGAGGATAAAGAAGGTTTTGTAATCAAATCTAATTCTCTTTGTTGGCAATTATTAAAAATGGGCAATTACTGTTCATTCCGATTTATGTTGAAACTTATGTTTTTATATATTTTTTGAAATATAATTTTGTGCTTGTGATCATTATTGATTATTGAGTAGTTTTCTTTTCCATCAGTTGGGATGCCAGCACAACTTGAAACAACAACTCATATTAATGACTGTTAATTCAGAGCATTAGCAAAAAGATCTAAATCCATGTTTGATCTGGATTTAATTTAAATCACAAAGTTTGTAACATTCATTTCCCTGTCCTCTTCAAGGAAAACTAGTTCAATCTGAATAGGGCTTAAGAAAATGTTTTTTTTTTTTGTTTTTTGTTTTTTTGAAATTGTTTAATACTAATTAATTTATCATATTTCTTTCTGTCTTTCATTCAAAAAGAGGATAGAAAGTGAGAGATGTAGTTATTAGCACTCTCAGAGTGCTTACTACAGTAGCTTCTATTAACACTGCTGTGTTTTGATGCTATTGAAAGCAATTACTCAGTCTCAGTGTGGAGGACAGAGTGCTTTAACTGCATTAGTTTCCTCTATCATTAAGTATAACCCTTTTAAACCTTTCCCACAATACAGCCAAGCTTCTAATTTCAGCGGAAAGCAGACGGCGTACACATATCAAACAAAGAAACAAATTTACAATACATAGTGAAGCCAGCACATGTAACTTGTGGCATAATTTAGTTTTCAACTTCTGTTACATACATTATTGATTATTTCAGTATGTAAATGAAATGATTAATGCAACAAAACCTTCAGATTTATCTTCAGTAGAAGTCTTTTCTAAAAATAATAATTCAGTATCATCACTGTTAATTGGAAAGCGTTTAGCTTTACTCCCTCAAGAAAGTTGTATGATTCAAGCAAATCTGTCTCCACGGCAACTATAAAAATAGTTAATTCCATGTTAAATAACAGCATAGTATTATAAAGACATTGAGTATGTATGCATGTGTGTGTGTGAGTGTGTGTGTGTATTCTCAATGTATTTGTAATCCATATCTGACAAAATTTATGACTGATGTATGATAGACACAGATCTTACCACAGCATAATTTCCATTTAAGTCTCTCTCTATTTCTGTCTCTTTTTTCCAATTATATTCAAACAAATATACCAAATTCCCAAATTCTGGAATTTAGGCACAATGTTCAAAGGAATATAACTGCTGAATTCATATTTTGTGTTTTCTGTTGAGAAATACACCTGTACCTGTGCTTTCTCAGTCAGTTTTCAGACTCACTCAATTTTTCTAGTTTTCCTTTCTTTTGGATTGGTTATTGAGGTTGCCAGTTTGTCATCTGTTTATGTTGAAGTGCATTTCAAGCTTGATTTGGGATTTGGTGAGTGCTGTCCAATAATAAGTGATTTTTTTTTTTTTTCCTTGAGTTATATTTTGTTTGATTGTCTGGGTTTGTATGTCTTTAGGCTAAGTGAGCTTCCCTCTAGACTACATGAGTTTCTGACGGGCTTCTTTCAAGGTTCATCTCATGGCAGTTTTATGCTTTGTGATAAAAGGAGAGGAGATCACTTGTTCTGATGTGCCTTGAAGAAATGTATGGCTCTTTTTTTTTTGTGTATAAAAATGCAAAAAAGGTCTGCACTCTAAAATAGTTAATTTGTTACACACAGGAGATAACACGTTTCGGCTCCTTGCCTTCGTCAGTGTGACAATTTCACTCGATCTCAATAATGATATAGAAAACCCGCTGCAAGTCTTCAGGTGATCATGATCATAATTAGATAATCAAATAATCAGTCCACAGACTCCAGTTTAAGTCCATCTGGAACAATAAATAATAATTAAGAATCATACTGGGAACAATTACATATCAGGCAAAAAATGCCATTCATAAACGGGGAGGATAATACATGAAAGGTAGAAATCTTAAAAATAGACAAATAATTAAATCACAGGACTCCAGTATAGCTCCATCTAGAACAACAAATTAATAAAAATAATGGGAACAATAACACATCAGGCAAAAATGCCGTTCATAAACATTGTACCCAAAAAAAAAAAAAAAAGATTATAATCTTCATTTAAACCCAAAGGAGACATGGTTTTTAAATTAAACATCCAAATTGCCTATCCAAATTACCCATCCAAATTGCCTATTGGTGTAAAAAAAAGTCATGCATTCTGCAAAAGTCATGCATTCTGACTTTTTTACACTGTTAAAGAGTTGCATGGCCAAAGTTTCAAAACACGAGTTGGATGTATGACGGAGTATTTCTGTGCCAAATATACTACTACTGGTTTTGGACATGTCTCGGAGAGTTTTTTTTTTCCGAGTATGTAAACAACACAAACGTCTTTGTTCCCTTTTTATTTATAATGATGTCACACCTTGCAGACGATCTCTATGCAAAAGCTGTGCGCGCTCGTGACTCTTTAGCTCTGCCCATGGCAGGCACGCCTTCAGGAGCTCTGCTTTTTTTGGAAAGACTCGGTACAGCATATCTATCTTTTATAAATATGATAAAATTAAAGACTTTTTGGAGATATGAAGGATGCACTACTACTCTATAGGTACTCAGGATTAACATGACATTGGCAGAAACTGTGTTACCAACCCTTTAATAATTGACTTCTTTTAGAATTTTTTCACTTTATCAAACGCTGATTTAAACCAAGTTTTTGGGTATCCTCTTGAACTAAAGTGATTGCTAAGAATTTCGGATTGTTCATCAAATTCTTCTTAAGTACAAACACGTCTTAGTCTATAGAGTTGGCTTAAAGGTATATCTTTTTTCAGAGGTAACAGATGATGACTATCAGTGGAAAGTAGGGGTGGGACAGTTCAGATTTCTCACAATTTAGTGTTCTCACGGTTTCGTTACAGTTCGGTATGTGCCATGTTCAGTAAAAAATAGGACAATTGTCAAATAAAGATAAAGAAAATAAAAACAAATAATCAAACTACAAGAAACAGCACAAATAAATACATGAGAGCTAAGATACAAATAAAATAAACAATGCTTTACAGGTTTTTCAGGTATCTAACAGCTTTCAGGTACAGAAATTGAATAAAGTAATCAAATATAAAATAACACTGCATATAAACTTTTTTGAATAGTTAAAGATGAAACATTATTGAAGTTACAAAAGCTATTCAGTCAAGAGTGATTTCTTCGTGCTTTGTCGTTCGATTAACATTAAAACAGAGAGCAGGAACATTAGACTGCTGTCCCTTTAAGACATAATTCAAAGATCCAGTACACTGATACTGATACACACGCGTTGTCTGTCTCGTTTTTCTCCTAAGACATAACCTACTATGTTTGTTAGGATACTCGCTAAGATGGGCATGTTGAGATATTTTTGTGTGATTATGTCCGTTTAGGTGCAAGACTTGAAAGAGAATTTGCGCGAGAGTATTTGCGCGCTGTGACGCGGCTCTCCACGTACGCGCTTCGGATGAGTACACACACAAATCTCACAGCGCGCGAGTTCTCTTTCGCGTCTTACGGACGAATGTTTAAATTGGCAAGGTTTAAATGAGTTTAGTTTAAGCACAGATAGCAACGTGAGATGTTCAGGTCTTACCTGCGCTCACGCGCTATCAACACCCGGGTGATGACGGCGTAAATGACTGGTCATAGAGCATTCGGCACATCATTGAACATTTGTTTACAAAGAGTGACAGTTTTGTCCATGTTCTTTTGATCATCGCTGTTGTAACGTATTGGGAAACTAGAATGCATATCCATCTACTGAAACATACATTAGCCGAATCCGTCTGTCTGTTTTGCACGTTGTTTTCAACAAACCATGCGTCGTCAGATTTGGGATGAACCGCGGTGCAAGCGCGTGCCGAACCGTGGGTGGAGAACCGAACGGTTCGATTTTTTTTTTTATTTTTTTTTTTTTTATAGCGAACCGTCCCACCCCTAGTGGAAAGTAATGTTTTCTCATCTGTTGGTTTTCGAAATACAGTGGTGGAGGCAGTATTGTTGATTTTAGATATCAAAACATCTAAAAAAATGAATAGAAAACAAATCTTTTTCAACTGAAAATGTGATAGAGTCTAATCTGGAGTTCAAAAACAACACAATGTGCACACCACTGCCCCTAAAGCTCTCTTCCTGGGTCAACATTTCATTCAGTAACGTTTGGCAGTTTTGATTTATATGCCGTTTAATGTTTGATGATCGCGTTAGCTTATATGTGCATAATTTTTCGCCTGTGTTTTGATCTGGAGATTATGTACTCTTTCAGAAGATGTGTTATAGCGCCCCCTACAGTATAGCATTGAAAACATGGATTGCCGGAAATTTCTGTCAGTGGCGGGGAAGCGTTGTGTCATAAATGATGGAACATTCTGTCAATGGTGGGAAAAGTTTTGAAGTAAATTCCCTTGTACATTAACAGTGGACTACACAAAAATTCTCATACTCAGAATTAGAAACGTATCTGTTTTCTTTATACATCAGTATTTTCCAAAAAAAAAAAAAAATATTGTATTGGATGTCAAAATATAAGTTTATAAGACAGTATGTAAAACTATGTGAAAAAAAAAAAAAAAAAAAAATAGGCTACTCAATCAAAAGAGTAAACTAGGATTGTTCGATCGATGGGCCACAGAGCATCTGCCGATAATCACATTCTACTCGATCGGTAGTTACTAATTTTGGCCGATCTCATGAACCGATCCCAATTTGATGACATGAATATTTGATGACATCAAAATTTAGTGCCGCAGTCACCTGTTGTCACAGTACGTAGCAGGAACACACACAAGGATGATGATTCAGGTACAAAATGTCTTTAATTAACTCCAAAGGTATCTCGAACAGAAGGCAGGCAGGCAGGCAAACAAACACCATGTAACATTAACGAGACCGGACAATGAACACTGAGAACACAGGCACTTATATACAGATGATAATAAGGTGAACACAGCTATACGTGATAGCAAATCATATTAGTAACCATGACAACAAAGGAGTAGCAGGAAAACTGAACAAAGGAAAACAGGAGACAATGAATACTAACTAAAAGTCTGTGAAAGTGAAACTAAGATGACATAGACAGACTAAGTGTGACACCTGTCATGTTCTAAAGAAAGATCATGTGGAGGAACAGTGGCTAAATAATTTAATACAACAAACCTGATTCGCTGTCTCTGTCATCTGCTCTCGGTGTCTGAGGCGGGGCTCAGGCAGCTCCTCCACACACACACACACACACACAGTGACAGGGAAACGGAGCATGTGTGATTACCAAAAAAAAAAAAATATATATATATATATATATTCTTAAAAACAATGTATTTTAAGTATTAAATAAGAGATGAGAGAGTATCATGAATTGACAACTCTTTATTTATTGGCAAGCAACATGTGCCATTCCATTCCCTCTCTTAGAGGTGATGAGGATCAGCTCAGAGCTTAACAAATATAGCATTCCTGTGACATAAATAATAAATGTAAAAAAACAGAACATTCTTTATCAACAGAAAGTAATCAAATATAAAACAACATTGCATAGCCTTCATGGTATAAATTAAATATTAGGGGTTAACGGTACACAAACATGATAGTTGGGTATGTACCCTCAGTATTGAAGTCACGGTTTGGTACGGGTTCGGTACAGCAGGGGTGAGAAAACTAAGCATAAAATTGCTCCTTTTTCCCTCTTTTTCATTAAACGGTGGTTTATTGAACAAATTGTGTCTCTTTAAATAAATTCAATTATACTTCACATTTTCTTAAGGATAAAAAAATCCATCTCAGCTAATGCTGCAAACTATATACAGCGAGCCCTTTCTTGCACATTACTATTACTGTATTTGTTGTCTGACTGTATGCACTGAACCGTAGTGATGGGTGGTTTCGAAACACTGCTTCATGAAGCTTCGAAACCTTTACGCATCTTTTGTTTCAAATCAGTGGTTCGGAGCACGTATCAAATTGCCAAAGTCACATGATTTCAGGCTTCGTTACATCATAACCGTTTTGAAACGTTTCAAAATTTCAATGGTTTACCACTGGTGGGCGATGATTTCTGTGAACCCATGAATCATGCGGATTCATCAAGATTGCCTCCCAGAGGTGAACCATTGAACAAGTGGTTTTTACCTGATCTCAGATCAGTTCTATACATTTGTAGATGTTTTAATGAGAAATTAGTATAATTAAAATTAATCTTAGTAGTTAATAGTCTCTTATTGGCCTGTTTAGCTGAGCCATCTATGGAACAAACAAAACAAGCCCTGAAGATTGATAAAAGAACACATATTATACATAATTGCATTTGATAGATTTTACTTTCAATAAAACATTTGTATGGGTTTGTAAAAGGTGTTGTTATGCACGTTTGGCTGAGTTTTTGTTGTATTTACACTGTTCTGACCAGCAGGGGTCACTAGCGTATGGCATTTCAAATGGTTTAAAACAGTGAATCATTCTGCGAATCAATTGGTTCAATTGACTCGAAGCTTTGAAAAGCTTTGTTTCTCCCATCACTACTGAACTGTGACATCCGTACCGTGACGGTTCGGGACAAATACATGTACCGTTACCCCCCTATTAAATATATAATAATCTTACTAAATATACTAAAGAGCAGCGAGTAATTCTATCTGTCTATTGTTGTTTGATTAATATTAAGGACACAGACAGCAGCAGGAATATTTGGCTGCTGTCACTTTAAGACTGAATGCACAGATCCAATATACTATTACACATGTGACCTGTTTCCCTTAACTGTTTATGTTAACTTATGACATAACCGACGGTGTTTAAGTGAATACTCACCAGGCATTTTGACATATTTCTGTATGTATTTAACCGTTTAGGCGTGACCCCAAAGCTCAAAGTTCACTTTGCTCGTCTGTGTTCCTCTCCGTCTTGGAGCGCGCACACAGAAAGCTGCTTGGGGAGAACAGTATCAATTTTGCTGCTTAATGCAGTTTTAATAACCCTTTTTATTATCGAGTTTGTCCTGCAGTTTAGCAACAGTAGACTGTATTTTAATACAATTACTGATCTAGCTGATTTATGATGTAATCATAATATTTGCATTTTATCTTGTCTTCTTTCCTATAGATCTATTTGCATACTGAATTGTAATTGTACTTGTTCTTCAGCATTTATGTGCTGCACATTAATTTTTATTTTTGGACAGTTTGAACAAAAACAAGAGATGTGTTGAGTGTCATGATAACAGCAAAATCTAAAGCCTGCACTTACCTGAAACTCTAACAATATTCTTTGCATAGGTCTGATGTTTCCTTCAGAAACTGCAACTCTATTTTAGCTTGTTGCATAAGTGAGACATGAGATGTGTCAAACTACATTTGCATGGACTTTATACATTATTATTCTCTCTCTCTCTCTCTCTCTCTCTCTCTCTCTCTCTCTGTATCTCCTTATCTTTGTCTTATCTCACTCTGCTGGTGGATTGTGTAAATGCAGTGCTGTATTTAGGTCACCAGCAGATCAGTGTGGTTTACAGACACTGTCACAGACAGTAGCAGATAAACAGCAGCATCTCAACAGTGTTTGTACGTATATGCAATTTGTATAAAGTGTGTGTGTGGGGGGGGATGCCTTTGTATGTTTCCCACTCTTTCTATTTCTTCCAACACTCACACACACTGTATTATAGCCATGACACTGAGGGTGATGAATGTAGAATGTCTGCACTGTTAAACCGGCTGCCACACAGCACAAACAATACATTGTAAAATAACAGAGGCGTCCATCTTGGCTCTGAATCCTGCACAGTTTCCTCAGACCTCTGTCCTTGTGTGGGCTGCCAACAGCAAAAGCGTTCAGATTGATTTGTTTGCCATCACAGTAAATGTGGCCACATGGAGCTCACGGTATATCGTACCCCGTCTTGGTATTTTGACAGCATGAAGGTGCTGGTGATAACAGCACTGTTTGTCAGGCAGAAATTTCTGAGGAAGTGGGAAGATCTTGCTTTTGTTAATTGTGGTGGTCATGAGCTCCACTAGAGGGAGACAGAGAGCAGTGACAAAGGAAACTTTGACCTATAATTCTCAGGGTCTGTCCCATAGACTGTAAAAAAACAAAAAACAAACAAAAAAAACAAACAAAAAGGGACACCATGTCTCTACTTCCTTCGTCGTAGAAAAATGAAGCAAAAATATCCCAGAAACAGTCGTTGGCAATAATGTCATTTGGAGCCTACGTTGTTCTGATCCTGTCATTATGTCATTGAGAGCACCTCAGAAAATAAGTGCACAAGACTATCCCAGCATTCATCATTTTTAGGATCTCATGTGCTCCGAAATTCAGGAAAACTTTTCAATAAGTTAAATTAATTAGATATTATGGTTCATTTTTTTTTATGTTGCACCTTGTTGGCCAATGTGCAATATGACCAATCAATAAATAAAATCATATACAAAATAACAGATTATTTACAGTTAAATTTAGTCATCTTTACATACTGTAACGACATAACAATGAGCAATACATTTGTTACAGTATTTGTAAATATTTGCGAACGTTTGTTAATAAAAGTACAAAATAGTTAGTTCATGTTAGTTTAGGTCCATTAAATAATATTAACAGATGGTCTTTTTATTTTAAAAATGTATTAGTAAATGTTGAAATTAACATAAGTGTGACACATTTTATTGGTGCAGATATGAGTATGTATGCCAAGTAATACGTTTGCAACTGCTTTTTATCACTTAATTAGAAGCACCGCAATTAAATTGTGTCATCTGTTGCATAGGGGCTGATAAACAGACATTTTATAAGTGCATTGAATATCCGTCGCCACCCATCTTTGCCCCTCTGCATCGCTGAGGGTAAAGTCCACAACTGTGCACTCTAACAAGCCATGTTGCACCACCACTAACATCTCTGGAAAAGGGTTCACAGCAGCAGGGCCAGGCAGCATCATTCCTCCACTCGATGGCTGTCCTGCAAGTCTTCCAGGCAAAGATGCTCAAGCACCTGAATGAGCAGGGCCCCGATCCAGAAATCTTCAAGGAGCTTCGCAGTGCCACCAACCTCGCCCTGCAAGCCACAAGATGATGGCACAGTCCATTGGCCATACCATGGTTGTGCTAGACAGACATCTGTGGTTAACTTTGATGGATATGAAGGACGCAGAGAAGGCTGTACTCCTGAATGCCCCTGTCAGCCCCGCCGGGCTGTTTGGCAACTCGGTTGAATCCCTCTGTGACAAGCAGGGAGGGGCGAGAGCTGTGAGGGAACGGCGCGAGGCTGTTGGCGTGATTGCTAAAGAGTGTCACCTGCACTTGGCACCGGTCTCGTATCACTCACGGAGGATCTCCAGAAGCATAAAAGGAGGAGCGACGACAGTGAAGGAGGAGAGAGGACCAGGCCTGGACTTTATGTTATGTTTTATTATGTGTGTGTGTGTGAAAGTCGTCCGTGAGGGACTGCCGCCATTACTTTCGGCCTCGGTGCGGCCCAAAGACTCTTGGCCTCGCCATCATGTGTGATCGCATCATCATCCTAAGCGTCAGGGAACCCGCCCCTCAGACAAACCGGCTCAGGATACTCAGTCTCATTCCTGAAGGTCCCTGAAGGAAGAGGAGTCTGAAGCTCGATACCAGAGATGGTCCGACAGCAAAGGCTGCACGTTCGGATGCTGCTCTGCCCGTTTCCCTCGCCTCCCTGCCTGTTGCAAAGGACGAGAACAACGAATGTTGTTGTGTGATAGTTCCACATTTATGTGTAATAAAATCCAAACAACCTCACAAAAATAACTTTCTCCTCTTAACTCTTTGAGCGCATGAGCGCCATTGACAATGGCGTTAGGCAAATCAGGCTTCAGTATTTCTAGGAGAGAAAGGTGTTTCCCCATAGCGGTAGCAAGCTGTATGCAACGTTCAAGAAATCCAAACAACCTCACAAAAAGAGCTTTTCTCCTCTTCCCTCTCTTACTTGCACTCATGTCTCACACAGTTCCCCGCCACTCAGCAGCGAGCTGTCAGACCGAGCCATGCTGAAACCTCTCCCGCAGTATTGATGCGGTATGTCGCTTGGGAATGCTTGACATGCGGCCACTTCAACTATGGTTGAAAGCGCTTGGTACTCGGGCTCGATGTGCATCTTAGTGACCCATGACTGCTTAGAGGCGCTAGACCCCTCGAAAGATTCTGAGTAGTGTCACTCAGTGCCACCCTATATAGTTCCCGCCACCTCTTTGTGCGCTTGAGCGCCATTGGCAATGGCGTTAAACAAATCAGGCTTCAGTATTTCTAGGAGACAGGTGTTTCCCCATAGCATCAGCAAGCTGTATGCAACGTCTCGTTCCCCTCTCAGGGAACCAAAGTTACATCAGTAACCAGAGACATTTTCATTGACCTTTTTATTTCTGGATCCTTTACTCCCAGTTCACACTTCCAAAAGTTTCAGTGACATTACCAGTGAAATTTCATTATATATCGCAATTCTGAAAGCACACCAAAACCAAATATGCTAATGAACACACTCATTACTTTATATGTTGCCTATGTGTTGTTCGGACTTTTCTGTTACTTCCTCTCCCAAGTACCGTTTAGGTAGTTTAATTTTCATGTTGATTAGTCTCATTGTGTCATGTTAAGCCAGTTAGCCCCCTGTGTACATATAGCCGTTGTGTTTCTCTTGTACCTTGTTAGTCAGTGTTTGCTGTGGATGAACGTAGATGGTCTGTGTTCCTGTTCCCCACGTTCCTTGTTTCCCAGTTCTTGTTTTGCTTTTGTGTTCCTCGATAAACTCCTTGCATTTGGATCTGCTCCTCTGCCTGCCATCTCTTCTGCTCCTACCTTGATTACACATTAATTTAAAAAGTCAGATATCAATTTAAATATTTTAAAAAATGAAATTTAAACAGTTGCATATTATCAAAATATCAAAAGGTACAAAAAGTCAAAAATGTATGACATTGAGGGTGCGTTCACACTTGTAGTTCAGTTCGTTTGGTTCGTTTGGTCCAGACCAAAAAAGTAAAAAAAAAAAAGCTTTTAGTCCTGGTCCGATTAGCGTTCAGATGAGCAATTTTATCACTGAACCAAAAGATACAGAACCTAAAGGCATACGGATACGTTCACAACCTGATTGGTCGAATTTTATGATATATTGCCTATTTTGAGACGGAACTTACCGAACATCCAAAACAATGCTGTGTGCTGAGATAAATGCGCTTGTTGTGTATGTGTAGCCTGCATATGATGGTATTTTGGCCAGCTGGAAACTCGTGAAGAGCTTATAAAATGTGTAAACGAGTCAAAACAGCGGCAGGAATCCTTCCGTCACACACACAAACGATCTGCTGTGTGGCGACGCGCGTCTGATGCCTGTGATGGGCAAACTCACAACTATGACGAGAAAAACGGATATGCGTGAGGATTCTGTCCTTTATAGGGTCTCATCTTCCTGTTTTTGGTTCATTTACATGTCTTTGGTCCGTGTTGCGTTCATATATCATTCGTACCGCACCAGAGTTCCTTTGGAAGTGGACCAAGACCCATCTTTTTAGCGGTCTCGGTCCGCTGGTTTGGTGCGCACCAGGGTTCGGATGGCAGTGTTCACACATGCTCAAATGAACTGCACCAACAGAGCAATCGCACCAGGGTTCGTTTTAATCGAACCAAACATGACAAGTGTGATTTCTATTCTTTGTGGTAATACTGTTCGTATTGCCGAAAGTTATTCTTAGGGTATTCTGATATCACACAATTCTAATATATGAAGCAGAGCTTACATATACCTTTTTTGTGCTTATCTGTTTTTTCTGTCTGTCTTTCCCAGAGAATGTCTGAATACAGCTCGTTGTTGAGTGATCTGTCTGAGAACATCACTAATGAAGACCTGGAGCAGCTGAAGTCGGCCTGTAAGGAGGACATCCCTGAAGATCAGAGTAACTCCATCACCTCCTCCAAAGAGTGGTTCAGCTACCTGGAGAAGAATGACAAACTGGCACAAGGTGAGACATAGAGCAAAAGACACTGGCCTCTTCAGTTTCAATCAATAGATTGAATGAAGTAATCAAACCTTAAGTTTCATCTGAAATGAAAATTCATCATTTACTCACCCTCAGGCTGTGTGGACATGTTAAGCTTAAATTATAATTAAATTTACTGATAATCTCCCTCTCTGCCATGGTTCTCAAATGCTGTGATTTGAAAGGAAGAACAATCAATGTTTGACATAACTGCCCTTGTGAAGAAGAAGTACACTTTATCATAATTTTAATAAAAGTATTAAATATACTTTAAAAGAATATACTTAATTGTGATTTCAGACACTTAATTACATGTTAATTGCAATCAAATGAAAATGTATTAAGGGTGAGATTTATATTAAATGCAATTAGCTTACTTTAGAGTGCTTTTTTGATCCACTTAAGTAGGACTTAAGTACATCTTTACATGTAATTTCATAATTCTTTTTTCTTTCAAATATGGTTAAACATACTGATTTAAAATGTATGTTAAAGTAAAACTTTTGATTTGACATTATCACTTTTTAAAAGTGTACTTAAGTGTATTAAGAAATCATGAAAGTGTATTTTCTTTAAGTACCCTTATCCCCGGTTCCACAGACAAGGCTTAGGCCTACTCCCAGACTAAAATGCATGTTTGAGTTGTTTTAACTGAAAGCAACTTGCACTGACATATCTTAAAATATGTTAGTGCCATTGTTTTGTCTCAAGATGCACACCAGTAATATTCCCTTTCGAGGGAACTCACACTGCGTCCTGATTGGTGCTGTTTCATGACGTACTCAGTGACGTGGCATGTAACGGCGTACGCAGAAGCTATAAAGAGATGTTGGCACACAATAGCGTCAGCTTCTGCTCTTCAGCAAGCGCTATATGTGAAACTGTCTGTCTTATTTGGTGTTGTTTGTCACTCAGTAATAGGGCTTTCACACAGGACGCGGTATGCGCTGCGCTGCGCTATGAAACCCATTTATTTCAATGGCTTGCGCCAGGCAAGGACGGTTTGTTGCTGCGTCGACCAAAGCGCACGCACAGCGGAGCACACCATTGGCGAGCTTGTGCACATGCTGCGGTCAAAGTTCAAAATAGTTCAACTTTTGCCGCTGCGCTCTGTGACGATTACCCGTGCGACCAATAGAAACGGGGCATCCAAACAAGTGCCGAAAGCAAAATAGATGAACACCTAGTACTGTCTGTGTTGGAATTTCCAGAGCTATACGATACAAGTTTGCAGTCTTATAGAGACATCGGGAGAAAAGCTGTGTCATGGAGACATGACAGACACTGTCAAGAGCTGCTCTCTTTCTTCTTCTTCTTCTTACTAGCAGTGCTAGTGCTATCGCTCGCTTCTTAGCATGAGACATATACATATTTTGCTGCTGACCGAAAGGTGGAACAACAATCAAATGACTAGACGTATAGAACTTCCGCTAAGTTTTGAAAACTCCGCCTACTTTGCTCTGGCCAGCGTAGTGCAAATCGCTTTGTATCTGAAGGGCTGCGCTGAACCCAGTGGCGAGCGCAGCACATTCCGCGTCCTGTGTGACAGGGCCATAACGAACAAGCAGTTATATATATAGGTCAATTATGGCGAGCAAGCAGTTTAAGTGGTGTGTGCATCCCTGCCCTCATTACATCACGGGTGGGGACACACACAAGCACACAAGCTTTGTGTTCACTGCTTGGGAGTGGAGCATGCACGGGCAGCTCTTAAGGGAGCTGCCTGTGTACACTGTGAGTCACTGCCGCTCAGAGTGCTCCGCTCCCGCCTGGTCATGTTTGATGAGGCCGGCCAGGCTTGCACTCCCCATGGCTCGGGTCCCGTGTCCGCCGAGGCGGCGCAGCATCTGTTGTCATGGGGATCACAAATAGAGCTGGCCGAGGTGCATGAGACCACTGCAGTGCTTTCTCAGTACTCATCAGCCAGCTCAGACGCCCCCGATCCCAACGCAGAAGCCCACTCTGTGGCTTCTTCTGCCCAGGACGAGGGCATGGTGCTTGAGCTGTCTGCATCTGAGGATGTGGATGTGCTCAGCATTGACACGGGGGAATTTGAAGACTCGCCACTTCATGCCCCTGCATATGAGGAGCTCATGGAGTTTGTGACTCGCTCTGTAGATAAATTAAATATAGAGAAGCAGGAAGCACTGCTTCCTGCAGTCTAGATCACAACCTCCATGTCGGGGCTTACCATTCTTTCCCGATTTGCATAACGAGTTATGTAGATCATGGAATAGATCGTTCTCTTCTAAAATTTCAACCTCCTCTGTTACTGAATACAGCGGCATACAGGGAGCTAGAGAGAACAGTTATGGGACGATGCCGCGGGTTGAAGAGACATTGTGTCGTCCCTGAAAGCCCCAGCGCTTCCCACCAAACTCTGCCGCATGACATCTGCTTTGGTAGGAAAGGCATATATGGTGGCGGGTCGGTCTGGTGCATGCCTACACACTATGGCCATCATGCAGGCGTACCAGGCCAACCTGTTAAAGGACCTAGACGTGAGCGAGAGGGTCAAGCCCGATGATATTCAAGAGCTGCGTCAGGCAGACCTGTCTCTCCGTGTCACTAAGGAGACCGTCCGCACCATCGGTCACTCCATGGCAGCATTAGTGACCACAGAGAGACATTTGTGGCTGAATCTCTCGGGCAATGGGGAGAAGGACAAAGCTTTTCTCCTCAATGTCCTGCTCTCGCCGTCTGGGCTTTTCGGCGACGCTGTCAATTTGGTCGTCGAGAGGTTCCAGGAGGCTTAGAAGCAATCAGCCTTATTTAAAAAATATTTGTCTCACCAGTCTGGGTCCCGAGGGGCTGCTGCCAGAGAGCAGCCCTAGCCGTCATCGAGCTCCTCGTATCACGAGCAACAAAAAGAGAGTGTTGCTAAGCGAGCCCCGCCGCAAAGATCTCGGGGCCCTAAGCAGCACTCTCGCCCGAAGCCTTCGCCACAGAAAACGGATCTGAGGACCGTTCTTTTGGTGAAGAAAGCTTAGGGAAAGAGGTCCTGACACCAGCCTCAGGCCTCTGCATTGCCCTCAGGAAATCGATGTTTGTACCCCGCCGTTCAGTACGCTTCGGGACACATTGGTTTCCAGCGAACGCACGCTGCAGTGCCTGCCCGAAATATTTGTGGCCATGCAGTTCTCGTGTCTGCACATCAAAAGTCGATTTCGATTATTTCCTGCCGGTCACTCGCTTCAGAATACCAAAATCAACGTAAACAAAACACCTGAAGTTGGCCTCGAGAGGCTGATTCCCCTAGTAGATTTTCTTGAAGCATGGAAAGGTCTTCCAAATGTATCTCAGTGGATCCTGCATAATGTAGAAAAAGGCTACAGACTACAGTTTGTGTCTCGCCCTCCCGAAATTCAACGGGGTGGTCTGGACTTCCGTAGACCCAGAGCAGGATCGGGTGCTGGAACAGGAAGTTCACTCTCTCTTGGTAAAGGAGGTCATAGAACGCATTCCTCCTTCCGAGCGGAGTCTGGGTTCTACAGCCGGTACTTTATTGTTCCAAAGAAGGATGGGGGGTTGCGTCCCATCATAGATCTGCAGCATTTGAACCGTTCTCTGAGGAGATTCAGGTTCAAGATGTTGACTATCCTTATTATCGTGAGTCAAATCAGGTCCAGGGACTGGTTTGTCACAATCGATCTAAAGGATGCATACTTCCACATTTCAATCCTTCCTTCACACAGGAAGCTCCCGAGGTTTGCTTTTGGGGGCGAAGTGTTCCAATATCGGGTTCTTCCATTTGGCCTAGCTCTCTCCCCTCGCACATTTACCAAATGCATGGATGCAGCTCTGGCTCCGCTGAGACTCCTGGGCATCCATGTATTGAATTACATCGACGACTCATACTGGCTCAGTCTCAAGAGATGGCAGTTCGGCATCGACCTTGGCCATATCAAACACCTGGAGTTGAGACTCAACATGAAAAAGAGCGTGTTGAAACCTTCTCAGAGAACTACGTTCTTGGGGGTGGTATGGGTCTCGATTACGATGTGGGCACGACTGTCTCCTGCACGTATTGAGACCATCTTGGCCACAGTGTCCAGGATAAAGCTAGGCCAAGCCATCACTGTAAAGCATTTTCAGAGGCTACTGGGGCTCATGGCAGCTGCATCCAACGTTATACCTTTTGGCCTCCTGCACATGAGACCCCTGCAGTGGTGGTTGAAAATCGGATTTCCTCGAGGGGAAATCCGTTCTGTACGATCAGGGTTACTCACAGATGCCTTCGTTCCCTGGACATATGGAAAAAACCTTGGTTTCTGTCTCAAGGCCCAGTGTTGGGTGCGCCGTGTCACCGGAAAATTGTCTCGACAGACGCATCCCTCACGGGCGCGGTCATGGATGGCCAATTTGCAAGGGATATATGGGGAGACCATCATCTTTCATGGCACATAAATTGCCTGGAGATGCTGGCTGTATTCAGAGCTATTAAAGGGCCCTGTATTAAGGGCCACCACATTCTAGTTCGTTCAGACAACACGTCGGTGATCGCTTATATAAATCATCAGGGGGGTCTGAGGTCACGCCCTCTTTGCAGACTGGCACACCAGAGCCTCCTGTGGTCCCAGGGGAAACTGTTGTCTCTCAGAGCAATGTATGTTCCCGGGGACCAGAATTTGGGAGCAGACATACTGTTAAGGCAGGGGCTGAGGCCCAGGGAATGGAGACTCCACCCTGAGATGGTGGAGTCAATATGGGAGAGGTTTGGCCCAGAGGAAGTGGATCTATTTGCATCTCAAGAGACGACTCACTGTCCACTGTGGTTCTCTCTCACGCCTCCAGCTCCCCTGGGGCTGGACGCCATGGTACAGATGTGGCCGAGGCTACGTCTGTATGCATTTCCCCGATCGTTCTGCTCCCGGGAGTTCTAGAGAGGGTCCGTCGGGGGCTAATGTGGCTAGGTCTACCATTCTTCCATCCTCCACTGCATGTGACTTAATTTATTCTGCCCTGTTAGGGCCTTACAATTGTATGTTCAGAGGTCTCCCCGGCCTCCAAGCAGACAATCAGCAATTGAATTGTTGAGGCAATTTCTTTGGCCTACCAGGTGCTCATTCAACTAGAAGCATGGCGTCTTCTAAAGCTCTGCTCTTGGGGTATCCCTGCAAGAAATATGTGATGCAATGGGCTGGGCTACTCCGCATACGTTCATGAGATTTTATAGTCTACATCTTTCTTCCACGCCAGGCGCACAGGACCTCTCGTCCTAAGCTGTGCCTGGACAGTTTCACACTAGGACAGGACAGATTTGGCATAGCACAGTGGGCAGTGCGTTCTTCAAAATGTCGTCAAGGCGATGCAGCACGAGTTCACTCGAAAGGGAGCGTCTCGGGTTACGACTGTAACCCTCGTTCCCTGAGAAGGGAACGAGACACTGCGTCCTTTTGCCATACCTTCGTATGCCTGAGAGCGGCTTGCTTCGACCTCTCAGAAGCTGACGCTATTGTGTCCCGGCAACTCTTTATAGCTTCCATGTACGCCGTCACATGCCATGTCACTGAGTACGTGACCAAGATGTTTTTTTTTCTTTTTTCTAAGGCACATTTATAAAAGCTACTTAAATGTCCTAATTGAACAAAGGCCTAATCCTGGCCTAATCTAAGCCCTGTCTGTGAAACCAGGCCTTAATTGGCCTTTAATTTAATTAATTTTATATTATCTGCAAGTTTTTTTGGTTTTTTTTTTTTTGGTTTTTTTTTAAATATATACTTTTAAGATTTAACTACACTACAAGTACACATTCAATACAATTAAGTACACTTCTTGGTGTGAAAACTTTTGTGACACATTTTGAGGCACCATGTTTGAATATGCTCAATCATTCTATGTTCAAAAAAACAAAAACGTTGTTTGAGTGATTGATGACAGACTTTTTCATTCCATTAAATAATGGTTGAATTTCTTGTACAGATAAATGTTCATGCTTTTGTTCTTTTTTATATTACATCTCTGTGATTTGTCTGTCTTGCACAGATGACCTATCCTACATTGAGCACATCTTTGAAATCTCACGGCGACCTGACCTCTTGACCCGGGTCATTGAGTACCGCACAACCGTGCTAAAGATCTCTGAAGATGATGAAATCGACACCAAACTCACACGCATCCCCTCTGCAAAGAAATACAAGGGTACAAATCACTTCCCTTTAACAGTCTCTGTCTTTTGCATCATAAAAATAAACACAATCAACAGAGCACAACATTATTTCTGATGTTTCCCTGTTTCATCCTATTTACTTCTGAAGGAGTGACAGTCTTACTGTCAGTCTTGCTGTCTACATAGGCTTCGTAGGCAGTAATTTACTCAAAAGGGACCTCAGATTGCATTACTTTCACCATATAAAGCCTACTGTATCATATTTGATAAAAAAAATTCTAAGGCCTCTACATTATCAAAATTATGAAAACTTAGCTGAAAAACCTGTTGTACACAATCTACTTCATGCCTTCTGTGGTCTGATTGATAGTTTTAGTTTTTTAGCAAGTAAAAGGCTTATTAGTATAATTATAAAAATTTCCACCTTCAGGTTGTGTGTTTTTGCTGTGAAATCTTTACTATTTTTTATAAAATAAATGTAAGTATAACTTTTATATTAGCAGTATTTCAAGTTATACACTTGACTGGACTGAAGCAACTGAAGTTTACTTGATTATCCATACATCATTTTTTAGGAAAATCATGTTAAAATGTGAGTATCAAATATGATCCATCTGGCTTTTGAAGGACATTATTTGTTCATCTCTCAATCATCATTGTATTGCATTGCATTATATGTTTTAAAACTATAGAACATTGCATTATATGTTTTAAAACTATAGAGGAGATATAGTGTGACAACTGATATTTATATGCATTGTATTTGAGTAGTCTGCTATACTGTTATAAAGATCTCATTGATTTACATTATATGCTTTCAGAATTTCATCGTACTTTTTAACCTTATAAATATCAGGATCTGCACCAAATTACATTTCCCTTCCCAAAGTGGAACTTCAATGCTGTGTCTGGTATTGGCGCTATGGGGAACACCATCAGCGTGACCAGTGTCTGAGGCACATGTAAACAAAAGACAATAATCATTGGCAGACGGCGGTCCATAACGTCAAACGTGGAGTACCCATGTGTATAAAAGGGTGCCTGAGTTACACGTCATCAACTTTTTTGTCTTTGAGAGCTGCTTGTTTGTATGCGCGTGTAAGATAAGAGTCTGTTGGAGCATTCGACTCTCAAAGGAGCTGGATGCGCTCATTACATTGCATTCATGGTTAGAACTCTGCTCTTGCTTGATTTTCTCCCAAGGGATAAAAATCTAGCGTTTGCACGGAACGCTTTCGGCTTTCTTGAGTTGAAGGCACTCATGGTGATGCATTCGCAGTAAGAGGCTCTCTTATTGCTTGATTCTCTCTAGAAAGATAAGAATCTAGTGCTTGCACAGAGTCCATTCGGCTCTCAAGGGAGCTGAATGCATTCATTGTGATGTGTTCGCTGTGGGAAGCTACACCCATGCTTGACTCTTTTTTGAGGGATGAGAGTCAAGTGTCTGCACCTCACGGTTCGGGTCCCGTGGCTGCCGAGGCGGGATCTATGTTGTTTTCATGTTGGTTCAGGAAGCCACTCTGTGGCTGCCTTCAACTTGACTGATTATAGTGATGTGTCTAATTCTGAGGAATTAGATGCAGAGAGAGTTGAGTTGTTATTAATAATTAATAATCCGCCTCCTCCACTGTCCTGCATATAAGTTTGTGAGCCTTTTATTCCTTCTATATCTCCACATTGAGGTGCCAAGATAATGGAGGAGTTTATCTTCAGCTCATATTGTATTCAAATTATTTGTATGTGGAGAGACTTGTGTGAGCAACGATATGTGAGGATGCCTCAGTTGAAAAGCAGCTTGCTAGCTATCTCTCCCCTGGTGCTGCATCCTATTTGAAGGCTACTGCCTTGCCAATGGAGTGAACGCATTCAGCTCTTGAAGATGAGCCGCCGCGGTGAGGGAGCTCTCTCTCGCTTGGCTTTTTTCTTGTGGCCGGATTCATGAAAATCTTCTTAAGAAAGAAGTTAAGAAAATTCTTAAGATAAATTCTAAGAAGTTTGTATGTTTTCTGAATGTTTTCAAGTGCAATACTTGAAAAATTATTAAAGAAGTTCTCAAATATTTTCTTAAGAACATCTTAATTTTTTTCTTAAGAAGAAAATGAAAGGCGGGTATACTGTATATTGCAGAAGATTCACCGAATGGAAAACACGTCAAAGCCTATCTGTTTGTGCTGCTTTGCTAGTTCTAGCTAGAGTGAACGCATCATGTATACGCACATTTGATCAGTCAGTGTCACTTCAGAGTACTTGTCCACATTCATGGTACTAGTAATATGTATTATATGTAGCTACTGTTATGTTGTAATGCTTAATATTTGAAACCCAATAATTTCATCAAACATCTTACTTTTAGCAAAGAAGTTATTTACGATGATTAGCAGTTAAGAAGAATTTTTTACTTAAGAATGTTTTGTGAATCCAGCCTCAGGTGTTTGCACCTTGTGCTTCAGGCCCTGTGTCTGCTGAAGCAGGCCAGCAGTCTTGATCGTGTTGCCAGAGGTGGATGTTGTCAAATAAATCTGCCTCCTCTTCTTACCACCTTGCACCATGGTAAGGCATATGCGGACGCAAGAGAGGCTTGTTGGGCACACCATGAAATCCACCCAATTTCCACTCAGCAATTCGTCTGGAGAGTGGTGTCCTCTCTAAGGTTCGGACACAGGTGTTGCGGCAAATCCAAGCCCGTCCATTTAGTGGTAATATCACCTGAGGCAGTCCAAAAAAAAAAAACCTGCGCAAGCCACAGATCTAGCCATCCGTGCCACTAAGCACACGACCAGTGCATCAGCCGTTCTGTAGTTGCTTTAGTTGCCATGGTCTAAGTCAGCAGGTTTCAGGAGATATATTCCTCTCTGGGATTCCATGAGGGTTGATAAAGGGTGAACGGAGTTGTGTAGGGCAGTATAGATTCCCTCTACTTCGCTTACCTCCCTCCCCAACTACAGTTGAGTTTTGAAGTAAGGATGTATGCTCACCTTTGGATGGGTGCTTTACTATAGCCCTGGTTCGACAATGCTAATAAGTAGAGAAAGTTCGCTTGTGGGGCTTCTGTATTATCTGTCGCTTACTATAGGTTAGTGCTAAAGAAAAAGACGAAGCACTAGCTATAGTGGGTCTTAGGTATAGTGCATTGACTCAAGGCAGGTTATGGGCTGTCCTAGTTACATTTGGGGTCTTAAAGTAGGGTTTAGTATATTTTTAACACATTGCATGCTCCCTTTGGTAGGCTGCTCTTTGGTAGGCCCCTTAGGGTAGAGCAGGGTGAATGGAACTATGATGGGCATTATACAAGAGTCCCTCTGTTTCATTTACCTCCCTCACCAACTTTTGTTGGGTCTGGAAGAAGAGATATATGCTCCTTTGGTGGGGTGCTTCTATAGGGATGATCAGTGTCACAAACTGATGAGTAGAGGAGGATAGCCGATGGCGTCCCTCCTTATCATTGTATCATTCTGTAGTTTAGCCATTAATTATAGTGAGTCCCGGAGAAGTGCCTTTATTCAAGTCAGGGTATGATCTATTCTCCCCTAATCACTCTGGGGTTGTTAAAATGGAGTAGAAGCTCCCCTGTGATAGGCTGCTCCCTAAGTTGTCAAATACTGGTGAAATATGCCTGACATGCTGAGCCCTTTTCTGCCAAGGAGAGCGGAAGGTGTAACAGCTAGGACTTCCCTTGCTGTAGAGCATAGATCATTCCAAGTGTATTGGCTTAGGGAGTAGCACCACTAAAATGAGTCACATGGGATGCGCCCATGGGGTCGACACGCTTCTGCCTTCGACTGGGTAGTTAATTTATGTTATACCCACTATGTTTATTCATATTCACGTTCTAGTAAGGCAGGCATTCCCTCAGTATGACATAGTGGGTATTGGTTCCCCATAGCATCAATACCAGGAGCAGCATCGAAGTTCCTGTAGGAACTGAGAGCGAATCAGACAGAAATTACTCCTTCAAACTGTAAAAAGAGCCGAATTCCAAATCAACACTCAGGACCATATAAATCAGAATATCCTGTCATATGTGGTGCCAAACTAACTAAACTCCTCCATAGCTACAAGAGAGAGAACCATTAACATGTCGATGGTCAGGCAGTTTAACAAGACAGATGGGTTCGGAGATGGCACATCTTGAGTTTCACAAGGAAAACCATGAGTTAATGCCAAAGGGGGCTGATTCCCAAGAAAGAGATCTAGAACAGACCTTCTTTTTGAAGACCTCTGTTTGATCTATAAAACGCTGGACTGAAATCCTCTCTAAACCCACAGAGACTATCTTTAAATATCAAAATGCATCAGATCATCCCAAAATAATGCTAGACGGACTTATTGTCAAACATTATTAAACTGTATAATTCTATATCATGTCATATGTGATTATTATACTTAGATCACACATAATTCATGCAATTGTTATAACTATTGAATGGTTTATTGGAGGTGTGTCTTGTTTAATATGTGTGTGAATGATTTCACATTTCTTGAATTATGGATCAAATCTGTGTAAAATGTATCGTATTCTTATTATTGCACTGAAATGAAAATTTGGGGCCTGAAACCGAAAATTCTGGATGCACTTGGCCAAAAACAGAAATCGAAAATGAATTTTTTAAATAATTATTCATTTCTTATTTTAATTTTTTGTATAATTGAAATATTATTAGACTTTTTAATTCACGAGTTTACACGTACATGAAATCAAAATAAAGTAATTCGTATAGTAATTTATGCGTATTTGGTGTGCTGTCCGGGGGAGGGCTCCGAGCTCGGAATTTGGCCCGAACCCAGAGTACTCCCCCTCCTTAACTGGGATAGAAACCAGCCAAGAGTGAGGTGATGGGGTGGTGGAGGGATGCTGTGAAACTTGTCGCGGGATAGAGGTGAGAGACGGCTTTATATACCGGCTTCCTCTTGCACTGATTGATTACCTGAACGTGCACCTCCCGAATTTTGTTAAATAAACTTCATTTAAATTCACTAATTTTATCGAATCTGAACCCCATCTAATGATTGATGGTTCGTTCAGGTCAGGTCTTATAAAGTGCATATATTGCTAGAATTTTGGGATTTCAGTATTTCACTCTCTTAAAACTAAATCTTTCCTCACTTTCTTTCTTTCTGCAACTCGTGCGAATGTGTGTGTGCGTGTGTTTATGTGTTAGGTATTAATATTATGTGTTAGAATAATCAAAGTCTTGTTTGTATTTAAAGAGAAGTGTCTTTGGTTATGTGATTAAGAATTTAATGTCTTAAACTGCTGATCTTGTTACGGTGCTAATAAATAGTGTTTTCACTATAGTTTGGATATTAATATCCACTACAGAGTTGATAGTTATTGCTCATTCATTTGAGCGCGGGATGATTCATTTGTTCGGCCGTAAATACCAGCGTCAATACCAGATGCAGCATCTCGTTCTTTATTTTCTCACTATATCATATCATATGAGGCATAAAAGCCTGATGCATGACATATGCATTTTTGTTGTTGTTGTTGTTGTTGTTTTAATAATTTATCTAAAGGTTCACTAAACTGTTTCTTTTTTAATTTTATAAATTTTTCTTACATTTTTCCAGACTTACTTCATATGTCTGGCTTTACAGGGTTAATAATGTTATGTGGATTAGGTTACTATTTATAATTTGTCATGCGTAACGTTGTCTGTAACAGAGTTCTCTTTGTGTCTCTCTTCTATGTTGTAGATATCATTCGCCAACCGTCAGAAGATGAGATTATCAAACTGGCCCCTCCCCCTAAAAAAGCATGAGGTCAAAGTTCATGACCTCTGCTCCTCATCCCCGGCACTTCATCTTGCCCATCATCGTCACCAAACCATGCCCACCATCCCGCCCACTTCACCTCCCACCGAACAGAAGCCAAGCAGCCAATCAGATTGCCAAGATGCTTTACAGCCACGCCCACGCCACGGAGGCATGGAACACATGGAAAACTAGAACGGAAGATAAATAAATGGACAAAAAGACAGCGACCAAAAGACTTGTAGTCCGATTACAATTGTACAGTGAATGGGTCATAGGTCAGGTTGTGTGTCAGAATGAAAAACAATCATTCTGTGTTTGCTGACGCTTGTGTGGAATTTTGTATGTGTGAGAGAGTTTATTTGGACCCTTGATAGCATTAAGTGGGATTGTCAGAAGTTGGTCAGACCAACATAATAGGGAGTTTGCAGTTGATGTCTTAATGTGCCACTGGCCTAAGGTGTGAATCTAGTTGTGAAACAGGTTTAGCCACTGGATCACTTTTCCTTTAGACACATTTATTCCCTAGTTTGTAATGTGGGTAGACTTGAGGTCGGTACATTCCCTTTAAAAACAAAACTCATATCTACATTTAAAAGTGTTACAGAGAATTAATCTCTGAATTTGTGTGATTGCCACTTAGAAAGCCAATATTTGCCTTCTTTAGAAATGAAATGCATTATTGCAGGGTATGCAGTTACCTAGTAGAGAATTAATATTGCTTTTTATATTTCTGTATATCATACTTCTAGGAATTGTAGTTTATTAAATTATCAGTTATATAATAATAACCATTGTTTATTATCAAACAACAGCAGTCTTATATATCAACATAAATGGAGTTTGTTATAATAGTGTTCTAGTACATATGGGAGACATAATTAGACATTTATCTCCTATATTATTAAATGTATAACGGGCCTAAAAACAGGAAGAGTCCATCAAAACAGAACATGGTAGAACACAAAACTGATGAAAAAATATATATTAAAAATGTGTTTAGCAACATTTTAGCTCAATTTCTGCAGTATTTGCATCAGGAAATAGAAGGCATATATTTTTGTTAAAACTTTAAATTTGACTACTTCTACTGTGAATTATTTATTCAGATGCCTCAGTATACCATTATGTGAAACATTAGGATGATATCACATATATTTTCTGTTTATAATTTGTAAACTGATAGAGAGTAAGAAACAGCTGCGACTAAAACAGGGATATTTATGTCAAGGATGTGGTAAAAATAGATAAATATATATATATATATATATTAATGAAATGGTAAATAAATATCCATAAATTGCAGCACTCTATGCGGCCAAAAGTCTATATGGATCACATTGGGTATCCAAACAGCGCATCATTTTTAGCTGTTTTCTTCTATTTGTAACTTTTCTTTTGTTTCACAAAAGTAGCCTATATTTTAATAAGACATTTATTGGAAATATACATATCTCTGCCAATCATTCTGACACAGCATAATAAGATCATGCTGCGTTTACAAATATTAATATCATGATTATGATTGTGATATTCTTTTTGTTGGTTGTGAGATTACGCCTTTTATTAACACCATCTGCTGAAAGACTGTTCAAACACGACTCTAAATTTGCTTGATCACTGTGTTGTTGCTTAGCCCCTGCAGACTGTTGTTTTCATATTATAAAGTCGGAACAGTTATTGAGGACATGCCATGTGTGTTTTTATGCGTCTGCATTTCCACCCACGCATGAGGGCAGGATGCATCGTGCAGTTACAGGCTGTTTCTGCAACTCTCTATTATTCTGTTGTGTGATTTCAGTGAATTGAAGAAAACCAGTTAAGACCTCAGCAAAACCTTAAATCGAATCTGGAACTGCATATTTGTTAAAGACTGGAACAGTTTGAAAAGATAGAACACAACTGGCCATAAACATTTGTGGCCTTTTAAACTTGAAATGGTTACTGTGCATTTCTGAGGACTGTAAAGAATGTCCTGTTAAGTTTCTGTTGCTGCCACCCAAAAAAATTACTTACCCAGCCTGTATATTTGTTCCAAACCCATGGTTTTACTCAAAAAGAAATATTTAGTAGAGTGTCCACTTCCATACTAATATATATATATATATATATATATATATATATAATATGTGTGTGTGTGTGTGTGTGTGTGTGTGTGTGTGTGGTCTTCTAAAACTCTCATTTGCATTCTGTCTGCAGATGTACAAGAGCCAATAGCATTTAGTATCAATGACTTCAAACCTGGCATGATGCCTCTTAATGTACCATATATGAATGCACTCAAATCCCCTTTCATTGTATGCAACAGTTCTCCTTTTTCGTTCCAAGAAATAATAAAAGACAGATTTGAGGGTGAGTAAATGACAGAATGTTAATTTCTGTCATTTTTCAAAGTGTAAAATCCAGATATATGCGACGAGTCACACAAAATCCTGTCAAAAACAGATTGTACATTCTATTTATTAGATTTTTTTTTTATGTTGTTATTGTTGTTGTTGTATTGATGTTTCTCAATTGTGTACAAATGTCATCTTGTGAATTTTGCAGTATGTGACATTGTGACTAGCGTGATGCTCCCTATCTAGTGTCTCAGACACGGCCAAACGCTCAAATCAGTCTCACTGGACACGCCATGATCAGTCTTTGAATTGATTTGTTTTTCCATTCGTTTGGTTCAGTTGTTCAGCGATGTCGTGGTTGGTTGGTTCTGTTTGTTTGCATCCTCGTTCCTGTCATCCGTGGACTGAATTCTCTGTGATATCTGATTCTAGATCAGCTCTCTGTATGCTTATGCTAGTTTTACCAACCAAGCATAGACTTTTATAACGTCCCTAGACCAGCACCAAGGGCTTCAGATGTCCTCACGCCATTTACAGTGGTTTTCATCAGTTTTCACTTGATGTGGTTCTGTCGCTCACATATTGTGTTCATGTCTATGAGTACCTGTAGGTTAGCCTTTGTTGATTGGTAGATTCGTCTATATCAAGGGCCTCTGTTAAGCACTGTGCTTTGCGCTTGAAATCATTTTAACAAGTGTGTTTTTTAAAACAGCGCCTCAACTGGAGAACATTGGAAAAGCCATATTAATTATCGCTCTTCCATGTTTCCTTTTTGAACAATAGAGGCGTATTCAGATGAATTTCCTTTGCCATGATGCAGAGCTCAGTGGAATAAGAACTCTTTTCTTTGCAGCGTCTTTCTCTAGTTTAATGCCACTTCCTTTCCTCTATGCAGAGAATATATTCGGCACTGTGCACACACGTCAACGCTAGACACATTTTGGATGTTGTTAATGACCACTACATGCAGTTCTCAAGAGTATTATGTGTACGGCCAAATGAAACAATACTGTAAGAACTAACAGACCACTATAGCCATATACACATGTCAATTCATGTCATTTGATTGTCAAATTGGATGTCACAGTATTAAAACATATCAGCCTTGATAATGCTGCAAAAGCTTTGTAATGCTAAAGATTCATCACTATTGGCATAACAGAAACACAACTAAAAGTGTTTTATCCTACTTTTAGTTATTGTGTCCAAAACAAGAATTATCTCATAAGCCACTGAATCTGGCCAAACTAAAAATGAACAACAAAAAATAAAACTTGTTGAAAACCTTTTGGGTGAACTGTCAAGAAAAGTACTCTTCAAAATAAATGTAATAAAAAATATAATTTGCATAAAGAAAATAAAGCTTATTTTTAGGGCCATTAAGATTTTTGACATTGTGACAAAAAACAAAGCACATTTAAAACTCCCAGTTCTCATTTTAACCTGGTCATCTTCAAGCACGCACACAATATGTATAGATAGAACGATTTCTCATTACTGTAATAGAGTTTTTATTATTATTATTATTATTATTATTATTATTATTTTCCATTACAATAATAAGGGACAATAGGGGAAGGATGTACTTATTTACCATTAAAATAATGCCACAATGCAAAAAAAACAAACAAACAAACAAAAAAACAACTAAAAATAGGCTTTGTTATCTTTAGCAAAACAATTTTCTTTCTTCTTTTTTATGTTTGGACTGATGTTTTGTTCTTAAGTTGTACATATAAAAATATTGTGGATTTATAAAAGTGTTTTATTATTAATTAATTTATTTAATGCAAATGTATCTTGTTTTGGTGTACTGATGTATGTTTACTAACTGGACAAAATTGGGATGTCTATTCATAATTGTAAATGTACGTGTGATGGCTCAGATGAGGTCTGTTTTGTTGGTTTTAACATTGGGCACTGGGCTCAAGATCCTTTTCTATAATCTTCTCTTTTAATAACTTTACAGCATCATTTACGTGTGTTTTTGTCAAATCTTTCTTTTTTGTATTTTTATTGTAGTGTTGTTCCTTGCTTGTTCTCTTTCTTTGTAATGCCTATCAGCATAATATGACAATTTTGACTGTGTTGTAGTAGCCATGCCTTTGTCATGTTGTGAAATGTTTGTATGAGGCCACTGGCTGAAAATGCAAGAAAACCTTTAAGGTTCATTCATTTACGTGCGTATCCAGTTCCCCGTCAGAATGTGAGACAGAGCTCTTGAGAAATGTGGAATCAGTTTGCGTAGAGCAGGCGTAGAGATTGCAACACTAATCATTAGTTTATTTGATGCTGTTACTGAGATTGTCAAAAGATTGTGAGGGTGATTTTGACGGTGTTGAAATATGGTGTAGTGTGAGGGAGTGGATTGTAGTACAGTGATTTAATGAATGCCGGAACATTGATCATCACAGAACTGATAAAAGAGAAATATGACGATATAATACGGTGGATCTCACAGAGAAATGTTAGGGCCATTTATAACCCAAAATAAAAACAATATATTACTTTTTTATAAAGAACATGAAATGTATTTTAGGACCATTAAGACTTCTTTTACATTGTAAAATTTTTATGCATGTAACCAGAATTGATTTATTTTCTGAATTAAAATCAGCATTAATAATAATAATAGTTATTTATTTTTATTATTTTAGGGTGAAATATGGCCCAAAACATATTCTTGGCAGTTTTCGTGAGATGCACTCACACATGCTTCATTAAGTGGTGTTGGTTTAAACGTGAAAGCATTGCAACTTTCTTTCTTTTTCTTTCTTTCTTGACTTCACATTCCTAAAATGTCTGAGTGTAAATGTAAAGACCTTGTAAAGAAGGTTTGAGCTGAATAACTGATGATGAACAAGTTAATGTTGCTGCAGAAATGGAACTGTGTAAAGAAAGACAAATAGAGAGTCCTATATTGATAATAGAATGCACATTTGTAGCAGGGAAACACATTAAAATATAGAGCACATGCAAAATGATTGTGCGCATAAGAGCTATTAGAGCTATTCTTGTAACGTTTACACTGAGTACTAAAGCATGCTCTCATTGCCATGACAAAGTGCCAACTGAGTTCTTGTTTGTTCAGAAGCTTAAAACACAGACTTTAATATGCAAAATTATTTAGGAATCTTATGATAAGAAGCTTACATACAATTTAAAAAGTGTTTGCACCCTAGAAGTTTTGCTGTGCAGTTGTGTTTAGTGTTTAGGCGCTCGGATCGGTTCTTTTGGAGATGCAGTGGCGTGTAAACTGAAGTGGGATTGTCATGCTGTGATGAAGTCGGGTAGAATAGCTGCTTGTGAAATGAAAATAGATAATGAACTTTGGTCGGTTTTAGACTCTTGCTGAAGGATTTCTTTGTTTTGCCATTTTTTGGTCATTGCATATTTATTTATTGATGTGTTGCAGTTGCTCTGTTTTTCCTTTTTCAAAGTCAGCATAGCCAGTTATCGCTTCACAAGACACTTTGGTTTGAAAGGCTTTGCAAATCGCTGGTGTTTGAATCTCATTTTTCTCTTCTGACATTAAACGTTAAACCTCCATGGGCGGTGTGCTGTTAGCATTTCTTCAGTATTCTTTTAGCTTTCTTTCTTTTTTCCTACATTGCAGTGAAAACAACAAAGTGATGGACAGTATGAAAATATGTTGTTAAATATACCTACAAATGTGGCTTCTCTATTGGAGTAAATTTGGCTAAACCAAAATGATGCCGTTTTGTCATTGTGCTTAAATGAATATATAAATATTATATTATTAAAATATATTTGCTAACCTACAGATCTGCGCGTGCCAGTTATTTGCCACACTCAGATAAAGTTCACAATGAAAAGTTTTTGCCACAGCAGAATGTTCTGATAATGTAAAATGCACAACATCACAAATGCATAGAATTCATGTTAATATATGTTACCAATGCCCATGTATATGCACAGTAATGCCCATGAGCACAGATGGCTACAGAGCCCCTAAAGGGACATGGTGGTTGGGAGAAAAAATGAGATGAGAGGAAAAATATTAAGTCAGTGCTTTTGCCTTCCCTCGCAAATGTTTTGATTTCCATCAAGAAACATTGCATTCACTCGCAAAACCTTTTGAGCTCTTTGCGAGAGAACGCAAAAGTTTTTGCAAGGGAACATTAATTAATGCTGTTATGTAACAAATCTGCTTCACATGTAAAATTAAATTAATTGCTAATTACAACTTTGAAATAATGTTGAAATCACAAAATAATGGAAATAATCTGGAATCATGTAGCAAACAAAACACATTTCATTTATCTGTTATAACTATTATGTCATTTTGGTCGCTTGGCTGTTTCCTTAAAGGTCTAGAAATTAATCATATTTTTCATCTGGTGTGATGTTCTTTTTTAATATGATGACATTACGTTGCTGTCTTGCCGCCAGCCAATTGCTGCTGATCATGGTTTCGAGTGTCGATACATCTGCCCTTTCTAATGAACACAAGAACGTGCAGTAATCTCAGACAACTTAATCCAGATATTTTAATCAAATCCGCAAATTAGTTTGAAGGACCAAATTAGATAGAGATGTTATCACAATTAAAAGATCTGGCATCTGTCAAATCATTTCATATGTATTAAAGGTGCAATATGTAAGAATTTTGCAGTAAAATATCCAAAAACCACTAGGCCAGTGTTATATATTTTTGTTCACTTGAGTACTTACAATATCCCAAATGTTTGCAACTATTTGTAAATCGTGAGAAAATTGCAATTTTAACCAAGGCTCCGGGACGTGCGAGGAGTTGCCTGTCAATTAGTGATGGGCAAATGAAGCCTCATGAAGCACTGAGGCTTCGCAGCCCATTGCTTCACCAAAAGGTTCATTACCCGAAGCTTCATTCAGCATTGCTCACTAGTGACACCTAGCTACTGTGCAATGAAATAGCAGACAAATCAATTAATCCTGAACCTATGACCTGAGCAGACATTTGTGCATTGCCTGGGTATAAAATAAAATATGTATCTTTCTCTGTCTGACTTTACTTGTGCAGAGACAGCTGTCACACACACACACACACACACAGTCAATTAATTATTCATAAATTGTTTGGATAGTGACAGTATGAACAACAAAATTGATGCTGTATTGAGTGCAGTGATTATTGTGGAGGGAGTGTAATACTGCAACAGAGCAGTCTGGGGTGGGAAAAGTTAAGAATTATTACCAGTGGTGGACAGTAACGAAGTATTTTTAATTCGTTACTGTACTTAAGTACATTTTTCAAGTATCTGTACTTTACTCGAGTATTTTTATTTTGAACAACTTTTACTTATACTTCACTACATTCCAAAGCAAATGATCGTACTTTTTACTCCACTACATTTCATAAAACTTATCATTACTCATTATTTTAAAATAAAGAAATCGTTACATGCTCAGAAACGCAAAAGCGGTGTCCGATTCGAACTGCATGAACTGATTCTTTTCGTTCATCCCATTAAATTGGTTCGCAAATCACATCAAACGATTCATTCACGAATTGGACTGATCGTATTGCAGCTGTTCGAGTCAACAACTCACTTCAATGATTCAATGATCCGTTCAGAGTGAGTCTCCAGTGAACTGAATTTACATGTCTGACTGAAAATTAGCCAAGAACTGGGGGGATCCTCTGAGTGCGTGCACGACTGATGTCAGTTGATTGTGGACTAAATCTGCTGTAAAGAGTGATCTGTTTAAGCCCACTGAAATGCTTTAATGCGGACACGTCAACACCAGTGTCTACAGATCGCGATCTCGATTTAAACAGATCAAATCACATTTTAAAACTAACTTGGCGCTTCAAATAACGGTTGTATCGATTACATCGTTACGCCACTAGGAGGCGCCAAAGTGACGTAAAATGTATTTGACATTGAATGATTCATTCAAAAGATTTGTTCAAAAACATTGATTCATCCAGTAAAGAAACAAGTGGTTATGAGTGAGTCATTAAATCATTCATTCAAACCCATTTTTTAAATAATTAAATTAAATATTTTTAAATAGACTGCAGCAATTAATATTTTGTCCTCTAGTAAATAATTATATGCTATTTTGTTTAGCTGTCTGTTCAGAATTGTGGGAGAATCATGTGGCCTGTTGCACAAAGCCGGTTTCAGTTGCTACCCAGGTAAGTTCAAGATTAGTTTAAGCAAACTCTGTTTTTTTGGGCTCATGAAGGTGGATTGGTTTTTAGCGGGTTTCATTGCTATGGTAACTTACGCTACACGGCTAACCTGCTCCGGAGCAGGTTTTATTCTGAGTTAGAGATCGCAAACCCAAACTCGACCAATCAGCTGTGAGTAAAGTGACATGTATCTGATGCAAGCCACTCCCCCTGTATCTCTCGCTCCAAATTAAATCAGTTTATAGTGAAAACATTTTAGAGACAAAATTGCTCAACATTTGCTGTTAATTATTCATTATATTTATATTAAATAAATTAAAATTATGAATAATTCATGACATATTCATATAATTAGGCCTATTATATTAATTGACAATATTAAACTTTGCTTTTAAATTAAAATAAATATAATACATGCATAATATATAAAGCTTTTAAACAGATTAAGCTTACTTGTATTCTTTTGAGCTCTTTGTGAAACTATATTAATTATTTGGTCTATTTGTTTGATTCACATGCATTGATATAGTCAGATATTTTCTTTCAGCTGCCTTCTTAAACTTTCACTGCATCGGTGTTTATTCCTACTTTGTAAATGCGTTTTATTTCATATTTTTCATAACGATCTCTTAATCTTCGGAAGAGACATGAATTGCGCGGCTCTCTCGCGAGAAGTGAATCAAACTGACGTTCTCCTTGTTCCATGCGATTGGCTGTTTGCCGCACGTGTCACACTTTCATGTGCACGCGCTTTGCAAACTCTGGATTAAACCTGAGTTGACAGAGAAAGTTTATACCGAGCGTTGTGCAACAGTTGATCCTGATCTAAACCAGGTTGGATTTATCTGGATTTGTCAACTCCAAACCTACTCTGAAACTCAGAGTTTGTTCAACTAGCTTCATGCAACAGGCCAATGATCTCTATTTGAAACAAACAAACAAAAAAATCTTGATTCTCATTTTATCCAGAATCGTGCAACTCTAACACAAAATAAAATAATGCATACACATTCATCTTCCCCGCTGCTGTAGCAATTTCTTAAAATGTTATGTATTTAGCCCTATATGTTTCGTCTGTTTTTATATTGTTTGTCAACACACATTACATATTATGTAATGTAATCTGCATGCACTAATCTTCCATCCATACTGACTAATGCTGGCTATTTGACATATTTGACAATTATTTTGAGCAATAGGATTATATAAAATACATAATATAAAAATAAATTATATAAGTGGCCTATATATAATTACAAAATAAACATTCATCAATCAGTACTTTTTAACTTAAGTACATTAAAAATCAAGTACTTTTGTATTTTCACTCAAGTAAAATTGAAAAGGAGCACTAAATACTTTCAGGGCTTTTGAGTTTTTTGAATCTGGGATCCAATAATGTGGGTATGGTCATCACACTTAATGATTCAAAATGTACTGCATTTTCCCTGACCCTCCGGACCAGGCTGTCACCCAGCTGCCTTGTTAAATTGGACTTGAGGCCTTCCAGCTTACTCGTTACCGTATGATTTAACATCTTCATCAAAGGAATCACTTTGGAGGCAGACACTCTTTTCTCCACAGAAAGCTCTACTGTAGCCTGGTGGAACATGTAAGGCATCTTGGACTGCCTCATACTCCAAGGCAGTAGGAGGGGTGATGTCAGACAGGCAAGGGCTGCCCCCACTGGCTCTCTCAGCTGATTGAGCCGTTCCAGCATGTTATAAGTGCTGTTCCAGCGAGTGTCCACTTCACTTATCAGCTTCAGAACTGGTCTCCCGATCTGCTCCTGTACTTGGGCCAGTCTTTCTTTTGCTGTAGTGCTGGTTCGGAAATAGGTCACAAGTTTCCTACATTTGGATCTGATTTCATTGAAGCTACTGATGTCATCAAAGGACTTCCTCACAATGAGATTTAGTGCATGTGCAATGCATATTGCATGCCTAACATTTAATGATCTTACACATGCAGTCATATTGGCTGCCGCATCAGTTACCAGGCACTTCACTTTCTCCTTTATGCGCCACTCCTCCATGAGCTTGATGTGTCCAGTAGCCAAGTTCTCAGCGGTATGGCTCTTAGGGAAATGCTCTACACCTAGTAAAATAGTGCAGAGCTTGTCATTTTCATCTATAAAATGGCAAGTTACTGCTAGGTAGGCATCCATGGGTAGGGATGTCCACATGTCAGACGTAAGGCTTACAGCCGCAACTTTCTGCAACTGCTCTCTGGCTTTCTCCTTAGCCTCCTTGTATTTATTATCAACCATGACCTTCAAAGCCTGTGGATAAAAATAAATGCAGTTACTCTTAATTTTAACTACTTAAATAATTATAAACCACTTTATTAATCACATACCTTTCGAGTTGGGATAACATAAGTGGGATCCAACACATGCAGGAGCTCCCTAAATCCAGCATCTTCCACAATGGAAAAGGGTTGGGAGTCCTTGACGACCATGTTCACCAGGGCCTCATTCACCATTTCTTTTTTGGAATCTATAATAAAATACAAAGCTGGTGTATTGTAGGAGCCTAACACCTTATTTAAATAATGAAAAAAAAAAATTATTATGTATTACTTTGAGTACTGTGTGGATTGTTAGTAGTTTCTGCATGTTCATGCAGTGCTCGATAATGCCTGAGCATGGAGGAGGTGTTATTGCTGTATGTCAGCTCCTTCAGGCACAGCAAGCATTTCACCTTGAAACATGAAATAATAGACATGAAAGATTATACAGCCATATAGTGAAGATTATAATTATGTTAAGACAGTAAAATATAACAATTACACATACCTTATTGTGAGCAACCATTTCAAAATGCTCCCAGTCAGGGGAGGATTTCCTCTTTCTTGCTGGCTCCATTAAGAGGTCACAAAAAAGCAAACAAATCCAAAAGGGCAATCCAAATCAACAAGCAGTCCAGTCCAAATCCAAAAATCCAAAGCAATCCAACTAATCTTATCTATGTAATATATTAATAATATAATATAACTAATATAAGTAATAATAACAATATACTAATACTAATATAACCTAATGTAATGTAATAATATAGTCCTAATAATACAATAACGACAATGACACAACTCTGACTCTCCGACTCTCTACTACTACTGCTGCTTCTACTACTCTTGAAAACACCCACAAGGTGGGGCGTTTCGAACCCCCTTTATCCGGAAGTGACACTCAAACCGAACCGATGGCGTATTCCACACAAACCGAGGCCTCGTTTGTCATCGGTCACGTGATTTCTACATTCCCAACACAAGCCTCGAATCGAGTCTTCATCTGGCATGCCCATTTATGCTCGACACAAGCTCCAAAGCTTCGGTTCAAATGTCACATCACTACTGTCAATTGCGTCATACCCGTGTTACCCTCGGTTTCCAGTTTTATTTTGTAGAAACCATGGAAACACCAAAGACGCTTTAATATTTACATGTTTTAATAGACAAGGGAACAACTGTTTTGGTATATTTATAGACAGAAAACTAATTATTCTTATATAGCTCAACACGTTTAGTCTTATTGCTTAAATCTTTTTTTCTTGATTTTTTTTGTGAGTACCATGCTTTACCATGCCTCAGAGAAAAACACTATTTTGTGAAGTAGCTAACATAGCATAATCAGATGCAGCTTTATTTTTAGTAACAGTAATACAGCATTTTCTCCATCATACAATACGTTTTAAAATGAATTGCATGCCATTTATCAACACAAGCCATCCAGCATTTAATATGATATTCTAAAATCGATCTAGCTTACTGCAGTGTGCAACAAGTGTCTCACAGCAGCCACCGAGCGAACGCACAGAGTAACGTTATAACATTTTCAACACACTCAAATGTATCTAATATGATAAACAGACCTGTGTTACCTCATATTCATGACTGGAAAAGCAGAAGCAGCACTGGCGACTGTGGCATAATAAAAGTTCCGTTGCTCGTGGCGTGTTGCGCAATCGCTCCAGCGGTCTTGTTCAGCTCCCACAACACTCGGCTCTGCTCTGCTTCATATTACAGTAACGTTAATAATCAAATCCATGAACATGATTTCTTCCCGAGTCCTATCCCAATTCTTTTCCACCGGCTGTGAGGTGAAGACCACATGTCCCAAGATTCCGCGCTCAAACTTGGCGTCATCAAGCTACGCCTTTGTTTTGAATAGGCCTCTAGCGACCTCTAGCGGACAGAAAATCTTACATATTGCACCTTTAAGCGAAGTATGAATGGACCACTGAAATCATCTGTTGTGTACAAACATCTGATAAATGTCTTAGAAAAAGTAGTTTTACATTCTAAATCATAAACATCTTAAAGACATTTTCTTAATGTTTATAATGTGTGACAGGAAACATCTTATGCGGAGTTCACACTGCACGATTTTAGTCCGATTTTCAATCGCCAACAGATTTTGCAAAATCGCTGACAAATGTCCAAAATCAGAGGTAAATGCTCGTTCACGCGAGTGACAATCACGCAATGTGAATTATCAAAGACGCGATCTGAGAGAATTGACAATGCGTCGCCGATGCCCGTGAGATATTTGGCATGCTAAATATGCTAATAATAATTCGACACAACACAAGACAACGAGCTGAAATATGAACAGTGTGTTACACAGAACACAACACGCGGACAGAAGATGGGACAAACTCGAAACCACATGCTCACACAAGACAGAGCGCACTGAGCATAAATGTCCAAATCCCGACACAGGACCGAAACCAAACTAGACCATTGCCAGGATCCGAACACCACACTCCGCACACAAAACAACTCACGTGGACAAGAGGAGTGTCAGAGCTCTGTCACCAAACCAAGAATAAACAGACCGAAGTGACAATTACACGAACGCTGACAATTACATTTTACAATATATTCACAGAAAATAGTTATTTTAAATTGTAATAATATTTCACAATGTTACTGTTCATAGCTTTTAAAACATTAAAACGATCTTAATTGTTCCAAACTTTGGGGCATCTGCCTTTGAGATGAATATGAATGATGGAGCTGTCTCCAGGTAGCCTATTTTAGACCTTTTGAATGCATGTGCAGTCATCACCATTTCTGCATTTTTAGTGCAGTTTTATCCAAAAATGTCCTACTTTTCAGAAAAAACAAAAAACAAAAAAAACTGTGAATCAAACTAATGAGAAAGATTAATAAAGACCTGCTGACACTAGAAATGGAATGTCTAATAAATCAGAGATCTGAAATTCCAACATGATCTCATGAGAAAACATAGCTATTTTACGAGGTGGCAATTTCATATTAATCCGTCATAACATAACTGTCAGTAAGGAGTAAGCAGTTCGTAAGAATTCATAGCCACTAATTCGCCAAAATGTAAAATTCTTATGAATGGTTACAAATTCATACACTCGTTACTAAGGGTGCACACTGCACTGCTACTTGTTTCTTTTGATATTGAAAGCATGAATCCAGTGTTTGTTTATTCATTTACAAGCAGTAATGATTAATGTCAAATTCAGATGTACACGTAAGAGTTATCTGTAGTGGAATGTATAAAGATTAAGCTGTTGGAAGGGGTGGTAAAAAGATGCTCATGATTTGGTCTTTTTACAGGCTACAAGCCTTCTAATCTAATTTTTTAATCTGCGCAGTAGTGATCCTGAGGTGGAGCCGCGGTATCAAGGTCCCACCCATACTCCTGCTTTCGCAGACTCAAATGCAAGCACGGCTGTCAATCATGATGTTACATCCCATTTAAAAAGCATCAAATAACTAATTTAAACCAGACTTATTGGAAAACGAACACCTGAACATATGTCAGTGTGATAAGAACTATCTAAAATATTGAAGAAAAAAATGAAGTGTAATTGGATATTTTAGTTTGGCTTGCATCCTATTCAGTTACATGGAGAGGGCGGGGTTTGCGACCTATACTGCAGCCAGTTACCAGTTGTGATCAAAATGTTTTAGCTTCATTTTTCAGGATGTATGCGGAACACTTGGGGTGTATCTCAATCAGCTCCCTAGTTCAGTAGTCAGGACAGTGATCAGGGAGTCGGCCATTTTAAGGGCTGTCTCAATTGCAAAATCCTTCCAGTGCACAGAAATGTTCGCTCCTTAAAAAGTCCCACAATGAACCATGAAAACCAGGGAGCATTGATGCTCACTGTGGGTTCTTCTCAAAGGAAGGCTGCATCCTAGTGAGGCTGCATCCTTCCTAATCCAGTCCTTCGGAGTCCTCCAGTCCTACTAGAGTCCTCCTTAGCATTAAAAGCTACAATGAGATGGTCTAATAAGTGTGCATGGCTACAGCATAAATGTTTCCCCACAGTTTGGTGGCTGGAGAGCTGACCACAGATATGCAATATTTGTTTTTGTACCCATCAAAAATATAATAAGTTTTGCTGGATTTTTTTTGTACATTTTCACCCAAACCATGAAGCATCCATCCATTCTCCAAACCACCTCCTCTGAGGTGAACAGGTCCACTTCAGTTTTGTAAAACCAAATTAACTCCATCACTTCAGGATCTCCATTCCCCAGCCCTCAGCCCCTGCTTTGACAGGATGTCTTCTCCAAAAGTTTGAATGCCCTTGGAATGTAGACTGCTCTCAGGGAGAGGAGCCCAGAGCAGGATCTGTTGCACCAACCTAAACAGGGGGCACAAACGCAGTCCACTCTGGTGATTTATGTAAGACACTACTGATGTGTTGTCTGTCTGAACCAACACATGGTAGCCTCTCAGGTCTGGGAGAAAGTACCTGAGAGCCAGAAATACTGCTGTCATCTCCAGGCAATTTATGTGCTAGAGGTGATGCCTTCCTTGTGGGGACCCAAGGTTTCACTAAAAGCAAGAGTAACACCTGTCTCAGTAATGATGCCTGCTCCTCCTTCATGATAGTCGGGATCACACCATTAAATCGAGGAGGAAGAATCCTGTAACCTTTTTCTATTGTTCTTAGAACTCACTGAGAAACATTCGGCAGAAGTTCCCACAGCGCCAAATGTTGTAATAGAGGAATCAGTTTCATGGTTTCTGTTTGTGAAAGGGGATTTATTTGCTCTGGGCCCTGAAACAACATGCTGGCAGGAGACCCACAAACTTCGTGGTGAGGGGGAGCATGGGTGGCCTTTTGCTGACCACACTGACCCTTTACTCCTCTCTTTTTGCTGCAGAGAAGCTAGGTCCTGACCGGGGCTAGCTCACTGGGGACTGTGTCGCTGAATAGACCAGATGGCGAGACTGGGGCGTCCAGCAGAAAATCTTTTTTTTTTCTTTGATGCCAGAAAGGTTGAGCCACAGACGTCTCTCCGTGGCAACCATAGCAGCCATCACATGGCCAATGGACCGGGCCATCTGCTTTGTGGCACAGAGAGTTAATCTGTGGCTCGGCAGAGTTCCCTCATTGACTCAGGATCTACTCCATCACCAGAGTCCAGGTCTTTCAGCAGGTCAGCCTGGTATGCCTGCAAGATATCCATTGTATGCAGTGATGCACCAGCCTGACCCGGTGCTTCATAAGCCTTACCCACAAGGCCAGATGTAACTTTACAAGGACTCAAGGGTAGTGTGGGTCTCTTTAATGATGATACCGAGGCCGGGGAGAGATAGCTATCTAGCATATCTTCAACCCGTGGCATCGTTGCACACCCATACTCCTTAAACCCCACAATAGTCGAATAATTCGACATTGCGGAGTTGTCCGCGCAATGTCGGGGACAACCCCGACATTACGGCCCCCAAGTATGGGCTGAGGGGAATGGGAAGAATGGCATTATGGGAAGAATGGCAGGTATCTTCTAGGCTGTTGATTTTGCCCGCTTGTGAGAAACCTCTCATCAAGCTTCCTTTTTTAAGTTTCACTCTTCTCATCCGGCCATTCTAGACTGAGTTTCTCTTCTGCACGAGTAACCAACTCAAGCAGCTCTTTGAAAGTGTGTGATTGTGAAGGCTGGCGAGAGGTGAGTGTGACACAAGTGTGACTCCCAAATGAACAATACCAGAAGGTTAATTTAAATAAATTAAATATTTCGGTGATGCTGCGTTGTATAAACACAAGCTCGCATACTTGTACGTCTTTTAGCCAGAACACAGCATCCAAACTGCCACCCATCTCCTCAGAGGTGGCTGATAGTAGTCACCATCTGGATCAGAAGAAATCGCCAGGCGAGCTTCTGAATCCCAAACACGATCCTTCAAGTCTGGTGAAGGAGCAAGAGAAAGGGCAGAGCCCGTCTCAAGCTCATCGACCAGCTCATGATCTAAGATGCTGTGCTGCCTCAGCAGACGCGGGTCCAGAATGACGAGGGGCAGATGCCTGACTCCCATCGCTGGAAAAAAAGAGCCAGGTATGGACAGAGCTTCCTCAAAGTGAAACGCTCACAATGAGGGCAATCGGCTCCCTCAAATGCCGACCGGGCATCTGTGTTATTTGCTCCTAAGGGACACGGTGGAAAACACTGCTTATAATTCCTGGATGTAATCTCTTTGTATGACATTAAACACTAAACAGACATACACAGTAGACAAACTCTTTGATTTTTCTTTTTTTCAACTCCTACAAGTAGCCGACTCACCTATGTTCCTCAACAGTTTTTTCTGCATCCCTCCACCACCCTGTCTCCTCACACTCGTCTGTTTACTATCCAAACCAGAGATATGTGGGAGTACTCTGGGTTTGGGCCTCATTCCGAGCTTGGAGCCCTCCCCCAGACAACATGCCAAATACGCATACTCTTTTACTCTAATCATTTGTAAGTGTGAACTCGTGAATTTTTCATGCACATATTGGGATTTATAAAAAAAATAACTTAAATAAATATGTGCACACTGTCCACACTCTAGACTATGCATGTACACTCTTTTAAGCTGGGCATACACTGTGCGATTTTCGTCCAAATTTGAGCCGATTTGTGAGTCGTTGTGAGTTTTCTGCATCGTGGCTAAGACATAGAGAGTACAACACAGACACACCCACTCAAACACACACTCAATTACACACACAACACACTATTATACACACAAATGAACTGGTGTGGCTGTAACAATATGGCAAAACTGAGCCAGAAGACCCAAATAAGGGGTTGAAATGAGGTTAAGCTCTGAAAAAGCATTCATTTTCATTTTTGTTACATTTTTGTTTAATTTTGATGTTATGTGTAAGAAAATGTCTTTCTCTGTGTTCAGGTTTGACTAGCAAAATTAATGCAAAAACCGACACTTCAAAGCAAAACCTTGACAAAAAGTAGTCATTTATAAGCATTTTTATATAGAGCTATATAAGAATCTAGTGGTTACACCAGTGCTTCTCAAACCTGTCCTGGGGACCCCCCACCATTGCACATTTTGGATGTCTCCATCAGCCAGACCCAATTCATGTCTTTCAGTCTGTAATAATGAGCTGATGAGTTAAATAAGGTGTGTTAGACACACAAAATTTTTAATGGTGGGGGGTCCCCAGGACAGGTTTGAGAACCAATGGGTTACACCACAGTATTCCATTTTACATACAGTTTTTACTCCCACCAGATGGCACTAATCTGCCTTCAAAAAATGGATTTTAAAGGCAAGTCTCTATTTTAACAGGAAAAACTGCTTTAATTGAAAATTAATTAAAAAAAAAAAATAGTCAAAATATATTATTTTCAATGGGAAAAGTTAATAATAATTAGTACTATAAAAATTCTATAAAAATACAAAAATAAAAATATATATTATTGAAAAAATATATATTTAATAAAAAAAAAAGTTACATTTCAGGTGTTCGGTCACTTTTGACTGCGAACTACACAAGTGTGACTCCCAAATGAACAATACCAGAAGGTTAATTTAAATAAATTAAATATTTCGGTGATGCTGCGTTGTATAAACACAAGCTCGCATACTTGTACGTCTTTTAGCCAGAACACAGCAGGGTAATGGAGAGTTCACAATAACAGCTTGTGCAGCCGTCCTCTGAAGAGATGCTTTTCTATTTCTATGGCGAGGAACTTCTATGTCAGGCTTGTTCAGATAGTGTGTAGTCAACTGTCTGAAAAAGAAAGATTCAGGAATTGGTTCGTTGCTGCTTTATAAAGGCAAGCACCACACATAACAACGCGATAGATAAACAACTTATGTGGTCTTTCTTAACAACTCAACCCCATCACATAAATTTTCCATAAGATGGAAAATTATTATTTTTCAATCATTTTAATGAAATAAAATTAAGTAATAAAAAAAATATTTTTTTAATTAAAAAATATTATTTTTCAATGTATATACTGTACAATGTACTTATTTCATTGCTGCCATATATGCTCTACTCTCCTACACTGCATGAGGAGCAGTGTTTTTTTTTTGTGAAGAAAAAAAAAAAACACTCAACCCCGTCACACTCAACCCTGTCACATATCTGTATATTTCTCATTGTTTTGGTGTTGAAAACTTGTGACAGTTTTATATTATACTATGCTATGTATAGAGGATGTAAGTTAAATATAGCCTTAATATTAAATTATCAAATTTAACATAGCACAATTCGATTTGCTCTGGAACAAGTAATAGATTAATAAGACCAAAGATTGCCTGTTTTATGTACCCAAGGTGAATTATATCTCATGTTTAACCACTATAAGACACAGTGGCAAATCCCCGAAGCACTGGGCAAGATGAAGCTGTTCTCGGCGGGTACACGAGCACTGAACAGTCGCTGATGGCCTGGAGCTCGCATCTCCGAAAATGTCTAAACAAATTGTAAGATAGGCGCTATAATTAAATATGAGTCACATATTTCAGGTCTAAACAACTACATTCTCGCCTAAAAAACTCTTAAAACTACAGTTCGTGGTACAACAAGTCCAGCGTCCAGAAACCTTGTTCACCTTGTATATGTGTATGTATATATATATACAGAGAGAGAGAGAGAGAGATTATTCGAGTATGTAGAACCCAATACTTACATACTTACATGAAAATAGTTCCAACAAAGGCACTCTAATGACACTTCATTCATTCATAACTATTAGCTCCGGCCAATACACTTGGTGTATATAAGTGCTGAACATTAAGTCCCGGGTATACTTAGTTTTTTTACGCGTATGCTAGTGTACGTGCATGGGTCCTGCACGGGTCCTGTTTAATAAACCCGCACCCGCCCCGCACTCGCAGTTATTAACAACACACCTGACCCGATATCCGACAGAAACACTCATTTTAGCCCGTACCCGACCCAACCCGTTTGAAATAAAAAACGCGACCCGACCCCCACCCGCATTAAATCTCCTACATGAGGTTGACAAAAATCATTTTCTCATGTAGCCTAACACAAGCAATAAAACCAACATTAGGCATTCTATGTCGCTGCATTTAATTGAACACTGCATTAAACAACACAAGTAAAATAATAAAACAAAGAATGTTTTAGTAGGCCTATTTAACTGTAAGCTTAAAGCTAGTAAATATTTAGCAGATTCACTGAGCATTTAAACGCAATTGTCTCTTCTGAAACTCAGCAGTGTTTACCTAGCCGCTGGTCCTCTTTGTAGTAGCGCGGAAAATAGTCTAAACTATTATTCAGATTGTGAATAGCCTATATTAAATACATAAAGCAAGCAAAGCGCGCTCCCTTAATACAATCACTATAGCTTTCAATCAGATGCAGCGTGATTGGCTACAATGCTCAGCGCTGCAAATCCTGCTGTAATTAGAAGCCTTTAATGGTCTTCAGACAGAGCGTGAGCACAAATAAGCATGGGACCATTTGAAAGAAGCTGTCAAATGCACCAGATTGAGTTGAAATAGTCTTGGCTATTGGACCCGCAGTCCACCCGTGCCTACCGCGCATCCAAACCGCACCCGACACGTAAATATTATTCCACGTGTTACATAAAATTTGGCGGGTCACCCATCTGGTACCCGTGGTTACCCGCCCACGTGCAGGACTCTGGTACACGCACAGTGGAACACACAGCCTTCGAAAGTATACTTCATTTGACTCGTACGCATACACAGGTGTTCAACGCATGCTCAGTTTTGAGCAATCTCACGCCACGAGTTACAACCCATGTAAACATCTTTGTATTCTTTCATGCAGAAGTTGTACAAATGAGGTTACTCATCAACCTCTTCACACAATCTCTCGTCTATGTAGGCCTCCATTGTCGCTGTACTGTAGCTTGCATGCGTTCCGAGCTTAATGCAGTTTTTCTTTGACTACCTTGACAATCGACGCCCCCAAGGCATGGTTGCCACCTTGTGGATAAACTAATAAAAAAATTAAATGCGCATGTGCGACCTGCGCGTACAAGTACGCACATACTCTTCTGATGACAACATTCACGTCACACGCACTGTACGCTGACCCTCGCATACTCGTGTGAACTATACTTTGGGCTTTAGGCTCGTTTGAGATGCGCCTCACCTGAAATGTAGGTAAGAGCAGGCAGCTGCAGTAAGGGGAGGAGTGAAAAAAGTGCAGGCAAGATGGACATTTCTCTCTTCTCGTGATGGATCAGACACCTACGAGATCAAAGGTGGATATTGCGGGATTCACTCTCATGCGCTGTGTTGCTGATAAACTGGATGTAATTTAAGTTCTGTTGCTTTTATATGAAAATAAAAAAGGCCATTGTTTTTTTTTTTTTTTTTGTCACCCTAACCTCTCTCTATTAACCTCTCACTCTGTATTTCGAGGTACACGCATACACAGCACCTTACCTGAGCCAATCAGCGTCCAGAAACCTTGTTCACGTGATCTCCCCCGCCCTCACAGAGACGGTAGTTCAATGCAGCGGGACACGGAGACGGACGCTGAAGTTATAGCGGCATAATTGTTTATAGATCTTTTATAGATTGTCTTTTGGATGATGGGTTGTGCGTGAATGCAAAAGTAAGTTTGCAATCCATAACTCAATAGCTGATGTAAACTTAATTCGCTCTTGTAAACGAGTTATTCCCGCGATGTAACGAGATGTGCTTATGTATGTGTGTATTCATAAGTGCGCATGTAACCCTCTAGTTAGTATATTTGTATATATACCTTCATTATTGTCTGTGCTAGAGATTTAACTTGTTGTTATTACATTTATGTTACTGTTTGAAGCAAAGTTCGCTGTATTCATATATATTTAATGAGAGAATTGTCATAAACAACTTGCTACACGCATGCGCGTTCTTAGCCCAGTCAGAGTGGCGCCATACTGTGCGCTGCACAGAATATCGAACATGATGTGAAGCTGCCCATAATATTACATTTGCTTTAAACCTTTTGTGACTTAATGTTCATGTTTAATTATTAATATTATTTTATTATACTGTATTATTGCCAATATGTTTAATTGTTGTGATTCATCATTATTATTATCATGTATATTCATGTTTGTTACTGTTTTTAATTTATAGATAACCACAACTACAACCACAACCAAAACACAAACCAGTCTGTTGAGTGGTGACAATAAATGGGTTATTCCCGGAAACCCAAGTGCATCTACGTTTTGTCTCTAATCGGACATTCTTTGGTGGGTCAGCACCCTGAGCCGGCAACTTGCAAATGGTGAAGAGCTACAAAGAGCCAACCATTATTTCAACAACAGTCACATAACCCATAGAGAGACTGCACTGTCAGAGAGTTTGGGAATATTCACACATAATGTATACACATAAAAACATGATATCAAACATTTTAAAAGAGATCAATACATCACGGTCGTTTAAACCAATAAGCATTAAGCTGTGTTGTCAGCAAGTCGTGCGAGCTTAAAATTTAGCCTGACTTGATCGTAGTCCGTTAACTGACATATTTTAACTTAAAATGAATTCTGTTAACAATTGCGTAACAATGTCCCTTCCGTGATCCACGCTATATTTCGTGATTATAAGAAAATAATCACACAGGAAATGTAGTGGTCGTTTGATTGTCCTACTACGACGTAAAAATGTTTAAAATTTCAAAGATGGAAAATGCCACAGTGGTGCTTTTAATCCATGTCAGCCTATCATTCCGAATGCTTATTGAGCTGTCGCATCAACTACTTGATTTTAATCATCAGACGCGAGTTTACTGCTAATAGAGAGCAAATCTTGCGTTTCAAATTTTAGAAGTATACAGGTCCTCTCCTCGTGAATTTTTTCATTACATGGCCTATCGTGGCTTTTTGCATTATATGGCATATTGTTGCCTTCACATTACATGGCCTATCGTGGCTCTTCGCATTACATGGCCTTTCATGACTCTTTGCATAACATGGCCTATCGTGGCTCTTCACATAGCTCAGCCTATCGTGGCCATCAGGTAAGTCTGACTATTATTGTTTTATCTCTACCTATCGTGGCCCTTCACATAATTGGCCACTCTTGGCTTTTCTTGGTCTTTCTGTGTTAATTGGCTTAATGTGGCCTCTCATGCCATAGCTTTAACAGCTTATAAATATTTATTTATGCCTTCATTTGTCATAAAATTTAATACTACTCTTTTGGTTGTTCAATTTTAGGTAATCCAATTAAGAAAATCCTCAACTGGTGGGTATCAATTCAAACTTCTTTTTGGGGGGTAAGCTCCACCCCTGCCTTCATCTTCAGGACCAGACGAATCTACATCCCCAGGATTTGGACAAAGGACGGGGCCTATGCCAAAGAACTTTTTCATACAACTAGACTTCAATCATTGTAGCTTGCTGCCATCTGTAAATTGTTTATGTAATAAATACCATGTAAATGTTCACCTGCCCTCTGAGTCTTTCTGGTTAAACTGTTGTGTGTCTCCAGGTAACACACAACAGTGTTTAGTTACTGAATGAATGTTTTTTTTAACAAACCGAGTGAGCCAATGATTGAGTGATTCATTCATATTAGTGAACCACATATTAGTATACTACTTGTACTACCTTTATCATATCTTCTTATGGCAGAAAGAGTAAGAGTAGTATGCTAGTATGTGGTTTCAAACTCAGCAACAGTCCCACTGCTTTATTCCTGAATGAATAAGCCATTTGAATTAATCACTTGAAAGAATGACTGAATGACTCATTCATTATGACAGTGACTTGCTGCCACCCTTTAAAGTATAATTTCAATTTTTCTTAATAATTTCTTATTTCAATATTCATTTATTAAAAAAAAAAAAAAACATTGAACAGTGTGGTTCAGTGTGTGTGTTCTTGTATACATGGTTTATGAGGACACTTCCTGTGTCCTCATAAACCAAATGGCTCAAAAAACATACTAAACGGTGTTTTTTTTAAATTAAAAAAATGTAGACAGTTTTCTGTGATGGGTAGGGTTAGTGTAGGGGGGTAGAATATACAGTTTGTACAGTATTAAAACCATTATGTCTATGGATGAAGACCTCCGAGACAGGATTGTATCGAGGCACAGATGGGGGGAAGGGTACAGAAAAATTTCTGCAGCATTGAAGGTCCCAGTGAGCACAGTGGTCTCCATCATCTATACATGGAAGACGTTTGGAACCACCAGGACTCTTCCTAGAGCGGGCCGCCCGGCCAAACTGAGCGATCAGGGGAGAAGGGCCTTAGTCAGGGAGGTGACCAAGAACCCGATGGTCACTCTGACAGAGCTCCAGCGTTTCTCTGTGGAGAGAGGAGAACCTTCCAGAAGAACAACCATCGCTGCAGCACTCCACCAATCAGGCCTGTATGGTAGAGTGGCCAGAAGCCACTCCTCAGTAAAAGGCACATGACAGCCTGCCTGGAGTTTGCCAAAAGGCACCTGAAGGACTCTCAGACCATGAGAAACAAAATTCTCTGGTCTGATGAAACAAAGATTGAACTCTTTGGCCTGAATAGCAAGCGTCATGTCTGGAGGAAATCAGGCACCGCTCATCACCTGGCCAATACCATCCCTACAGTGAAGCATAGTGGTGGCAGCATCATGCTGTGGGGATGTTTTTCAGCGGCAGGAACTGGGAGACTAGTCAGGATCGAGGGAAAGATGAATGCAGCAATGTACAGAGACATCCTTGATGAAAACCTGCTCCAGAGCGCTCTGGACCTCAGACTGGGGTGAAGGTTCATCTTCCGACAGGATAACGACCCTAAGCACACAGCCAGTTAACAAAGGAGTGGCTATGGGACAACTCTGTGAATGTCCTTGAGTGGCCCAGCCAGAGCCCAGACTTGAACCCAATTGAACATCTGAGATCTGAAAATGGCTATGCACCAATGCTCCCCATCCAACCTGATGGAGCTTGAGAGGTCCTGCAAAGAAGAATGGGAGAAACTGCCCAAAAATAGGTGTGCCAAGTTTGTAGCACCATAATCAAAAAGACTTGAATCTGTAATTGGTGCCAAAGGTGCTTCAACAAAGTATTGAGCAAAGGCTGTGAATACTTATGTACATGTGATTTTTTTTTCTTTGTTATTTTATTTTTAATAAATTTGCAAAGATTTCAAACAAACTTCTTTCACGTTGTCATTATGGGGTATTGTTTGTAGACTTTTGAGGGAAATAATGAATTTAATCCATTTTGGAATAAGGCTGTAACATAACAAAATGTGGAAAAAATGTGCTGTGAATACTTTCCGGATGCACTGTATATATATATATATATATATATATATATATATCTCTGTGTGGAGCACCAGCTGTTGTCAGACTCTCACTCACTGGATTATTAAAATGAATGGCAAAAAATGCTTAAGACTTTTGCACAGTACTATATATATATATATATATATATATATATATATATACACATATATTCGTATATACATATAACTGAAGGCAATGTCTCCCTTCAAACCGGTTACACTCTATTTTTGGAAAAAATAGGGAAGACAATTAAAAATGAATTTCTTTCTGATTACCACCTGACATGTTTTAGTTAAATTGAAAACTTTTTTTTTTTTTTTTTAACAAAAATAAGACCACAAACACAATTTGTTTATTTTTAACTTCAGTCCCATAAAAATGTGAAAATTATCAAAATGTTACATTTGTAGTTCTTAAATTGTCATGAGGTACACATGAGCAGTAGGTAGATACTTGTTTTATAGCAAATCTTGTGTAAAATCCTTTTTAAACCAATTCCATTTTGACCGTTACAGGGTTAAGAATAAAAGGTGTTTAAATCTGGGGGTAAGAAAAAAAAGGTCTTTAATGTCTGAGGTGGGAAAATATAATTTGTTGGAGGTTTGATATGTGCCTAACAATGTGCTGTATTTAGAAAATTAATTATATGTACTTTAAAGAAAAATCCAAGTTGAAATATTACCGAATCCTAGGAATGACACATGTAATTATAATTACATGGATAAACATACATCACTAAACAGGTAGGTACTGAACATAATCTAGCTAACATTTATAATTAAATTACGGCTGAAATGTTGCAGGCAGGTAGGCTTTGGTTAACAATCAAAGTATTTATCATAATGTACTTTTACATAAAAAAATGGGTGGGTCCAACCTTTGAACACTGTATAGAATGTTGGACGGCATGTTGTGACAGGTTGGACTGGTTGAGCTTTCGTTTTCTGTTTGTGATTCCTGTGGAAATGTCAAAATCTATTTTTCACTTTTGAACAAACTTCAGCGATTGCCTATATATCAGCCAATAAAGTAAGTTATTAATGAATGTTTTGTGTTACATTGAAGAGTTTTTTGTATCTGTAGTTGTAAGAATGTTCTCATTATGTTTTGTAAGTGTCTTGAAATGTTGTGTACAGGTTTGAGTCATACCATTCCTCTTGATGAGATGGCAAAGCCTGCACGTGAGTGTACAACCAAACTAAATTGAAATTAAACATGGAAATTACTCTGTTTACTTTCTGCATGGTCTGCAATCTTGTAGGCTTTATGATTCTTCAGCACAACAGGGTGAATTTGGCTTTCAGCCTCCATGTGGTAGTGTTTCAGGAGAACAGTAGTTCTCAACTGTGTCATTGGATCAAAGTAAAAACAAAATACTTCAACTTGTTTCAAGTAATCAATTTACTTTTTCTCAACTGAAAATATTGAGTTTGAACAAATCAATTTTTTTACTGTGTGAAATTTCACTGAATTAATGTTTAGAAAAATAATCGTTTTACCCTTTTGAGGGTCGCACATTGTAGTGCAATCTTCAACACAAACTCAATAACACAAATTCTTATTTTCACATTGTATAGAAATTTAAGGAACAATTAATTTGGATATACAACAGTCAATAGTGAAAACTGCTTTAAAACATGGCTTTATAAAAGCATGTCATTCCTCGCATTTGTCAGTCAGTCACTCACATTTAGACAAATGCACTGACTTACATAAAAATAAGAATGCAAGGTCAACATTGTAAAATGATCATAGAACGTATGACAACAACAACAATAATAATAATAATAATAATAATAATATAATCATAATAATAATAATAATAAAAAGATCTTAATAAATTGGCCAAAAACTTATCCTGATATTTATATCAGGATCATTTTTTGGCCAATTTATTATTATTATTATTATTATTATTATTTCAATTTGCTGGAGAAAAACATTATTTGTAGCTTAGTTTTTCAAGGAATAGACAGCATACTCAGTGCATCCAAAGACTTTCAAAGGTTTCCCCATCTTCATTTGAAGTTTCTGTGTCCATCCACAGCAACTGGATACTTCATCCAAAAATGAAAACTTTCTGATCATTTACGCATTCTCATGCCATCCCAGATGTGTATGATTTACTTTCTTCCAATGAACACAAATCAAGATTTTTAGAAAAATAATCAGTAACACTTTAAATTAAGGTCTCATTTGTTAACATTAGTTAATTAATTAACTAGTTATGAACTAACAGTGAGCAATGTATTTCTTACAACATTCATTAATCTTTGTTAATGTTAGTTAATAAAATAAGAGTTCATTGTTTGTTTATGTTAGTTAACTACTTTTTATTTAAAAAAATGTATTAATAAATGTTGAAATGAACATCAACTAAGATTAATAAATGCTGTAGAAGCATTGGTCATTGTTAGTTCATATTAACTAATGTAGTTAACTAATTTTAACAAATGAAACATTATTATAAAGTGTGAATAATCCATCTCTGTGAGTCCTATAATGCAGGTGGATGGGCCCCTTAAAGTTGACACGATGGTAATCCATACAACTCCAGCTGATGAATCAATGCTTCTGAAGCGAAACAATAGGTGAAAAATACAAATATTTAAAACTTTTTATAATATAAACCATCGCTTCCGGCCAACTGTCATACAGGCATTCACGTAAGCAAATTGTGAAACTCACACAAGTGTCGCTCCTCTGCATTACTTCTCATGTGAGCTTCAGAATGCACTTGTGGCATGCTTCACAACGATCTCCTTAACCCAAGTATGACCATTGGCTGGAAGTGAGTGTTTAAAATATTATTGTTAAAAAGTTTAAAATATTGTTGTTCTTAAACACACCAGGTCGTTTCACTTCATGACACATTGGTTCATCAACTGGGGTTGTGTGAATTACCGTCGTTCACTTTGTGTGGGTTTTTGAAGCATCAACTTTGAGGGTCCCATACACTTGCATTATATGGAATTTTTCTAAAAATCTTTGTTTGTGTACATCTGAAGAAACAAAGTCATATATATCTGGGACAGCATGAGAATGTTACATGATCAGAGATTTTTTATTTTTTGGAGGAGTACCCCTTTATAAGATCTTTTTTTTTCTTCCTGCCAAGCAGGGGTGTAGAGCTCATCACATACCTTCTCCAAATTGTCTGTTTTCATGCCATGGTTAAGAGATTTTAAGAAAAAGAATAGTGATTAGTTGTAGTACACCAGACAACACATAAATGTCTGAGATGAATACCTTTAGCATAATTTTCACTCATGCACATTGTAATATATTAAAGGGTTAATTCATCCAAAAATGAAATTTCTGTCATTAAGTACTCACCCTCATGTCGTTCCAAACCCGCAAGACCCGTTCATCTTCAAAAACACAAATTAAGATATTTTTGATGAAATCCGAGAGGATTTCATCAAAAAAGCAACAAAATTACCACATTCAAGGTCCAGAGAAGTAATAATAACATTGTTAAAATAGTCAACGTGACTACAGTGGTTCAACCTTAATGTTATGAAGCTGAGAATACTTTTTGCGTGCAAAAACAAAACAAAAATAATGATTTTATTCAACAATTTTTCCTCTTTGCTGTCAATCTCTCATGCAGTTGGCGCAGTGAACGCAGTGCAGATCTTCCGTGTTCTATGTCACAACGCCGACAAAGAGTCTGTGTTTCTGTGACACTCACTGACAGTCCACAAAGCTACCACTTTGACGCTTGAAAAAGTTTGTAAAACTAGTCCATATGAAACAAGCGGTCCAAATTTTCTAAAGAGACTCGATCGTTTTATATATGATGAACAGATTGAATTTAAGCTTTTATTCATGAAGTTTTATTTAACAAAATTCGGGAGGCGCACGTTCAGGTAATCAACCAATCAGTGCAAGAGGAAGCCGGTATATAAAGCCGTCTCTCACCTCTATCCCGCGACAAGTTTCACAGCATCCCTCCATCACCCCATCACCTCACTCTTGGCTGGTTTCTATCCCAGTTAAGGAGGGGGAGTACTCTGGGTTCAGGCCAAATTCCGAGCTCGGAGCCCTCCCCCGGACAGCACGCCAAATACGCATAAATTACTATACGAATTACTTTATTTTGATTTCATGTACGTGTAAACTCGTGAAATATATTAAATACACACTGAAATAGAGTGAATTATCATCATTTGTGTAAAATCCAGAGTTCATATGAAGAATATGAAGAAGCCTAAATGAACGAAGAGCTAAAATTATGGAGGCCTGCATGATATGCGGAAAATATAGTCTATCGGCCTATAGAAAATATCTCTCTGTTGCTCTTTAATGCCAGTAATTTCATGCAGTCCTGCTCACTAAAAGTGGCACTGATTTATCTGCTGGATAATTTAATAAATGCAATATAACTAAATTTCAAGGCTTTATACAGGATTCAAAATAAATGCCAAGACATATTTTTTTTATTTGTATTATCCACTAATAAAACCATGCTGCAGTGATGCTGAGGCTCCTCTTACACCACTGATGGTCAGTTTGTATTAAACATGATGTTTACTAGCGATGTAAGTAAGACATTTGTTCACAAGACGAAACACTCTAATCCACATTAAGAAACTATGGAATGTAAACTAACTCTGCCGGTTGCTGACGTTGCCGGTTGCTGACGTTACCAGTCGCTGACGTCACCTCACATCTCCCAATAGGCTCATTTGAGATGAGCAAAATCTGCAGAACCGATCACCGCGAGATGCATGCCGGTTAGAAATGAGTCATAGGCTGCATCCGAAAACTGAAAAATGCTGCCTTCGGAGGATACATTCCAAGGTAGGAATGCATCAAGGCACGTCCGAATCTAAAGTTAGCTTTGAAGGCAGCATAGATGTATCCTTCGCTGCCTTTGATATCCCACAATCCTGTGCTTTCCATTCTGTGACAGTTGAGCTAAAACATAAAGATGGCATCTAAAAGTTCCGGTTGGTGGTCAGTTTGTGTGTAAATGTACGTTTTTGACCATTGTTTTCCACTTTTGATGTCATTTCTAGCGAGAAATTTCTATTGTAGTAATTAAATATTTGCTAAGTTATCACCAAAGCTTGCACTATTTTGCAGATCATTAAACCGTTGCCTCAGAAGTCTGTCCGAAATCAGTTTCGTGAGTTACCTTCGCAAACGCTGCCTGCAAAGTCATTGCCTGATAGGGCAGTGAGGCAACAAGGCAGGTGCCTAAGGCCTAGTCCACAGGTACATGGGTATTTTTATAAACCCAGTTTTTCCTCCTACAAAAGAAAATCACGTCCACATGAAAATGCAAAAACACGAGCTGTCAAGAGCATGCCAAACCAACAGGTGGCGATATAACCCTAACCGTAAAGCCATTCAGAAGCTTGGAAAAAAGGTTTCAGAAACCGGTTCCGGTTTCTGACGTAGAACCTGGAAGCGCTGCAACGTAAACAGCGTAGGAGAATGACAGGGGAGAGAAGAAATTGTTGAATAAAGTCATAATTTTTGTTTTGTTTTTGTGCACAAAAAGTATTCTTGCTTCATAACATTAAGGTTGAACCACTGTAGTCACGTTGACTATTTTAACAATGTCTTTACTACCTTTCTGGACCTTGAATGTGGTACTTATGTTGCTTTCTATGGGGGATAAAAAAAACCTCTCTGATTTCATCAAAAATATTTTAATTTGTGTTCAGAAATGAACAAAGGACTTACGGGTTTGGAACAACATGAGGGTGAGTAATTATTTGGGTGAACTAACCCTTTCAGTTCACTACTGTTACACTTAAAGTACTTTAAAGTATACTTTTATACACTAAAAGTGGGCCAATTTTGTCCCAACTAGTATTTTCAAGTATACTTCTAGTACATTGATATTAGTATACTTAAAAATATATTTGAACTTTACTTAAGTATACTTAATAAAATTAACTTGAAACATACTTATTTTTTGTAAGAGAGGTTTCAGTCCTTTTGGAGTACATTACGACGTCATGTAGTACATGAAACAGCACTTACATTTTATGCATTTTAGCATTGCTCACATTCTATGCTGTTTAATCTCTCTTATTCTGCTTATATTTATGTGAAGATAAAGAATTGGAACGTGTTTTGAGTGAATATGCAGAAGGAATACGGTACCTGTGTCATCTTTATGACATAAATCCAAAAAGGTAACAGTCAGTGCTTTATACAGTATCTGATTTTCACTGTTATTTGCCAACCCCCCCTTCTCTGTGAACCAAACATTGTTGTGTCAAATCATGAGTTTTGATTTTTCTTTTGTTCATATCAAGTGACAAAAGCCCCCCAAAAAATATAAAGTCTGCTGCAAAAGAACTCAGAAATCTTCAGAAAGAAACAGAACATCATTCATTCGATGTCTCATCAATACCCACTATTATAGAATCAGGAACAGAAATAATACAGAAAACAATCCAACTACTGGAGAATGATTCTGATCTTGTCCAGGCGTGTCGTTACAGTGGTAAGTCTTCTTATTCTGTTACTCTTACTAATCTAAATGATTCAAAAAAAAAAAAAAAAAGGGCACACAGTGGGAAGTTTGTACTATTTTAATAGACAATGGCTTAAACGGCAGCTACTGTGAATGTGACCACTGAATAATGATTACTGAATAACCAGTGAATGGATGAATATCTGGGTGTTTCAGGTATGGCCAGAGATCTGAGTGATAAGGAAAGGCAAATTATTTCACCTGGTGAGTATTTTTAACTGGCCTCTCAGAAAAACATATATAAAAACAAACAAACATATAAGCTAACAAATATAGATATAGATAGATAATAAATGTCTCATGCTTTGCTAAGCGTGGTGTGTGAAAGAGCACAATGAAGAAGAATAACTTAAAAACACTTTATTAACAGAAGACACACATAACCAAACCCAGTGTTAGCATTAACGAGAATGGACAAGTGATCAGAGAACAAAGATAAACTTAAATACACAGTGATGATAAACATAACAGCGGTGATGATTAATGAGTGTCCATGGTAACTGATGATGGCAGGAAAGCTAGAACAAACAGAACAGAAAGACTACACAATGAAAATGAAACCAAAATGGTTACAACATGATCTAGTTGTACTTTGATCTTGTTTTTTTTAAATCCAGGTGTGATTAAGCATGTTCAACAGATGAAGAAACTCAAAAAAATCATAAAACAACACAAAGCATCTCAACACAAAGCATCTGCAAGCCAGGAACTGGGAAATTTGTTTGAAAAATTCAGGATAATTTACAACAAAATGGGCATTGATAAAAAAGGTAGGTTTTGTTCGAAATTAACCTGGAAAAGCAAATCATGTAAACAATCCAGTGCTGGGGAAGAATTTTAAAACTAAAGTCAAGGTACACTACAAGCTACTGTATAAATGTATAGAGAATTGTATATTGAAGTCAACTACATTGAACTTAAGGAAACAGTATATTTTGGAATATATTAGTTAATTAGCAAATTGCTTTTTGAACTGTCTAAATGCTTTAAAATGAATCAGATTTCCTAATAAGTTTCTACATGCAACAATATATGAGAGCGTGTTTGATTAAATCAGTTCTGTTGGTTGTAAAGCTGTGTGCACAATGTGTTAAAAAGCAGCAACGTAGATTAAAGGGTTAGTTCACCCAAAAATGAAAATTCTGTCATTAATTACTCACCCCCATGTCGTTCCACACTGTAAGACCTTCGTTCATCTTTGGAACACAAATTAAGATATATTTGATGAAATCCAAGAGGTATCTGACTCGTCCATAGACAGCAATTTAACCGACACTTTCAAGGTCCAGAAAGGTACTAAAGAGTAAAGACATTGTTAAAGCCATCGACGTGACTGCAGTGGTTCAACCTTAATTTTATGAAGTGACGAGAATATTTTTTGTGCGCAAAAACAAAACAAAAATAATGACTTTATTCAACAATATCTTCTCTTCTGTGTCATTCTCATACATTGTTTACGTCCAGCGCTTCCAGGTTCTATGTCCGAATGGCGACTCATTATTGGCCGGATTGTTGAATAAAGTGTTTTTTGTTGTTGTTGTTGTTGTTGTTGTTGTTGGTTTTTTTTTTTTGCGCACAAAAAGTAGTCTCGTCGCTTCATAAAATTAAGGTTGAACCACTGCAGTCACGTCGACTGTTTTAATGATGTCTTTAATACCTTTCTGGACCTTGAAAGTGTTGGTTAAATTGCTGTCTATGGACGAGTCATGTACCTCTCAGATTTCATCAAAAAAATATCTTAATTTGTGTTCTGAAGATGAACGAAGGTCTTACAGGTGTGGAACAACATGAGGGTGAGTAATTAATGACAGAATTTTCATTTTTGGGTGAACTAACCCTTTAACCGTTTAACCCATTTGTCACTCTACACTCTGATTTTATTTGTTTATCTTTAACAGTTTGTGAGGCCTGTGCTGCATTAGAGGTAAGTAAAGAGAATCTGCTTCATTAAAACTTCATCAAAACTGCACTCTATAGAAGCAATACCTGTCTTGTTGCTCACATTTTCATGTCAACACCTATTTGTTGTTCAGAAACTTTGGCCTGTCATGTGTGTATATCTTAAAGTCTTAAAAGGTACAGAAGCAAAAGAGAGGACATTTAATTTTTTTACTCTCCCACCCCCCCAGGAATCTTCTGACTGGGAACTTAAAATACCCTCAGAGGTCACAACAGGTGAAAATGTGAAGTACAGGTACAGTGAGAAATCTTTATGACATTTTACGTACATCTTTATAAGAACAACCCAGGCAACATTTTTGCAAAAGATGTTATTTGCTTCTTGCACATTTCGTGACACATTCAAAGTGAAGTGTCCAGTGAGTGGCACTAAAAGCGTGTTCAGTTTTATCCGAAACAGATGAACTTGAATCTGGCAACATTTTATTACATTGGATTTTGTACGTATTGCGGCAGTTCAGAAATAAAATCATGTTTGAAAATAACACTAAACCTAACCGATTGTGTTAAGCAAAGATAAAAACGCATTTGCTGAAGCAGCCGTGACATTTTAGCTTAAATCTATAACATTGACAATGTTTTCTACTGTGTCATTAAAGCCAAACATATGGAGCTGGTTATGTGATGCAAATGTGAAAATGAATCAGTTTACAAATCATGTGGTAAAAGTATTTTGAGGTCATATTGTGCAAGGAACCACATGAAAATAATTCTTTATTAATCAATAATCTGCCCCTGTAATCATAATGTGTGAAAAGGAATAAAAGTGTTTTAGTGGAAATGTTTTTTTATTTTTTAGTTTTCATTTGGAAATGGCAGTGAATTTTATATATAGGTACATTATTGGAGTTTTGTAGGTAGAGGCACCTTTTTTCCACTGAGCCTGGCTTGTCTTTATCAGCGTTATATTAATATTTTTTTAGTGTCAGCTCCACTGCAGGGAAATATGAATGTTCAGAGACTGGCCTCCGCTGGTGGTGCGTCAGTGATGTAAGTTTGGAGTATCGGTTTGTTGGTTGGGAATCATTCAGTGACTATCTCATGAATGACTACAAGCCATGTGGACCTTTGATGGACATCACTGTAACCTCTGGCACACTTAAGGAAATACATCTACCTCACTCCATCTGTGTAGGTAAGGCATTTAGAGCCCATACATTCATTTCAACATACTCTTCATTCATGTAAACCATTCAAGCCAGACCTACCATAAGCTCTCGTCCTTGAAGACTGTAACTTAAACCTACATTGCTGTCCACAGATTCTGTACCTTCCTCAGATAATGCAGTGAAAGCTCTTCATGTAAAGGGCAGTGAAGTTTCATTGGAGAGATGTGAATTAACCAGATTCCATGCCAAGCTTCTCAATCCCACCTTCTCATTCTGGGGAGTTATTGCACAATTCAGTCAGTACTTTTCCATGAAATTTCACTGTGAGACTTTGATTTATCGCACCAGGACTCCTGCCCTGAAGCTTCATGTATACCTGATTTTAAAGGATCCAAAACTTGAGGAGGTAAAATGCTAAAGATAAGCTTTATGAGAAACCATGTATTATGACTTTTATTTACTTACAAGTAGAAAATATTCCACTTATTCTGAAGCCATACAACAACTTACAAATGTAAAAAAACAATCAATCAATGAATCAATGAATCTGGTATGTTTATAATACATGCAAAAACCTCTTTGATTACATACACCAAAAATCCCACTCACTCCCCACCGCACAACAGTTTTCAATATGTCAGATTTGAAAGCTGTCATGCTTCAGAGGACTTGGAATATAACAGACAACTTGTTGGATAATCATACATAGATTTATTTTTTATTTATTTTTTACACTTGCAGATAGCAAGTGAAACAGTAACACTACCTATGTAAGTATGTGTAAGTGACAAATAATCCAGTCTGATTTTCTTTTTGTTAGGAAGTTGAGAAGATAGAGGATCGTAATATGAGGATCGTAAAACCAAAGCCAAATAAAGCCCTAAAAATGAATGACTGTTACACACTGAAAACATCTTGTGATTCCACAATCAAACCTCCGGTACTTTTAAATTGTTCTTTGGCTAAATGATCCAGACTTACATGCTGCCTCTTTCTAAAATATTTCAATTCACTTCTTGTCAGAGTTTAAATTTAACCACCTGCAAAGCCAACTTCTTTGATGTACACATTAAAGATGCAGAAGAATGCATTGAACTCCATATAATGACAAAAGAGGATGAAAAAATATGGGATGTTAATATAGAATCAGGTAAACATACATAAAATTGATTAAAGATAAAGATCTGATATGCAAAGAGAAAAACTTTCTTAATATCTGTGTTCTTTCAGATGAATTCAACATGAATAGTTCAGTCTGTAAGTGACAGTACAATTTCATGAATCACACAGATCCATGCTATAAATAAAATACAAACATGTGCTTTGCTATCGTGCTGCAGATAGAAACTATTTAATTTAGTTTAAATAATTCAGATATTTTTGGTCTTGTTTCAGCTGACTCCCGCCAGTCAACCTCATCAATGAGTAAGTGACAAATTATGAACATTTTATCCAATGACCAGTAAATATACTGGGGTTAACAAGGAACTTATTTTGTGGATTTAGCCGCTAATGCATTATAATATAATATTATGTAATTGAATTTCTACTACACTAATGTGAACAGCAATTTTTTTTTTTTTTTTTTATAATTTGGCATAACTGATTGCTTTTGCCAATAAATGTCATAGCTAAGAGCTCCACTGTAGCTTATAACCCTGATTTATACCAATACTTCATTGCCTGTTTTGTCTTTAGCTGTAGGTAACAGACCTGTACATGAGATCCTCCTTGAGCATCTTGAAAATCTGACAACTGAAGAACTAAAAGTATTTAAATGGCATTTGACTAAAGGTGTTGCAGCCTTCAAAAAAAACCCCAAATGTAAACTGGAGACAGCAGACAGATGTGACATTGTGACATGTATGATTGACCAACATGGTGTGGATGATGCTGCTAAACTCACTATGACCATTTTAAGAAAAATGCTAAAGAACGATGATGCAAATCAACTGCAGAAGAAGCTTGATTTTAAAGGTAACGATGAATTCTCAGTAAGAAAAAGAATATAACTTTTATTCAAGAAATCAAAACTCATTTTAAATCCCTGGTTGTTTGATGTTTAAAGCATTCATCTGTAACATGACTTGTTTGATGTCTATGCATATATTACCATCTCATAATTTCTTGTGTGTGTGTGTTTCCAACCACAGACTGAACATCTACCAGATGAGCAAGAGTGGATATTTAACAGCATATCAAAAATAGTTTGTATCAGATATAAGATTATCTTAGATATGCACAGCAATTGATTGTATGAGACATCCATGAACAAACTACACAACAGTGTATCATCATTTTCCTCAATCTTAACTTTTTTTCTTTAAATTAACATCATGCAGCAATGAAATGTTTGTGAACCTAAAAATGTGTAATAGATAACGATACAAATTAATGTTCTGTTGCAATTGCCTTTACTGTTTTTCTTTTTCTTTTTCTCTATATACTGTATTATTTTATATGTAATAATTTATGATTACACATTTCCTTTAGATTCAAATCGTCTCAGCTTGAAAGGAAAAAAACAAACAAAAAAAAAACTACTGTTAGACTGTGCTTTGGACCTCCAAAATGCTGAGACGCCTACAATTATATTATTTTTTGATTTGCTTTAATAACTCTTGTGGTTTACTTGTTTTGATTACATGCACAAAAGAGGAACTTGCTGATGTGTTTAGGTTTTATCATATATAAGAGGGCCAGTTTTTTTGTATGTTCAGTCTCGATCTGACATCCTTTCAGTCGTGACTCAATTTTTGCTCTTTGCATTTTGAACCAACGAGATTCTCTCTTTCCTTTCCGTTCCTTAGGCAAGAACATTTTACTCAGACTTATAGATTTGTACTTAGATTTTTGGCTAACATTTTAATTAGACTTTTGTTAATATTTTACTAAACTTTTGATTATGATTGTGACTAATATTTTGGATAATACTTATATTTTTGACTTCAATATTTCAGAGATATTAGATTTTGATTTATAACTGTTTGTGTTATTCTGTTATGATAATTTTCCATTATTACATTTACATTTTTATCCTTGAAAATCAATCTATCATTTATTCTTATATTTTATTAAGCAATAAAATCGATTTAATAATCTGACCTTGGATCTCCTCATTGCATCAACATATATCTCAACTTTTGTCAAATTTCTTTGTCCAGAGTTTACAGCAATTTCTACAAACTGCAAAGTGCTCTTAAACCGAGAAGATGGGTGGCTCTTAAAAGAGCCTTTGGGTAGCTGAGAGTTCCAGTTAACACTTTATTTGGAGCTGGGTTACTTGGTGACGGCCTTGGTGTTTTTTTTTTTTTCTTTGAGGAAATTTGCCATGTAGCCTACTGTACCTGATAGGCCCCAAATTAATCATTAGCCTATTGAATCAAAGTTAATCGAATCGAAATCGAATCCAATTGTGAAATTTGTGTCAATGCCCAGCCTTATAGTCAATAAATGTTTATTTATTTTATTTATTACTTGAAGCAACTGTTGTCTTTTCCAATTATTCTATGATTATCCATCATCTGCACATTTCTGGCTTACTTCCAACGCAACTGTCACTAAGCAACAAATAAAGGCGCGCTGGTTTGTTTGTTTTGAAGGGAATAGTGCAGACCCAATAAACATAATAATGTGGGGTAAATAACCCCAGTGTAAAATGGAAAGAACCACTTCACAACGATGCACATCTGCCAAATTTTAGCAGACCCTGGCCAGATACACTAATTTTGCAGCAGCGATCAAAATGAGAAAATGACCTTTGAAACTAACGTTACGCTTCAAATAGAGATTGTGGGGGAGGAGGATCATTAAGACATTTGCTGCCACCTACTGGCAGTTTTATTTTCTTATTTAGAGTATAATTTCATCAAAAATAATTTAATATTTCCATTAAAAAAATAATAAAAAATAAATAAATAAACGGTATAGTTCACCCAAAAAAATGAAAATTACACTATTTAATCATCATGTAATTAATTAGATTAAAATTTTTAATCACTTGACAGCCCGAATATATTTCAGGTGTTCAACCATTCAGCATGCATGAGAACTATCAGTAGCCTGCTGTTAAAGAGTTCTCATGCATGCTACACTTGATGATGATGATTTTCTTTTACCATCTGCTACAGCTCATCCATTTAAAAAAAAAAAAAAAAAAAAGGAACAACTTGTCTATAAAACTAATTTCAAATATTCAGGCATAAAACTTTAAGATAATTTTTAAAGATCATGTCAAGATCAAGTGTCTCCAAACTGTTAACTGGTAGTTTACTACAAAACAAACAAACAAACAAAATAACTAAAGTTTGTTCAGTGTTTTAGCCACAAAACAGTTTATTATTTTTAAGAAACTATATTTTATTATACATTTTTTTCACCTCTTCTTACAAAATCACTGGAAAATAGGTGCAAAATTAAGCCCATCCCAAACTGACATCCATGTTAACACGCGTTACCGTGAGCTTTGAAACATACCAGACTGGAATCTAGTTTTCCCCCCCTCAGACAAATAAATACTGTCATAAACATAATATCAACATCACCGAAAGTAGTTTTCATTCACAGAGTATGTATGTCAGGTTCAACACACAACCCATTCTCATAAATATATAAACTCCACCTTGTCACTTCCTGTCAATAATATTGTGTAATTGAAATATCTCTTGAAAAAAAAATGTATATTTGGTTTGAATAACAGCAAAACAGAAAAATTTCACCAAAACATTGTATTACAGGAACGAATACTGACTCTCATTACGTGTGCACACACTCTTCAAATGCCAGTCCACTGCATTATAAATTTTATACGCAAGATCAAGTGAAATGGTGGCTCATTTGCCACAACGAATCACCCTCATATGAAAACTTTGGTTCTGGGAACTCAAGTGCAGATCATCTTCATCCAGCCCTTCTTCTAGTCCTCTTCATCATCTTCTTCCTCCTCTGGGGTATATTCTTCAACTTCAGACTCAGTGAGGTGCTGCTCCTCTTCCTCCTCACTCCTCATCTCCTCCTCACCCTCTGCGTCACTTTCATTTTCATCATCATCGTCATCATCAAAACTTTCTTCATCATCATCATCATCCACCTCCTCCTCACCATCTCCCCCTTCAAATTCACCTTCAAAAAAAAAACAAAAACAAAAAAAACAACAACAACATTAAAGCTGCAAGCAGCATTTACCGGGGTTTAAGCATTTAAGGCCTTTAAGCACATATGCATAAAAGGATGTTAAGTTTTATTTAGCAAGCATGTAACAGGAACAGGAAAAGACGATTTTAAGGCAAAACAGGCAATTTACCATTGAAAATGTTTTTTTTAAAGGTTTTTAACAGTTATAGCACCACCTATGGTCCGATCTCCATAAAAATTGGCATGCTTCTTTAGAGTCATATGCTGCATGTGCTCACCTATTTTTGTGAAGTTCTGAGTTTTCATTTAGACTTTATAGGCTTTTGGGTATATTTAGCCACACCCACTTTATAAATGATCCTGTTAAAGCGACCCAAAGGGTAAAGTTCAACTTTTTTTTGATAATTATTGATCTAGAGAGTCCAGAGAATTGTCCCGCACTGGTTTCGTTCCGATCGGGCGAAAAACCAAGGACTAGTTCGCAAAAGTAGGTTTTTCACATATTTGCGAATAATTAATGAACGATTTGATTGACAGCATTGTTTCTTGAGGCAAAGTTGTTCAGCATGAGGAGATCTATCAAATGATATGCATATTGTGTGGATCTGTGAAACACCACGTGATTACTGAGCCGTAAAACTCATTAGCGCCAACTTGTGGCCGATTTCTTTCAAAATTCTTACAGACCTCTAGGGCCATGAGTTGAACATGCCCACCGAGTTTCGTTCCGATCGGCCTCCGTTAACCTTGTCTAATAGATGCTCAAATTTCATTGGCCGATGGCGGCCATGTTTTTTGAGATACGCCAGTGTCCTCATAGACAATCATGCCCCCTTGGACCAAGACACTGCATGCCAAATTTCAAGTCGATCGGACTAACGGTTGCATAGTTACAGCTGTTTTCATGTTTTTTTCAAGTTATAGCACCACCTAGTGTCCAATCGACGCAATCTTTTTATCGTGACCAAAGATTGAGCCCGTACACATGTGTACCGAGTTTGGTGCAAATATCTCATTTCGTTCTTGAGTTATAGCCATTTTAGTAAAACTGGCTCCGCCCTCATCGTACGTTTTGGCGCCCCTTAGCGACCGTGAATCAAAATTTCAACTTTTTTTTGATAATTATTAATATTCAGACTCCAGAGAACATTTCTGCACTGGTTTGGTTCCGATCGGGCGAAAAACCTAGGACTAGTTCGTAAAAGTAGGTTTTGGACAAAATTCAAAATGGCGGAAAATTTTTCTAGGCGGAAATGAAATCGGAGAAACACGTATTGTCCGTCTTGAGCCTTGATTCTAGGACAAACGTTCTAGGAGTTATGAGCGATTTTGCATTTTTGATCGCTGTAGCACCACCTATTGGCCGATTGGGACGAGTCTGGGTATCTGAGTAGCGAGCAAGACTACTACTATCTGACAAAGTTTCAAGTCTCTCGGCCTTACGGTTTGGGCTGCCCGATCAGTATTATGGTGGAATAAAAATAATAAAAATCTTTACAATTACAATAGGGTTTCAGCACTTCGTGCTTGAACCCCTAATAAAGAACAAGACATTCATAAGGCTCAAGACTGGATGTTTTCACTGAAAACAGAAAAAAAGGCAAATACATGTTCAGTTAAGTTTACTTTTTGTACCTCATTAGGACGATACTATTATTGTTTTTATTCATATTTTGAATTAGTTTTTTTAATTTTTTAATTTTAAGTTTTCATTTTAATTTAGTAATTTTGTTGTAATTGTATTTGTCATTTTTATTAGTATTTTTTTAAATATGCCTTTATAGTTTTTCTTCAGGTTATTTCAGGGTTCATACAGATACTGTAAAATGAAATTCAAGGACTTTGGTTTTCAAGGTTTTCTGCATTAACATTCCCACTAATTTCCCCATTTTTAAAATTACTATAATTTTCAGCTATAGCACGTTTATCTTCCTATTTTTAAACAGGAGGTTTAATAATTAAGTTATGAATAGGATATTATTATGTTACACATGAATCTATTTTCATTATTCCAAGCATGTGCTATTTTATTCACAGCAGACAATCATGCTACTGACCACGTGATCAGAGCGCATTCCCAAAAAACTCGCTCCTCCACCGTGAATAAATCACCACCTGAATGTATGAGTTTGGCATTCAGCTGAACAATTAATTTTTACAGACGTCCACGTGAGAAACAATTACCGTCCAAATAGGGCTTATGACAGGGTTTTTCCTGGCTCAAAACAAGGCAGAGGTGGTAAAATCCTTGGTCCGTCTAGGGGGGTCCGGGGGCATGCCCCCCCGTAAGAAAATTTTGTACATTTTAAAGATAAATGTATTAATCTGGTGCACTTTGAGAATTCAAAATAAAAGCGCTTCAACCAGTGTGTTCAGTGTGCAAATTGAACAAAGAAAAAGTCTGTGCATTGACTTGTACCTAAATCCACTGTTAAAAATGAATTATCCAACCACCCGACGATATTCTCTGATTTAGATATCTGCACCTGAACATCACATTACAGTTATTCAAATTCTCAGTGTTAAGCATGATGATGTGGTAACATATCACACTGAAGTAGGCTGCTTATAAATTAACATTTATTTAAAATAAAAGTTCTTTGGATAAATGACATTCCCTTAATGGCATAAACACGAGCTTTACTCCCTTCAGACTTAAATTACTGTTCCATTACATCATTGTTGGAAAACACTCTTCAGTCAATCAGAATAATTTCTGTTAGTTAACTGTATAAAGCAATATCTCGAGTAGGGTTTTATATAATGACCACTAGGAGGTGCTCTAGGGGCATGTTTTCCTTGATTGGTTTTCCCTGAAGAGAAATACGTTCAGTTGAAAACGAAAGTAAAAGAGTGACGGACGTTCGTTGCGTCTTACGGTGAAATGAGAGTTCCATGTCTTTATTAAAATCAACACAGTAATGATTAATCTCTCATCCACCCGCAATTAATTGCAATGTTATTTTTGTATTACTTGTCCCGCCCGACCCGCGGATTATCCGCAGAATAGGCGGATATAACCGCAATCCGCGCATCACTATCGAACGGTTCGAGAATGCACACAGTGTCGGTGGAAAAGGGGCATCTCTGAGCATGTGACTGCCTGTCTGAGTTTTGTCGACAGCCGGAGGCGGCCTCGTAATTCTCTATGCAGGACAAACCATAGCTTTTGGCACCGTTGTCAAAGAGTAATTAGTTGGTGAAGTGGACTTATTGCTGAGTTAACTAAAGTTATCATGAGCACTGTAATGTTTAAAACAGATGTCTCAACAAACCTCAGTAGACCCGACCAGGAACATTTTAAAACGAGCGGTTCACTCAAAAATACTGGAAATACAAACCAGAGCGCAGCGCTGAGAAGAGGCGGAGCTACATAAGGTCTATATCAGACGGGCTGCAGCGTTAATTTTGCGTTAAAAGTTGTTTTTTGAAAAAATTAGACACTGGTTTCATATATACATCCTCTTCCAATAATTCAAGCACCTTTTTTTTAGGAATATAACTATTTTCAGGGTTTTCCAGGCCTTAAATTTCAAAAAGTCAAATTCAAGTACCTCAAGCACTTTAAGCACCTTGTACTAAAATTTAAATAAAAAACAGGGTTCGTACATCAAGTTAAACTAAATAAGAAATGTTGCCTCAGCAACTAGCTGAAATAAAATTGTAAGTTTCTTATTTTATTCCAATTAATATTTATTTTATTTAAATTTAGTTAAATATATAACTTTCCATCTGCTATCAGATGTGTTTTTAGTGATCTGAATACCAGTGGTCCACAGTTGTTTCAGATGCGTCACCTGAGACCACACAAATACGAACGAGCAGACAAAGTCATGTTACATGGCTCACAAGAGAATGATAAAGGCACTTAAAAAAAAAAAAAACAAAACAAAATAAAAAAACAAAAACAAAACAGATGTCAACTGGGGTTTCGAACATTTAGGTACAACGCAGAGAAGTTTGAATCCCTTGTTTTGGTGCACCTCCTCATAATATGCCCCATAACGATCACATGTTCAGTGAAAGAACGGCACTTCTCTGCGGTACGGGACACATTCAGGATTGATAGCAATATGAAGGTAGTCAAAACCTTCCACATATGGTTTCAGTTATCCAATCACAAAATTTTTAGATCCTATTGCTAAGTTTGAAGTCGTGATGCAAGGGAAGTAGCAACAGATCTTCATTATTGTGAAGTATATCCAAGTGTAACAATATTATCAAAAGAAAAAAATGCAGGGCAGTGATTTGGTTCAAAACATCAGTGGTTAAATGGCTTGTGAGATGTGGGCACTGTGGGGTTTAAGCAGACTAAATTACTGGAGTAGTCTGTGGTTTTCACCGGAGGGTCCAGTTTTATCATTTTGATTAAACATAAGGTCAAAACATTTTGAAAAATTAAACAAATGCATGTTAGAATAGTTTGCAGTAAGGTCTATAACATGCATTTAAAATTCTCATTTCATACTATCTATAAGTGACTGGTTAATAAAAGTTTTGGACCCCATTTGCCCCTGTATTTAGCACATACCACTTGAGACGGACGTTAATAGCAGCTGTAAGCAGGTCTTAGACTCACAGAGTGTGCTGATGAGTGTGCTGGCGTGCTGACGCAATTCAGCAATGAACTCCCCCATCTTCCCTTCCATAGTTTCATACAGCGGCTCAGTGTCGACCGTGGGCTCGTCAGGGAAAAACAGAGGTTTTCTTAACTGTCTCTGGTACCTGACACACACACAGTTTAAAAAAATATATATTACCATGTGGACAAAAAGTATCCCCCTCACTGCAAATGTGTGAAAGCACCTCTGAATTAAAAGTTTGTCTTACCTTTTCATAGATGAATTGTAATCCTGAAAGAAATCCAAAAAGAAACACTAAAATGAGGATTTTCTCTTTTTTTCAAATGTAGGTTGTGTTCAAACTGCCAAACGAGGAACGCTCAGCTCTCATGAGTAACTTAAACAGAGATTTTTTTTCTTCTTCTTAACATTCTACTGTGCAAATTGGAGTCCTGCACTTGGGCTGCTAATGTTTGATGAAACGGGTGGAAAATGATTACCTTGTCATTTGCGGTCATTTGCAGGTCAGGAATTAATAGTCATTGCCAGACTGAGTCAAATAGCCAATGATATTATTGATACTGCTTTGAAACGCATATGTGTTTATGCTTTAAGCTGAGCATTGTAACCAGTCACCAACTTTTGAGCGCATGAATGCAATGGCCAATCAGAGGTGTTTTCAGTGCTTGTTCACTAACTGCACACTTGCAAATTGTCTCATAACCAACAAAGAGTAGGCACATTGTAAATAAGATACTCATGGTGCAGTGTAGTCAGGTTATGCTAGAACAGGTTTTTTCGCAAGAGTGTAGAAGCATGTTGCTGCTATCAGATAACCCGACAGTTGTTCTGTTAAATATTGTGGGGGCAGGTTTACCAAACAGGACCCATGATGGACTCTGGTGCAGATGATACAAATAATGTACCATATTTGGAAACACGTTTCGAAACATATAGAGAGCATATAAAGAGAATATCTATTAGTGGTTAAACGGATCGTTGTTGATCCGTGATCCGTACGGACCAAGCCCCACGGTTCAGGACGCATGTGATTCGCGGATCAATTGCAAGTTTAACCGCAATAGAGTGAAAGGTTATCATTTGCACGAGTTTTGTCTTGCTAGTTTACACATTAAATAGATATAAAAACCATTCCAGTGCTAGAAGAAGCAAAAGAGGATTTAATTCGGTATCGCACGCCACGCTGTTATCGGTGCGCACAGACATACAAGGCTCGCGCACACACAGAGAGAGAGAGGCGCGTTTCAGATAGCTCGCAAACTCCAAATTGATTTCTCTTTCACATCCTCAATGCACTTGGATGGACACATACACGCATTATGTCAGTCACAATACCCCTCTCGACAAGTATTCTCGTAAACACATTCGGTTATGTCTTAATTGAACGAGGTGAGAATTCGGATGTGTATCTATCGGATGTGTGCGTGCATGGGGTCTTACTCTTAAAGTGACAGCAACCTATAAATACCTGCTGTTGTCTGTCATGTAAATCAAACAACAAAACACAGCTTTAACAGATTAATCTATATTAAATTTATACAGTGAATAATGTCGTTTTACATTTAATTACATTTCTGTACACGAAAATTAATACTACAGTTAGACCTTATACTTTATTTTTAACTTTATGTTGTATTTATCTATGCTTGTAATTGGTGTACAGTATTTGTTCTTTTTACAGTCTGTTCACTTGCCTTTAATAATGTATTAGTTAGGCTAGTAGTTTCTGCTGTGGTATCGGAGTAGTTAAAGTGGGCTAAGTAATAGCCCACTTTATAATAATATAAAGTGATAAATGCAATAATAATAAATATATAAATATATAATAATAATAATAATAATTATAATAAATGCAAAGTTACCCCCCAATTGTATTTTTTTTGTTGTTGTTTTTTTTGTGCTGATCCGAAAAATGATCCGAACCGTGAGTTTTGCGATCCGTTGAACCACTAATATCTATCCCCAGACCCCCTGCAGGATCTCCATGGACTCCTGGTTGAAGACTCCTGGAATTTGATCAATCAAATTAGAGCCAGTGTATAGGTTGCTACAAGGTGTGCTTTCGAGACAAAAAAAAATGACTAGGTTTGCCAAAGTTTGTGGCATCAAATCTTTTGGGGTTTGAAGAAATTAGCCACTTTGTGTAGTCTTTGTAATCAGAACAAAATGTTTCAGTGTTTTCTGTAGATCCATTTGCATATTTTTTTTTTAATTTTTTTTTTTTATTTCCACATCACATCCAACTATTATTGTTGTATCAACCTTTCCAGATAAACCCGCCCCTAAACGTTATGTGAAAACAAAATTCTTGGCCAAGAAAGAAAAGACCACTGGATTCATCTTTCTTTAAAGGGCCGTTTACACAATACCACTTTTAACTAAAAACGGAAAACTTTTTATATGTTTTGGCCATTCATATTTGCACAACAACAGCGTTTTGGGGGCCTGAAAACGGGTTTCAAATTAATAAAAACGATACCGTTGTTGTCTCTGTGTAAACTACAAAAACACGCATTTGTGATGTCATGCGTATGTGCATTACATGTTCAGTCTATAGGTGTGTAGTTTCTCTTTACAAAGTGACCTTGCCAACTTGCCTGGCATGCATTACACAGCGTTTTTAATCGTTTTCGCAGATCCATGTGAACGGGGATCATTTTGACAAAGCTGTCGTCTGTACGGAACAAACGCAAAGGAAAAACTTTGTTTTTAGCAAATCGTTGACGTGTAAACATACCCTTGACGGATCATTTTAAGTTGTTTCCGCTGTTATAATAAGACAAAATCATTTCACATTGTGCCGATTTGTATTTTTTAAGTCTCACTACTACAGTCCAGAGATGAAATAGGCGTGTTCTGGAAATGGGAGCCTCAGGAGCCGCTTCACACGCCGTCTCCTTGTGGAAAGGTGAAGTAGGCTCAGATGTAGATGCCATTTTTTCTCCTTTTTGCTCATCCTTCTGTGATTTCTTGAAAAAGCGTAATATTGAACTCTGTGCATCCGCCATTGTCACCGCATCTTAATAAACTCTCATACGCATGAAAATGACAGTGTAGGCTACGCAATCGAACCAATACGTTTAAAAACAGCCATTGCATTTTACCGCACATGATTGACCTTTACACCCCTACAGATAATTTTCAAGAATTTTAATTCAGTGTATTTGTATGCAAAATATACCTTAATGAACTGGAAAGCATCACTCTCGTGTAGAAGCCTCTCAAAGCCTGAGTGAACCTCTTGTAGACGAGTTTGATCTTGTGCTATTCGACTAAGGTTCTGGTGGATTCCAGAACACTGCTCACTATCATAGGTGCTGACACATTCACGCAGCGAAGATAAAAAAGCATCCAGATGTACAATAGAAGTCTCTCGGAAAGCATCTAGGTGTTGGTCTGTGTCATCCCGGTAGGCCTAGAACAGAACAAATATTTCAAACAACATTTTTACATTTTAGAAAATGTGAGGGGTAATTGCCCATACAAAAATAGTCATGTTTAACTTAGCAACGTTCAGCAAAAGCCAAGAGAATAAATAAATATTAATTAATACATTATTTAAGACTAAAAAAACAAAATTATATGGGATGTGAAGCAAAGGCATTGTGATTAAACTATAAATTGCAATCATTTACTAATGACAGAACTAACTTTACCTTGTTATGCCGTTCAATCTCTTTTTGTTCCAGTCGATTTTTTTCTGCCTTTAGGATCTTTCTGTTCGTCTTGTGCAGCTGAATATCAAGATAAACCTAGAGAAGACAACAGTGAGCAGAGAAAGAGAAAACAAGACAGAATTTACTGACATGTGAATGATTCTGATTCAAGTAAACATGCATTACTGAATCTAGTGGATACCAGAGAGTATTCCAGTTGTGATAAAATAGTGGTTTCCAACCTTGTTCCTGAAGGTCCACCAACACTTCAATTTAGTATTGTTGCATCCGAAATCACACCAAATAGTGTACAACCTTACTTTGTACATTTTGTATACTGCATTTCATACACTACAGTGGTAGTCAACTCTGCTCCTGCAAGCTGATTATATGTATTAACGGTTGCTCTCTGTCATGGGCAATATTAGCCGTTATAGGGTGCTTTTCAAAAGGAAGGCTGTATCCTACGAAGGCTGCATTTCTCGGCTGCTACGTCATCAAATGTCGCTGAAGGCCATCTCAGTCGGAAGGATCCTTGAAAGGCAGCCTTCGTTTCACGTCCTTCGTTCAGCTGAATTTGAAGGATGCATGGGATGTATCCTTCGCGACCTTCAATCAGCCACAATCCTTTGTACACATTCCAATTCACGAAAATAAACTCACGGAAAATGAGTCAGTATTGAGCTTGTCTGAATTTATTATGATATGCAAGACAAAAATAATGTTTTCAGACATGAATGCATATATGTCATCTTTTGTTTTGGTGTAAATTACTCACTTAAAGGATTAGTTCACTTTGAAATGAAAATTACCCCATAATTTACTCACCCTCAAGCCATCGTGTATATGACTTTCTTCTTTCAGATGAATACGGTCGGAGTTATATTAATAATCACCCTGATGCTCCTAAGCTTTATAATGGCAGTGCACAGAAACCACCTGTTTGAAACTCAAAAAAGTGCATCCATCCATCATAAACGTATTCCACATGCCTCGGGGGTTAATAAAGGTCTTCTGAAGCGAAGGGATGCGTTTGTGTAAGAAAAATATCCATATTTAACACGTTATAAAGTAAAATAACTAGCTTCCACTGGACCGCCTTCCGTATTCAACTTAAAAAGAAAGTGTAACTCCTTTCGCAGTTCAAAACGCTTACGCTACGTCCTACGCCAACTTATGAAACAAGCGTAGCTGACGCGATGTCAGTTACGCTTTCTTCTTAAGTACGTTTATGATGGATGGTTGCACTTTTTTGAATTTCAAACAGGTGGTTTCCGTGAACCAATCCTTTAACACTAAACTGCCAATAATGTAAACCACTGGGAGACTGCAGATGGCTGTGATTCATTGGATTGCATTAATAGAAAGCCAGATTATATAAAGATTTGTAATACAAAGTATTTTTCCAACATTAAGTTTTATATGTATTTTCGTGCCATGACGGTGGGGGCAGGAACATGTGTGACGTAGCCATGCGCACTTACTAGACCGTCTCATTCTAGTGTTTAATGCTGAGGAGGACTTGAGCCAACAAGCCTCTGAAGGACTGAACTAGGAAGGACGCAGCCTCGGTAGGATGCAGCCTTCTGTTTGAGAAGCACCCATAGTGTGCACAGATTCACGTCGAAAATCTACCAGAAATAGTAGACCATCCGGGGACTTCTGGCATACTCTTTTCAACATACTATGCTTTGGGACACTCTACTTGTAATCTCACATACTATTTAGGATGGATAGTATAGACACTGGGACGCAGGGTATAATTCCCAGTCTGATGATGTAAACAGCTCTGAATAGAATGTCACGTTATCATCTCAAGCCTACGGTAATTACGACATGGCCTGAACGCAGCACTATTTACGCTGTGTAAAAACATACAATATGCTTCAAATGGTTATTATTGTAAATATGCTCTATACTTTAATGGCAAGACAAGGCAATGTAGCTGTTGTGGAAAAAAAACTAAAGAATACCAATCACACCAGCAATCGTTCTTCCCTTCCACCATGTCTAAAGGTTCATGGCATGCCCAATTTTGGTATCAAAATTATATCTGCGTTTCCCAGTAGTAAATACAACTTGAGAGAGCATTCATGTCCAATTTACGACTAGGAAACTCGTATTTAAGGCAATTACAATAGCATGCTCAGCCGAGCCTCATTATTGGTTTTACCTGGTCTTAATATATTTTAAGTGTGTCTCCTGTGAAAATACAACTGAAAGAGTGAAGCCATTATGCTGCTTACGAGGGAGTTTGAAAGGAAGTGAATGGAAAGGATACCAATAATGAAAAGGATACAAATAGTAAGAGCAAATTTAATCATAAACTATGTGTTTTGGCCCAACATAATGGAGATGGAATACATCGTTTTGGTGCATTCTCTTAAAACACGTCCCATATAACGCATAAGGGCTAGGTCACTGGGAGGCAAGTAGTATTAACTGCCTTGTGTGGCTGTTAGAATGCATTCGACCACATGAGCGCCTACACTATGAAAGCAATCTGATTAAATGCGTATTTGACTAGTTCTGCAAGGGGTTGAAAGTGGACAAGCTCAAAACAATTTAGACCCCTTTTAAACCTGTATTTAACATTGTCCACTTGTGATCGGATCGACAAAAATACAGCTTAATACCAGGTGAAAACAGGGCCTTTGATTAGGGATGGAATTGACCTAGGTTGCCAATCCTTGGAATACTGATACCAAATATAATTTTCTGTGTGAACTGTTGTAAGAAGAGTGAATGGGCCTTGAAAGGTCAGACCTACCTTAAAATCTTTCATGGTGTTCTTCAGCGTTTTGATGCAATGTCCATTGTGCGTTCCCTCTATGGTGCAGGCATTACAGAGGAACAACCGCTCATCCATGCAGTAGTACCGGAACATCTCATCATGTTCCAAACACTTCCTCTTCCTCATGTCATTGAGTGGTTCCACCAGTGGGTGCTCTCGGAAAGCCGGGAGCTCCAAATGAGGCTGAACATGCTTTGGGCACATGGACACTTCACACTTCAGGCAGGTTTTAACTGCCATGGGACCTTTCCCATCTTCACTGCCATCCCCTGGACAGTAATCACAGCGTACCTCAGCAGGTCTGTGAGATGGGTTGCTCCGGCTCTGGGCGGAGCGCTCTGATTGGCCACGACGGCGGAAACCATCAGCAATGTTGGCCAGCTTGAAGTTCTTCTGCCAGTTGGCTGAGCTGCGGTGACTTTGTCGGCACTCTGGACATCGCAAACGGCCGTGATCTGAGCGGCTCTTGAGTCTCCGCAGGCATGGCAGACAGAAGTTATGACCGCAGGGCAGCAGGTGGGGATCGCGGTAAAGCTCCAGACACACTGGACACGTCAGCTCTTCCTCTAAAATGCTGCTGTCTCCAGCAGATGTCGCCATAACTAGATCTGTAAGAAGGACTGTGGGGAGCTGGACTGCAAAATATAGAAGAAGTCTAAAGTTACACTTTGCTACCTATTTTTGCCAAATTTGGATTGTTGATACATAGGTTTATAAAAGAGTAGTTTACTCAAAAATGACATCACGATATTCTAAATCCACATTGTGTTATGTTTTTAAACTCTTTTCATATGAATATAATTGTCTTTCTGACAATGCAAGAGGCTGTGATAGCATAGAAATAACCAAATAAATAGCAAGAAATCAGTTATGAAAATAGATCATTAACAAATCCACATTTAACGTGGCAATATAAAGCTGTGATACTTAAAATAAATAAATAAAAATCAATCACACAAGCACTAATAGTTCATGTAGACAATACAATTGCCATTAGGCTGATAGTTATTTTTTTTGTTTCTGCACTATGACAAATCGACAGGATTTTTCACGAGATAGTTCTATTTGGAAAAAAAAAAAGAAAAAAGAAAAAAAAAAAAAGAATCAGTATTCATTAAGTTGATTTTTTAGTGGTGTGGTAAAAAATAAAAATAATAATTAAAAAGAAAAGCTGGAGAACTGACACAAAAGCAGGTGAGGCTGTGACTAATTGAAATTATGATAATAATTGTGATTGATATCTATTTATTTTGATGAGTAGGGATGGATTCAAGAACCATCTAATTAGGATCTCAGTGGACCCTCCTCAATTATAAGAGATTAATTTTCTGTCATACAAACAATACAATATAGTGGTGAATGAAAACAATATATAAACAATTAAATATGGATCAGAGAGTATTAAAAAAAACAAAAAAAACAAAACAAAAAACAATCAACTGTGTTACATGCAAGCCAATTAAATCACAGGTTTTCTGAAAAACTCATGAGTTAGTAGGAGGTGGTGGTACACACACACACACAGCCCCTGCTGCACACGTCTGGTTCACTATCCTTGTAGGGACTCTCCATAGATGTAATGGTTTTTATACTGTACAAACTGTATATTCTATCCCCTAACCCTACCCCTAAACCTACCCATCACAGAAAATGTTCGCCATTTTTAAATACAAAACAAACAAACAAACAAACAAAAAACAAACATCATTTAGTATGTTTATTAATCCATTTCCCCCATGGGGACTGCTGGCTGGTCCCCAAAATGTAGGTGATCTCAGGTTTTACCATCCTTGTGGGGAGTGGGGACCATTTGGACCAATGTAATATAAACCTGTACACAAATACACACACACACACACACACACACACACACGAATTAAACACAGCTTACCCTAGGTGAATAGCCGCAGCAAGTAGTCTATACAGCAGAATATTCCTTGTCTTCCGCTGGAGAATAATCAAAAGTGAAAGTACAAGAGTGACGTGATCAGGGCTGCTGACTCAGCAAAACATTATTGCAATGGAATAAGCTGTTTGATGAAGTTTAGCGGCCTGTTCGTCGGTACGCTGGGTCTACATTATTAGACATATTTTAATTCTGTTTCTCAGCTTTACTGTCCAGGTGTAATATGATCCTGTCCTCTACTAAAGCGGGACACAAACGAAGTGGTCACGTAGTATGTGTTAATTTTCTCAGCGCTGCTAAATCTTTACCAATCACTACTGCAAACAATTTCATAAACATGCTTCATGTTTGCATCTCAGGAAACAAAGTCTGGACTTAAAATATTAACCATAATACCCAATAACAAACAAAAACAAAATAAACTAAACTAAAAAAAAAAAAAAAACTATTTTACAGCTTATATTCAAATGGGAAATAACATAAAGCTCTCACAAACCTGGAAAACCTGACATGTGCAGTGCACAATAAAGATCACACCACAAGCACTTTGTGTACTCTTTCATTCAGTCACAATACACACTATTATGTTGGTTCCCCCGTGTTCTAGTCACTTACTGAACATGCTTTGGTATAACAAACACGTCTTAGTAAATGAGATAGATAGATAGATAGATATCAAACGGAAACTAGCACTGACTGAAAGCTGAAAGAATCTGCACAGACTGACTTTGATCCACTTGTTGCTGCGTGAGTTACTTAACCTACTTAAAATAAACACTAATGATACAAGTGTACAAACAATTTTGTGAATCTTCTATAACCGTACCTAAATTCTCTGTTGTGTAAAGCGACCAGTGTTGGCAGCTGTTGATAATTCGTGATATTTCCTCGTTTTGTTACGAAGAGCCACATTCATTCCCTGATCCGCCCACTCTCTTCTATTTCCGCAAACGGGATTTTAATCAACTATCAGTGACTACATTGCAGCGCTGACTAATTGTGTTAACCAATAAGGAGACTTGTTTTGTACCACGTGACCGTACGTCTCAGGAAAGTGCGTCACACGTCAACATCGTGACGTAGAACGCAGTTTCAAACGTACGTTTAAGGCTTTGGTGCAAACTCGCGACTTTTTTCGTTTAGTCTTAAATTATATGCACGTTTTATCAAGGTGTTGCAGTGTTTTAAGTCTTTTGGTGGATATGGCAGATGGTAGAGCCTTGGGCGTTTTTCAAGAGCGTGTGAAATCTTTGTTCGGATCGTTGCTTGATGTCCTGCTGGTTGAAATTACAGAAGCGTATAGAGAGAGTTTGGCAGACAGCATGTGCATAAACCACTGTAAGTGTCTTATCCTGACAAAAACCAAACACAACTTTTCAACGGTGGTCTAATTATTTTTGAGAGTTGTGAATATATTTAACTGTGGTTATTAATAATTTTAGTACTTATTGTATTTTGGTGGGAACTGTGGTTAAACTGATACATGCTCTCAGTAAAAAATAAATACATAAATAAACGGTGTTAAAATCCCCAACAGTAACACAATAAAAAGGGCATTGCCTAAAAGGGATAGTTCACCCAAAAATAAAATGTTTTAATTATTCACTCACTGTGATGTAATTTCAAACCTGTAGGCTATGACTTTGTTTCTTTTGTGGAACACAGGAATGCTTTTTTAAGAATACTTCAACTGTTTTTGTCCATACAGTGAAAGTTAATAGGGTCCAAAACAATGCTGCACCCCATTAACTTTCACTGTATGGACCAAAATACTGAATTCAGAAGAGCATACTAATACTATTTCTGCCATATCACATTTTTTTTGTCAGTGTTTTGTGATTCATTATGAAAATCATACTAAAATATTCCATAAAACTAATTCCATAAACCATCACTAATTACGAATGACTCCTTTCTTTATATAAACACTAATAAGCATTCAGAGAATTTGGGTACACAAAGTCAAATGAGAGTAAAATGAGGTGTCATTATTCTCCGCACTCATCAAGAACAGAAGCGAACATGAAAAAGTCATCACAAATTGTGTATTAAAGGCAGGTGAAGTCGATGTACTGCAGAGCTCTTGTAATACAGAGCTAAAGAGGTCTTGTGCACAGAAAGTCTGCCATAAGTATTAAATATTATTGTAGTGATATGTAAGTGTCTTTTACATGTTATTTCATTTACTGATATTTCAAAATGCACAAACATTCACACACACACACACACACACAAAAAAGGTATATTTTAACAAATAGTATATTTTTACAAATAAGGTGTTTTTCAGCTTAAGAAACATTCCCACAGTAGATAATGCTATAAGGAGATTGGACTATTAAAAAGGAAAGAAATGACAGGAGAGAGATGTGATTGAGTAGGGATATGGGCAGAGAAATTCACAAAAATTGCTAATGTCACCCATATTTTAAAAATCTGTAGACTCATTCAGTTAAATTATATTCACGTTTATTTTGAATAAAGCTTTTCACAATACATATTGTTTCAAAGCAGTTTTACAGAAAATGCATGTTTCTACATTACAATTTAGAGTAATCTGTTATCAGAGATGGTCAAATTAATGTCATTATGTCAGAAATGTACAGTTCTAAGATAATATAAATCACGTAGTTAACATCATTCGAGTAGTTGTTAGCATTACAGTATGTTTTTCTGAATTTATGCTTTTGTTTGAAGGTCACTATTTACTGTTATCAAAACTTTTTTTAAATTTCTTTTGTGTTTTGAAAAGAAAGAAGGTCATACTGCTCACCACAGTGAGTGAATAATGGAAACTTTCATTTTGGGGTGAACTATTGCTTTAAATAAGATTGATCATAACTGAAATCTGAGTGAATTCAAGGGCTTTAATAAAATAAAGAAATAAACATAAATGAAATTTCATATAATTTATACATTTTGTGCAGTTGGTCTGAAATTCTTGTTTTGCAGGTAAACAATGTGCCAGTAATCGGCTTGAGAACATTGACAATAAGGTAAATTTGTGTGATCTACTTTACAGACTATTTTAATATCCTGTCCTGTTCTGATGCTCTGTTTTTATGTTTTGTAATAGCTGTTTATTAGTTCCTTGTTTGTCCTGTGCAGTTAAACTGCCCACTTTTCTTCAGGAAAATCCTCCAGGTCCTTCACATTTTTTTTTTTTGTGTCTTTCAGCATCTTCAGCATATTTGGACCCTTTCCAGTAGGGCTGTCATTAATGATTATTTTGAGTAATTGGTCAGTTATTTTGGCGGTTAATTGAGTAATCGAATATGTTTTGTGGCAATAAAAATAGACCAATAAAGTGAACAATAGCCTTTAAAATGACTTAAAGCAGGGGTGTCCAACCCTGCTCCTGGAGAGCTACCATCCTGCAGATTTCAGCTCCAATCCCAATCAAACACACCTGAACCACCTAATCAAGGTGTTCAGGGTTGCTTGATAATTACAGAAAGGTGTGTTGGAGCAGGGTTGGACACCCCTGACTTAAAGGGTTAGTTCACCCAAAAATGAAAATTCTGTCATCATTTACTCACCTTCATGTTGTTCCAAACCCATAAGACTTTTGATCCTCTTTGGAACGCAAATTAAACTATTTTTAATGAAATCTGAGATATTTTTGTCCTTCTATTGACAGTAGGGCTGCCCCTGACTAAAGATTTTTCTAGTCGACTAATAGTCGTTTATTTAAGCAAATGTGTGACTAATAGCACATTTATATTAATTTAATTACTTAAATATATACTGGGTGGAATACTAAACCATAATGAGCCTTAAATATATAGGCGTAATATATAGCGTATTCCGCGCTCAAACACACGTATAAAGCTTGCGGCAAAGCACAAACAAAAGTAATGGTTATGAATGTGTCGAAAAAAAATGCAAGGAGACATTTTAATTATTTATTAAAGAGTTAGTTCACCCCAAAAAGAAAATTATGTCATTAATTAATCACTCTCACGTTGTTCCAAACCCATAAGACTTTCATTCATCTTCTGAACAAAAGTGAAGATCTTTTTGATTAAATCTGAGAGGTTCCTGTCCCTCCATAGACAGCTACGTAACTTTACGCTTCAGATAGTTCATAAAGAGATCGTAAAACTAATCCATATGAGTTGAGTGGTTTAGTCCAAATTTTCTGAAGAGACTCAATCGCTATATATGATGAACAGATTTAATTTAGGCTTTTATTCATATATAAACATTGATCAGTGAACATAATAAGAAGCACAACCGAACCTGCTTGACGCGCGAGAACAAACCTCTTCCGGCAGCTCAAAGTGCTGCGCAAACGAGAATGAACCTCATTGGTTACTCAGCATGAAAAAAGCAGAAAATTTGGACTAAACCACTCATTTCATATGGATTAGTTCAAAGTGTCAAAGTTCTAGTTGCAAAGGCAGTTTATAGAGGGACAGAAATCTCTCAGATTTCATCACAAAGATCTTCATTTGTGTTCTGAAGATGAACGAAAGTCTTATGGGTTTGGAACGACATAAGGGTGAGTAATTAATGACAGAATTTTCATTTTGAGGTGAACTAACCCTTTAATATATCGTGCAGCCTTAGAAAATTGTCTAATAATGCAGTTCATGGATTCTCTTCCATAGAATGCACCACTTCCTGTATTTTGCTGGTTAATCAACATGGGTAAATTGTAATCAAGGATTTATTTATTTATTTATTTAAATTGAGTGCTCAAATTTAAAGGATTAGTTCACTTCAGAATTAAAATTTCCTGGTAATTTACTCACTCCAGTGTCATCCAAGAAGTTTGTCTTTCTTTCTTCAGTCGAAAAGAAATTAAGGTTTTTGAGGAAAACATTCCAGGATTTTTCTCCATATAGTGGACTTCACTGGGGTACAACGGGTTGAAGATCCAAATTGCAGTTTCAATGCAGCTTCAAAGGGCTCTACATGGTCTACACCAGCCGAGGAATAAGGGTCTTGTCTTACAAAATGATCAGTCAAAAAAAAAAAAAAAAAAAAAAAAAAAAAAAAAAATATATATATTACTTTTTAACCACAAATGCTCGTCTTGCACTGCAATGCGCCATGCATTATGTAATCACGTTGGAAAGGCCATGCGTGACGTAGGCGTTCAAATGACCGATCGGTTTGCTAGAGAAAACCCTTATTCCTCGGTAGAGCCCTTTAAAGCTGCACTGAAACTGCAATTTGGACTTTCAACCCGTTGTACCCCAGTGAAGTCCACTATATGGGGGGGACCATTTTTGGTTCCTCAAAGAACCTTTCATTGATCAGTTCTTAAAAGAATAATTTTTTTTCTTGGTGTGAAAGATTTTCTTCCATTTTAAAGTCGTTTTAATTGTCTTTTGTCCTATAGTCTCAGCAGGACAATGAAGTCAGAGTGGAATCTGAGGAGTCCCAGCCATTAATGAGCTTTCACTGCAGTGACACAGTCACTCCATTGCAGTTGACGCACAAGAAATCTAAACAGCCAGAAGCAGCACCAAGCCAGTCAAACACCCTGAAAAATCTCAATCCGTATCCAGTGCAGGTGTTATCTCCTAAATTAACAACACTGTTAAAACAGAATGACATACAGTTAGCCATTGTAGAAGATAAGATGATACAAACTACGGTATCCATACATGACAATGAAATGCAGACATTTCCAGAGATTCCCAACATACCCGTTGGAAAGCCTGAAGAACGGCCACCAACTGTTGATCATCAGCCAGAAACATTGGGTATAACTGAACCAGAGCCCGAACATGTCATTAAACGAGAAAATGAAGATGTTGCTGTGACCACTGAAGAAGCAGAACTAGAAATTGGATATCGAGAGAAGATGTGCCAGACCTCAGGTGAAAATACTCAAGCTCAGCTGAAGCCTGAAGATGGTGAGCTACATGTACCACTAGAGTCAGTAGATTCATGTCTTCACTGGAATCAGTCTTCCTTTGGGGTTTATTTTGGCACTGAAAAAATACCCCAGAGCCATCTTGTAAACATGGAGTCACAGGAAAGGCTTGAACCTTCGCAGAAGCTGGACAACTGTCGACTGTCCAATTGCTCTTTGATGCCTCAACTCAGGGGATGTTTAAGACCTTGCTTTGTACAACTCGAAAGGGCTGAAATACTGCAAAGACCCATCAGCCAGTCTAGACGACTGCATTTTTGCAGCATCTGTAACAAAATCTTTATCTACAAGAGAAACCTACGGAGGCACAAACGCATCCACACTGGCGAGAGACCCTACGGCTGCTCACTCTGCTCTAAGACCTTCATCCTACGCAAAACCCTCCGTCAGCACAAGAAACTACATTTCAAGAGACCGTACAGCTGCACTCAATGTGGCAAGAGGTTCAAACACTGGAGAAAGCTACGCATCCATTGGCGTTCTCATGCCGGAGAGGGTCCGTTTGTGTGTAGCCTCTGTGGGAAATGCTGCAAGACTCTAAAGAGCCTTGACCGGCACCTGGCTTACGTTGACCACAACTGACTAATCGAGAGAAGAATCAATTGTTTTAATAAAAAGATGTAAGGATTTTGCCATAATATTCACTGTATTATACTACACTGTACAGTTTTGTATTGTCATTTGTGTGAATATTGTAGTAATGCACCATTTTGTTTTTAAAGTGTCTCAGTCATAAGTGAAATAAATGGGTTGTATGTGTTCTTTATTGATTAATTGTTTCATTTAAATGACAAGTAACAAAAACTTACATTCAGTAAAGAATATTGGTCTGTAAGGTTTTTCTTTTTTGCTAATGTATTGGGGATTTTCCTGGCCAGTCCACAGAATACACTCTAAAAACAAATAATAAATATAACACAACAGTTTGCATCAATCTTTTTGAGTTATGACAACTTCTGATGAAATTGTTCAACCAACAAACTACACTGAGTAAGAGGGAAATTAATTTTTAGCATCACTCAAAAATTAAGTTATTCCAATAGTTTCAACATAATTTACTCATAAATGGAATGGTGGCCCTGGAACCAATTAATCTTACCTATTTTAGGTTCAATTAACAGCTAACATAGCACATACTTTGTAACTTATTTGTAAATTTCATGAACAAAGATTATAGTTATAACTGGAATTATCACAGTCAGTGGTAACAGAGCAACACATATTTTACCGGAATAAATTTCAATACTGTAAGTGTTAAGAAAAATAGTGCTTATTGTAGCAGATCACATACAGAGCTCAAAATCAACTGAACATTATTATTATAAAAAGATTTGTTTCATCTTATCAACAAAAAAGACAATTTAAATCTAATTTAAGATCGTGTACAAATTTAATCCTGATAAGTTAACATAAAGAGGGGTTTAATAATTTATAGATGTGTTTAGATCAAACATGCTTTTGATGTATTTTAATGTATTTGATCTCTAAAGTGGTCAAGGATTCCTGATATCCCTATAGGCTTTCAATAGAGACGAACATTGGTGCTTTCCTTGACCTAAAAAAAACCAAACAAACAAAAAAAAACTAGTTGTGTTTAAAGACTCTTAGATCGTGTAACTCATCAGATCAATCCAGCAATCAAAGTCAGAACTGTAAAATTCAACACTGAAAGTTAAGTTAGGAACTTAACTTGGATGAGCAAGACCAGGCCTGACTTGCTTTTAATATAATTTTATTGTTACATATTTCAAGTACTTAAAATCATTAGACTAATAAAATTAACGTGAAAAATTTTTGCAGTAGTCTGTATTAAACCCGCATTTGAGTTAAGTTGAACAAGAACAGCTGGTAAGATAAATTTTGAACAATACTGATCTAATGACCATGAATTATGTAATTACTCAGTTTGGACTTTTTTTTTTTTTGGGGGGGGGGGGGGGGGGCATATTCTGCATCCAAGATGTGCACAGCAATGTATACATGTATAGACAATGTATAGGTAAATAAATATAGATATAGACACACTACAACAGAACAAATGCATCTCAAATGTCTATGATGTGAATAATAAAGTGAGTTTGCCACAGTATTTCTTTTCACTAACTGACAAAATATTAGTGGTCAAAGCAATTAAAACTATTTTGAACTTATTGACCCACTACCAGCATTATAAATATTTTTGAAACATTTCTTTCTCTCTTCCCTATACATCTTCTATATTCCTCTGAAAATGTTCTAAAATGTCTAAATTATTTACTACGATTGAAATCATATTCATGACTGAATACTTTACATAAACTGGTGATCCCCACCCCCCTAAAAAATTAGAAACCAAAATATTAAGAAGCCATTCAACAGCAGGTAATACAGGATCATTTTTCTCAATTAATAAATGACAAAATATATAATTTTTGTATCATTTGTTTGATTTCTTTGTGTGAAAATCTGATGATGTTTTGAATCACATTTATTCAGAAATATAGAAAATTCTAAAGGGTTCACAAACTTTCAAGCACCACTGTATAGTTTATCAACTATAAAATTATTTTTATTTTCTGTGGAAGGAATATACAAAGAGCACATACTCTCTATTGTTTGTGGTTTTGTACTAACTTTGGAATTTTAAATGTTACTTATTCTTTATGCTGAACTGTTTGTAGCATTGCTCATTTGCAAGTTGTTATACGAACAAATGCAGCATTATAAACATTTATTAAAACAAGTATGCTAGGTATGTGAGTTACAGTACTTCATTGTCATACTTAATATTTTGGAACATCTGTAGTTTTTCTTCATTTAAACAAAAACTGGTTTATATCAAAATCAAAACATTTTCTGAAGGATGTCTGGGTCTAAACCTAACACGTGCTGACATTTTAGGAACTAAAAGTGTTTAGGGACAAAAAGAGAAGAATTTTAAAGCAATTCTGGAGTTTTTAGTCAAAATGTCCATAGACAAATTAGCAGTTGTTGAGTTTCTTGATCTCACTGGCTTTCATGAGTGCTTTAATGGCTCTTGCCCTCATTTCCAGCTCCAGTAATTCCAGCTGCTGAGCTGATGGCTGCTCTGTTGAAGCTGCGGGAACATTTTCTAGCGTGGCTGATTTATCCAGTGATGCTGTCCTCAAATCTTTGCTGGGTTCAGAGGACGTCAGAGCCAGAATTTCACTAACACTTCTATCAATGTCCTGCTGAAGCTCCACTTTCGGCTCAGCTGACTGCATGACTGTGGCGGGAGGCAGAGCTTCATCTCTGAGCACTGATTCTTCAGCTTTGATGACTTTATGACCCTCAATGTCACTGTCGTCAATTTCTGCATTGATGCTGAGAACATCACTGTCTTCTCCAGAACCCGCACCTGACAGACACAAATGCATACACAAAAGCCTAACAGTTCTGAAATTGAACAATCAAATGTAAAATAACACTGCATAGTCTTCACTGTATAAATGAAATATAATTAATCTTTGTTAAAGCTAAAAAAGTGATTTTCTTTTTGTATTTTGTTGTTTGACTAACAGCGGGTCTGCTGTCACTTTAAGAGCTAATGGACGGATCCAATATGATAATAAAAATCCGTTTTCTTGCTCAATTGCTTACGTTCACATAAGCCATTAGCAACTGTGTTTACGTGTATACTCACTGACACCGGCATTTTGACATAATTTTGCATGTATGTGTCCGTTCAAGCACAAACAGACGAGAAAGAGAACGGCATTCTGTGTTTGCATGCTGTGTACACGGCCCTGTGTGCACAGAAAACAGCGCGCAAGTTCCGAATTGAGTTCTCTTTCACATCTTTGTGCATTCAAATCGCTTGAATGTTTAAACTGACAGGACCTAAAACTGTGGTGCCTGGTCTGTACGGATCACGTATACTACGATCCCTATACTGGACATTGCACACACTGCGATGTGACCATCACACAGTGTTGGGTAGACAGTGCTGGGTAGTAACTGATTACATGTACTCTGGATTATGTAATCAGATTCCAAAAATTAAGTACTTGTAATTAGATTATATATTAATTTTAAAATTTGTCATAATCAGTCTACAGTTACTTTGAATTGTTTGAATTATCACTCTGAGTCAGTTTTAATGAGTTTGAAAGACAAAAGCCTTCCAAAGTAATAAATGGTTAAATGACTCACTGAGTGATAATTCAAATGTGTTCATCAGGAGTTGATTAGCTATGCAATGTGTGTGTGTTAAACAAACCTGGAAGACCTTTTGAATGTATACAAGTAGTAGGCTTTTTTTTAACCCTTTAAGCCCTGAAGGCATTTTTAGAGTTGTTTTTTTTTTCTGAGTGACATTTACAAAAGTAAAGACTCATAACTACGAAACTATAGCAAGGAGAGTCGTTTGATAGAAAACTTTTTTAAATTTTTAGGGGAAGAAATCATTACATTTGAGAACTCTCATGCTGAGAAACTGCTGATAAAAGACAAAAAAAAGTGTGCTCATGGGAAATTTTACATATCTTTCTTATTTGACATGGAATAACTCAGGAAGGAAACAAGGTTTTTTTGTGAGCTGCATCCGGATCAAATTTTGTGGTGATAGCATAAAGTAATCAAAAGTTACAGCATTTGGAACCAAGGTAGCCTTTACGTTTAGCCCTTGACACCTGGAAGGCATTTTTAAAGTCGTTGTTGCTCTTGTGATCGACGCAATGGATTATGTTGATTTTGGACTCATTTCAATCGGGAGCATCTACGGTAAGTAATGATGTACCATTTTCTATAATCTGTGCATGTTTCATGAAGTTACAAGCGTAAACTCCACGTGAAAGCTACATATGATTTTACTTAGCTACATGTGCGCCTGTGGAGTTTTATGTGTTATAACTCCATGAGAGAATATCTTTAGTTCTAAGTGACAGACTATGGTGAGTTTGGGCTCTTTTTAATCATGAGAATCTGCTGTAAATATTGAATCTGCTGTGCCATTTTCTATGAGCATGTTTCATGAAGTTACAAGTGAAAACGTGACATAAATGCTGCATCTGTATATTATTTATATATGGGACTTGGGGGGCTTCACGTGAGCTTCAAAATGTTCTGAAGTTTAGCCAAAGGCCAAAACAATTATTCTTATTGTATTCTACTCTGTTATACCTTTCAAATGACATATGGTACATGAATATCTGAGTTGTATGATATTTTTGACATATTACAGTACATTAGTACAAGAAAAGTAATTGGCTAATTGCATAGTAAAGTTCAGACTATAAGCTTTCAAATAACACCTTTTTTGTGTTGATCAAGGCAGTAGTTTTGAAAAAAAATATGTTTATAAATTTTTGCATAGCTCGGTGGTGCCCGTCGGCGGTAAACTCTGTTTTAGAGGAACTACTCAGCTGTCGTTAAGAGTTGATCAAAATGGTTAGATGCATTAAAAAGCTGAGTTTCTAAGCTTTAAAATGATATGATGTGTTATGATAAATGACAATGATGTGTTTTTACCATTTAGTGGTTGGTTAGTAAGTTTATTATGATTTTTTTTCACAGGTGGGGGAGGGTGGATGGGGAATGGGTAAAGAAGGAAAATTTTAAAAAGATAAAAAAAAAGCAGTAGGGAGAATCAATGAATTATGAATAGTTTACTGCCATCCACTTAATTTTTTGAATCTGACCATGTAATCCAGATTACATGTAATCAGTTACTACCTAGTCTTTCGTAGCCAGACCTTCAGACTGACAGCAGAAAGTCTGGACTCTATTGCAGCTTTCATTGGCCAAGGACCACCCAAGAGGACGTCTGACCGACATGTAACTCAACCAATCACAGTTTTGTTCCGCATCATGTTTAGGGGTGTGAAAATGTAAAGTCCATGTCCCTACATAACAGACCAGAGTGCATCTAATAAAATATTCATTCAAGAACGTTGTGCAAGTTTACTGCAACAATGGAGCAGCAAACTTCACATACTTTTGAAAATCCAGCATTTAGCTGATTCTTATAAGCACTCATTGTCACAGTTGTGAACACGACGGCATTCTTCTTTCACAAGGGAGTTTGGCGTCACTGCATTTATTTCCAGGCGGACCATCAAAGAACGTAACACACGTCTCCCGGACGTCCTGTAGAATTCAATCAACCAGATGAAGACTTCGAAAATGAAGCGTTTCCAGCTAAATGTGCCATATGCATCAGACGTTCAGCCAACGGTCCGTGGGTTTGACGTCTGAGGCTGAGACTAGTTTACTACCCAGCACTGTCATTGCAGATGCGCACATCGCGATATCGATGCTAAAATTATACAACATGCAGCCCTTATCTATAATGAATTGTTTACCTTGTTTTTCTTCTGTTTCAGGATTTTCTCTCAGAGAGGAAGTGGAGTCCACATTACTGTCCTGCCTGTAAATATTAATGAATACATTATCAAAAGTTCAATAATAAGTTTTAATTTTAGTTTAACAAAAATTAAAAAAATTCTAAGAGTTTTGACTTACTGACTGTCTGTTAAGTTCTTCTCTTCAGATGCTGCAGTAACTGATAACTCTTTACCTTTACAAACAAACAAAATAATAAAGCCTTTATCACAAGACAAAGATACCAGTGTGGACTTGTGGTGCATAAACATCAGTAATCAGTCTCAAACAGAAATTACAAGCAGCATTGTGAATGACAACCAAAAATTATTTTATGCTACAATATAAAAATAATGATGTTTATTCACTAGTTATAGATAAATTGAAACAGATAGATGTAAATCCTTTCATTACAAAATGGTATTTTTCTTTTTGAACTAATAGAACTCAACATGTTATGGTTAAGGTGATTTCTGATTCTCAAGTCATCAGTACAAGAGCCCCCAGGGGTGTGTGAGCTCCCAAGTCCTTGTCATATTGTACACAAATGGTTGTGTGAGCAAAGCCACTCAATTATATTGTGAAATTTAGTGATGATACTGCTATTCCTAGCTTATTATATGAAGATCAAAATATATCATCTTACCACTCTGAAATCAAACAGTTTGTAGAGTGGTGAGATGCCCAAAACCTTATTGTGAATGTGTAAAAAAAGTGAGATGAATATTTTTGATTCAAAGTTAATTGGAGATTGATGTCCAGTATTCATTCAGAATGTTCCCATACAACAAGTGTCTTTATATAATTATCATGGCTTTTATTTTGGTTGTTCACTCACATGGTATGTCCATGTTGAAAACCTGTGCTCTAGGTTACAACAGAGAATGCATTTTTTTTTGAGAAGGCTTAGACTATATGGTGTTAGTAGCAAGATCATGTTCTTGTTCTATCAAGCTGGAGAATGTGATTAGATAAGGAATACATCTATGGTATGGTAATCTGCCAGCACAGTTAATGTCTAGGCTTACACATCTCATTCAAATAGTCATGAAGATCATGGGCAAAAAGGAACACTTCTATCTCCAGAACTTCAGTGTTCAAAATTCAATGCTAAGGGAGGCATACAAGATTCTAAATGATATAACACACATTTTGAATCCTGAATTAGAAATGTTATCAGGTAGGAGGTTAAGAATCCCAAGCTGTAGATAGACTAAATTGGTTCAAGTTCAATCATGTTAGTATTATATAGCATTAAGTGATCTACTATAGGGGAAGGTTGTGTGTGTGTGTGTGTTCATTATCTTATGCTTGTGATTTATGCATTTGTTTTACAGTTGTGAGTTGTGGTATGCATATACGAGTTTGAGACAAATCTATGTCTATGTTTTTTATTGTGTTAATGTATTGTTTTAAATGTTATGTGTTTTTATGATTCATGTGATGTAGTCGCTGCTTTTTGAAGCCAAGACAAATTTCCATTTGGGACAATAAAATATACCTTAATAATTTTAATTGTGATTTTAAGCTTATCATAAAAACCGCTATTAAAATTTTCTCCAATTTGTGCTACACATAGCAAATGATGACACAATAAAATGAGGCAACCTATTTTAAAACACAACAAACATGACGAGAGAATGATCAATGTTTGGTTTGTGTGCTTAGATACAGGTCAAAATTCACACAGTGTGAAGATGAATCTGATATTTACCCTCCAAAATCTCCAGCAGATGAATCTCAGAAAGCTGCTGCAGCTGATCCCAGCACAGTTTCTTAATCTCATTAAAAGAACAGTCCTGCAGGAAATAACAGGGTGTTTATTATAACAGCCAATAAAAACCCTTCATCTAACACATGACCTAACCAGGTAGGGAGGGGGGAAAAATATTCCAGCGTCAACCTTTCTTTTGGGACTTGTCCAGTTTTATTATTATTTTTTTTAATTGATTAAGGTCAACAAATTGTTGCACATCAAGTAGTGTAAATCTTGAATTTTTACTATTTGCATACTATGCCTTTAAGGACAATTTACACCAAGAATGATAACTATAAAAATAACTATAAAAACATTCTGTTTATTATAAATATACACTGCAATTTTGTCATCTGCCGCTTTAAATGCTCAAGCTCGTTAAAGCAGGATGGATTCTGATTATCAATGTTTTTGTCATTTATCAGGTGGAAAAAAAAAAATATATATATATATATTGTGATGGTGATTCCTATTGTGATATTGTTCCTATTGTGTCATTATCGTTGTAGTTGTGGTGTGGACTCTGCTATTCTTTTACATTTAAAACAATTTTTCAAACTATAGTTATTGTTCTTGCTGTGAACGGGCCTTTAGTTACTCAGACAACTCTTGGTTAGTATGTTGAGATAAAACTGAAAATGGCGGGGATATATCAGCTGAATTATTTTTACGTTTTACTTTAATTCACTCATTTTCCAAAGCAAACCGAAATGTTTAATTGTCAATATAATCTCAGAACCATGTTTAGTGTTTTTTTTGGTTAATTAATAGTGTAAAATATGCCAGCGTGACAAGAAATTTCATTTATTTGCACTGTCAAAGGAAGAGTACTAAGTAGTGTGAATGGCCTGCTTTTTAAAAATGATCTGGCTCCAAACTAGACCATTAACCAGTTCCCATTTGATGTGGCAATAAAAAATTATGATGCATTAAATGACACGACACCTGTGACAATTCCTTGCTAATTGGTCTTTGTATTCTTTGCCAACTCCATCAAAACAAACACATACAAGGCTGAACATGGTGTAATCATGTATTATGAATGTTAGCAAAATAAAGATACCTTAAGTTCATCCGGCAGCATATTTTTAAGTTTATTTTCTCCCAGCACATGAAAACACTGCTCCAGCATCTCCTTGCGGTCCTGGATGTAAGCACTGATGGGTTTGAATGCCGTATTCAGGTCCAGTCCGCCCTCCTCCAGATCACTAGGCTCCTGAGGAACCTCTGGCTCCTCCGTCTCCTTTCTTGGCTCCTTTCATATTTAGCAAAGGTTACACAAATAGTACAAAATGAATACTTGATGAAACTAATTAAAGAAAGCAACAGTGACCATTAATAGAATACGACTTAAACTCCAGTGTAAAGGTGCGGTCACATTTACCTTTGTTCTGCAAATTTTTGCGGGTGATTGGGTATTTTGCGCGAGTTTGCAACAAGTTCAAATTGGACATGCAAATTCGCAGAAAACTGCTTTGTTTGAATGGACTTGAACATCAAAATTTTGTTAATGTGACTGTACCTTAAAGTCGACATGGAACAGAAGTTGCAATTGTCTTTTCTTCCCTATTGTGATGTATATCAGAGTGAAACGGCTTCTGGAACAAGAACAAATATGATTTTGTCCATGGGGAAATTATTGGATTGTTGGATGCTGATTACGGAGTCATGTGAACTTAAATAATAATAATAATAATAATAATAATAATAATAATAATAATAATGTGCCTGAATAAATCATTTATAATAAACAGCAATATTCCAAGCAAGTAATAAAGTAAGAAAGCAAGCAAGAGTCAACTTTGATTTCATGGTGACTTTAAGAATGATTGTCTGACCCACGAAGTAAAACCGAGTGAAACAAATAATAAAGAGTTTCACTGAGAGACTAAGAATTATATGCTGTTGTACATAAATACATATGCCACATTTCCCTTTTAGTCATTTCACAACAGGCTTTCATTAGTGATGTTTACTGAGGCAGGAATCACTATAACTATCTCAGAGTCAGTGTTAAAACAAACAAACAAACGAACAAAAAACTGTAACTATAAGGCCAAATATTAAACCGTAACCAGTCTCTCTTTCTCACCACCGTGCTGGATTCAGTATTCCTCCTCTTCATCTCTCCTTCATTATGCTCTCGATCAGAATGTCCCCGTTTCTTTTCTTTTTCTCTTTTCTTTCCCATCTTCTAATCTTACCAGCGCCGTCGCATACCGATGACGTCAAGCAACAACCTAGTCCAATCAGAGAAACCGAAACAAGCACGTTTCATTATTGGCTGGAATAAAAGAGAAAATAAACGCCTGAACATATGATACTAATGTTCCAGCGTTTGGCGGATGTGTGAACAGTCCACATAAATTCGACAAAATCTATTGAAACAATTTATTAATAATAATAATGATAATAATAATAATAATAATAATAATAATAATACATGCTTATTAATAATTATATGATTATAATGGGTAAAATTACATATTTTATCTTTGGTTAAAGATATGTTTACAGTATTAGTAGTCATTATTAAATTGTTAAAATGTTAATGTTATTAAAATTTAATTAAAGCATTGATTAAACATCTTTCAGCTAAACTGAATATAAAACAACAAAAAATGTGTGTGGGGGGTGGGGGGATCATTGCACTTTAAGCAATAAAATAAAATAAAATAGAATGAGAATAATGGAATGTAATTTAGAATGAAAGAACCTTTAATTTGAGTTCAGAAATCATATTACAACATGATGTTTGCTAAAGTTAACTTGTCTTGGTATAAAACTCAATGGACAGGTTTTGAGCTTTTCTCTTTTTTCTTTTTAATGTAACATAATTAAAAGTAGAGGAAGCACATTAAGTGCCATAATTCATTAAAGGGATAGTTCACCTAAAAATGATTCATCTTCAGAACCACAAAAACAACAGTTGGATTAATTAAGCTAAGTGTGTCGAGCAAATGTCTTCCACTTCTGCGCATGTCACAACGAGACCTGCGTCACATTTTATCAATATGCCTACTAAATAGATTACTGCATAGGTGTAATTTGCGGGTGGGACGGGTGGGACATGTCCCCACCACTTTTTGAAACATCTCGCGGCACAGATGTATACTAATACAAAAGAAACATCTCTAGTTCATTAGCAATTTGTTCGCTTGTGTTAAATAATATAGGTGATCTGGCGCTGGGATGTGTTGTTTTTGAAATCATGTTGAGTGCTCGTTGCCGCTGTAATCAGTGGCGCAACATTGTTCTCTTGGCGCTCGTGCACACTGCGCAGTCTTCACACGGACGAGCGCTTCAATCTAGGCTATCGCTTAACGCTGTTGCGGCCGGAGACTCTATTTATTCCGGTGAAATCACAAAACAAAATGCACATAAACATGTCCCTGCTCTTGGTATACAATCACTGATGAACATCTTTGGTTTTAATGAGAAAAAAATAAAATAAATACGAGGGTGGAATAGAACCCAGAATCTCTGGCACGCTGAACAAGAGTTCTACCCTGGTCCATCAAGACAATCCGATACTTATTGTGGATCAAAGTATTTATTGGCTAATGTAAATACTCTCGAGACTAATGATATATTGTATTATAGTAGATGTAAAATCGAAACTATCATATTAAACATGAGATCTATGTCAATAAATTTTGTGCATTTATTATTGTAATGATACAATTACAATACACCCCTCACCCCCCTACAAAATGGGAATTTGTGAAAACCGTGACGTCATGCACATGCGTACTATTACGTGTTCTTTTTTTTTTTTTTTTTTTTTTTTTACAAAGTGACCTTAGCCAACTACTGGGCTGGCATGCATAATGCAGCGTTTTTTTTATTTTTTTTATCGTATTTGCTAGTGTGAACTGGGGATCTGTGCATGGAGTGCGTGTGGTCAGTGTGGCAAAAAGATCATCCTTAATGTCGTGTCAGAAAACAAGATGAGTAACACGCAAACACAGTAGCATTTGGATGCATTTTAATAACATATACAATACAAAGGCAGAATGTGGAATTTGTAGGTGAAATATCATATCGAGCAGGGTCTACTAACAACCTTATTTTTTATATGTTCTGTTTTAAGTATGATTTGCTTGGAATGGTTTTATTTTAGATGTTAGTTTAATATAAATAAAATGTTCAATACACGTGTAGGAATAGTGTTTGATGCTTTTACATTATTATTATTATTTTTTTTTTTTAACCAAACAATGTAAAATGTAAGGTTTTATATAATTACACTGAATAATTTAAGTTAAATATGTGCATACATATCAACCACAGGCCAAACATTACTAAATTTGGATGAATTTAAAAAGCCAGAAGTGGTACTAAATGATCCGGTTCCAGAGCCAGAATTCCCATCTGTACTTTATGCTACTCCACAAAAGCTGTAAGAAGTGTGGCTCCCGGTGTACGGTTTTTAAACAAGCCTGCCAGTCGCCCATTGGTTTAGAGTCTTGTAAGAATTTAAACCAATCAATGAACTTTCCTCCAACACCCACAGCCAAAGCTCACCCCCTTTTCAGGGGATCAGTGTGTCCTTAGAGAGAAAATAAGCTATTATATGTTATCCCTAATTTCACTATCTCAAATATATGCATAGTTTGATGGAAAGACATAAAAAGACAAAATACTTTATTCATAAATGAAACTGCTGTAAAAACATTGGCATTTGCACCACCATTGCATTAAACTGATTTCAAGTGCTAATTAAAAAACAAACACTTTGTTTATAGCTGCTTTAGCTCTTTCATTTGAGTTAGTGGGTGGCTCTTAAAAGAGCCGTTGGGGAACAAAGAGTGAACTTTTACTTCTTTTTGGGAGCTGCCTTTTTAGGCTTGGTCGCTTTAGACTTTGCCGCCTTGGGTTTGGCAGTCTTGGCTTTCTTAGGGGCTGCTGGCTTCTTTGCTTTGGGGCTCTTCGCTGCCTTCTTAGCGGCTGTGGCGGTGGGTTTCTTGGCCTTCTTTGGCGATTTTTTAGCCGCGGGCTTCTTTGCCGCTGCGCTCTTGGGCCTTTTGGCAGCAGCGGGTTTCTTGGCAGCGGGCTTCTTCGCTTTAGGGGCCGCTTTCTTGGCTGGCTTCTTCTTGGTCTCGGCTTGCTGCTTGTTGAGCTTAAATGAGCACGACGCGCCGGTCCCTTTGACCTGCACCAGGGTGCCTTTAGTCACCAAGCTCTTGATGGCGATCTTGACGCGGGAGTTGTTCTTCTCCACGTCGTAGCCGCTGGTAGCGAGAGCTTTCTTTAGGGCGGCGAGGGACACGCCACTCCTCTCCTTGGATGCAGACACAGCTTTAACAATGAGCTCACCGACGCCTGGACCTGCTTTCTTGGCTTTCGCAGCTGACTTCTTCTTGGGAGCTTTGGCCGGGGTAGCAGCAGCCGGGGCTGGGGCGGTTTCTGCCATCTCTCTCTGTGTGTGTGTGTGTCTGATCGAATCTGCGGTCTTTCAAACGCTGTCTGGTTTCAGCAATGAATAGCACTCAAGCGGCGCTGCACTCTTAACCCATTTCAGCCCACCGGCAACTATAGTTACCGCAGTGTATAGTTGTCATTTTCCTTTTGTAAGTATTTATCTAGATGTTATCCATGTTTTATGTCTTAATGACATGCAAGAAAACAACCAAATAAAGGATTTCAAGAACAAAAAAAGGTATTAACTTCCTTCCTGCCACATGAGGCTGTCAACTTCCTACCCCTACTTCCAGGAAGCATGGCGAAGGCAAACTCTCCCAAAGAAATGTAATTTTCATGTTACTAATAAGTATTTTTTGTTGACATATACATATCTACATAATCATGAAGGTCTCTAGAATCATCCAAACAAAACAAATCTTACAAGAGATCTATAGTTTTTTGTACACAACTATATGCCGGTGGGCAAATGACTTTTAAGTACATATCATGGGAAAATGGGGTATACTGTGTTAATAGCTTATTAAGTAAAGGTTATTGGTCTTGTTTAGTGCTTTTTTCTTTCATAATATCCCACCTAGAACATAACTTAACCCTTTAACTGACATCTCTGCTGTACAGCTGAATTTGATAGTGATGGACGCACTTCCTTTGCATGTGAGAAATGCGGTGTGGCCTTGCATGTTGAGTGCTTCAAGAAATTTCATGCAAACCACTAAAACTCTACCCAAGAGAGATAGAAAAGGGGAGCGGGGAGGACACATATGACATAACTTCCTATCCCGAATGTCTTTTGAAAGAAATTGCCTGTATGCACTTATTTATTTATTTATTTATTTGTTAGTTATATGTGACCCTGGACCACAAAACCAGTCATAAGGGTCAATTTATTATTTTATTTTTTTTTAAATTGAGATTTATACATCATATAAACGCTAAATAATCTTTCCATTGATGTAGTTTTTAGGATAGGACAATATTTGGCCGAGATACAACTATTTGAAAATCTGGAATGGGTGCAAAAAAAAAAAAAAAAAAAAAAAAAAAAATCAAAATATTGCGAAAATTGCCTTTAATGTTGTCCAAATTAATTCCTTAGCAATGCATATCCACTCACAAAAATACATTTTTGATATATTTATGGTAGGAAATTTACAAAATATCGTCATGGAACATGATCTTTCCTAATGATTTTGGGAATAAAAGAAAATTCTATAATTTTGACCCATACAATGTATTGTTGGCTATTGCTACAAATATACCCATGCGACTTATAACTGATTTTGTGGTCCAGGGTCACATATAGATGTAAAATTTTCTTCATTCTATTTATTTTTATTTATTTATTTTCATTTAACTTTTTGATTCACAATGCCCTTTTGGGGCAACTTAATGGGCTGCACTTTGTTCTGCACTGTGTTCCGCCACTTTAAAACAAATGGATTTGTTGTGTTTTCATATTCAAGAGATTATAAGATAGATGCAGCTTTTTTGGGTTTGCATCCATAATAAATGTGTTTATGAATAGAGATTGATCTGTTGAAAGCAGTTATTTTGAGTTAGATGCCAAATGTTCTCCTCCTATTCAAATTTGACAATGAAAGGGTGCTTACAACATATTTGCCCACCGGCAACTATAGTTGCCGCACATTCAAATTTTTATAAATAATAATAAAAAAAAAAAACCTGGGGAAAATAAATGCAGAACATGTTCACATGGGACACTATTAACACAACTATATGCATGAAACCACTTAGAAAAATTTGGGCACAAATGGGTTAAATATCTCATGAGAACCGTATAGACTCAACCTGTCCTGCTCATCTGTGTGCCTCCACGAGCCCCTCACGCTTGTGTTTTCTTCTCTTACATTTGGGGCAAAACTGGAGCGGTAAAATAGTTTGTCACAGTTAAAACAAAGTGAACACCAAGCAGAGATTCTGGGCTTTCATTCGAGACTAAAATACGCAAAGAGGTCATGTTTCTTTTGCCTCCGTCAGATCAAATCCAAGGCGAGCATCAGCCACAGGGAGAAGCCGCTTGCAAATTTCATGGATAGTTTTAATGGAAAAGTTGATAACAGCCTGAAAGCGTCCTTTGTGTGTTCAGCAAACAGTCTGAAAATGACTTTAATGAAATCAGCATCAGTGAGGGGCGTGAGGTGGCTTTCGTACAGCTATTGTTTTAGGCAGCATGAAGCACAAGCACATCATCCGGAGGCTCCGAGTCTGTTTGTGTCTCTCATGTCTGGCCCTCATCTTTGCCAAGCAGTCCTTATTTTATATCACACACACACACGCACACGTCTGATCACGCAATTATCAATGTTTTAACTTGTTAAATACGTTTTCATAAGCTGATGTACATCATATCACGTAAATACAAATTTAAATCATCATATTGGTTTCCCCTTATTCATCATTCATCTCAGTTTTCAGCATGTGAATGCGGATTGTTAAAGCTCATCTGAATGAGTTGCTCATTTAAAGCAAGGCATAGCAAGTGACTTAAAAAAAAACAACTTATTTTTCTCACTATTTCTTGTTTCCCTCCTTGTTCTAGCTTGTACTTTTCTGGACAATGCTTGAAACTTGCTTGTGCTAGCATTTCTTATGTCATTGCCTCAAGATTGTATTCCTCCAAAAGTCTCCAGCCTATGGATAAAAACATCTGCTAAATGAATAAATGTAAATGATAAAGCACAGGCCACTTATTATAATTTAGTTTTATTTTGATTTAATCACAATTATTAAATGCTAATTCATAAAATAGTCGTATTATTTACAGTACGTTTGATATATTTGCACAGATGTTGGGGTTTTGGTCCGACTGTATTCTAGTTAAGCCCTAACCCTAAACAAACACACCAGTTCAAGATAATGAAGGTGTTTAGAATTACACAGGCGGGTTAAACTGGGACTGGTACTTAAGTCTGAAGGACACTGGAGCTGAAGAGCTGATAATAACTATACAATGTTAAAACATTTTGAATTTAAAACTATATAGTGAGGAGATTTTTGAGTAGTGAGGATATTTTGTGCCTCACACGTAAAACCAAACATACAGCATCTCTCTTTACCCTGAACCAAAACTTCTCAGCCTAAAACAACATACTTTGGACATTGATGTCCTTAATTGGATATACTTTTGTTCTTGAAACTGATTGAACAATGATAGAGATATTTTATTCATAAACTAACAGCATCAGGGTTTCCAACTTTGCTCGGCTGGTTGGAGTGAGATTTTGATGACATCTATGACATGAGGTTTTAAGGATTTTGAATTTCATCTTCATAATGAAAATTACCCAAATAGCCTACTGAAGCCTAATGTTGTACTAGATGCACTTTTTAGAAATTGTCCCTATTAACTTTTCTAATAGTAAAAGCCAGTCAGATTTCTTACTAGCTTATTAAAAGCAAAAATGGCATTTATTTGTCTATGATCTACATTGTGTGGCAAAAAGGTGCAGTAAATACGACTACATGTTATGGTATATAAAAAGTGTTGTGGGTCATACAATAGGCTATAAGCTTGCTGGTCCACAGATGTAAAGCAGAAAGACAGGTTAAAATGTCTAAATTATAGATAAGGAAAATGCATATTGTGTTAAAAATACACTTTCAAAAGCTGAAATGATTTCCTTGTTTTAATTATTAGTTAAAGTATAACTTTAACTAATTGCTAGTGGAATAATCGAACAAAGCATACTGATTAACCAGTATAATAATCGATGATTGGTCGATTAATCGTTCCAATAATCGGTAGATTAATCGATTATCAAAATAATCGTTTGTTGCAGCCCTATCTCATACCAGAAGATATTTTAATAAAGAACGAGCAGTTAGTGTTTTGATTTTCTCAAAAACAATTCTGATCTCTCAATTTTGCTAGTCTCTTACTCTACTTAAATGTTTAAATAAACTCAACATTTGTTGTTAAATGTGCTGAGGTAGGCTGATTCTGTGACATGAGAAAAAAAAAAAAAAATATTTCACTGAAATATTAGAGTGACATGGAAATTTGAGTTTTGTATAAACTGGTGTGTAAGTCATGTTCGTCCACATTGAGCAGTTTAGAGCTGTGATAGTTCACATTTGACAACGATATAAATCAAGTAGTATATATCACTTTATGTGACTGAACCGTACATCTATGCAAATAAAACTGGATATACTTATCGTAGTTAGAAGCCTGGGTTAGTTTGTTATGCTGTGAGATGGAGGATTATAAGTCTGTAAGGTTTTGTAGAATTTATAAAAATTTGGTATAGTGACAAGCAGGGCTTGACATTAACACCCGCCAAATGCGGGTAGATTTCAGCTGTGGCGGGTAAGACAGCCACTCCCACTAGCCACTTTGGCGGGTTGAATTTAAGTTCAGCTTACAGCCAAATGAAATGCCAAGATCGTTGTATCATAAAATTACAATTCAATTACAGTTCTTTATCGATTAACTTGCTGTTAGTGAAGGCGGAATCGCGCTGAATGACACACAACAGAAGCGCTCTCTCGCACGCGCGATGAGTTCTCCTTGCACCTGAATAGTCAAATACAAGCACACACAGATGTCAAAATGTCCATCGTGTGGAGTAGGCTATCGCGTGAATACGTCGGTTATGGCTTAAGAGGACGTAAACAGGTGGGTAATAACTGATATGTGTCAGTATATTATGTCCATGCATTCAGCAGCCCAATTAAATACCTGTGTCATTTAATGTTAATCAAACAACAAAAGATGTTAAATGTATACATGTTAAATAAATCTACTGTATCTGAAAAAAGATTTTTTTTTAATTTTCTAATTTGCTGCTTTGTTCTTTTATATAGCCTAAAAAAAAAAAAAAAATAAAAATAAAAATAAAAATAAAATAAATAACTTAAAACTTCTCATATTAGCTTATGTTCATATTACCCACCCCTTGCCCACCTGTACCAGCTGATATACAATGTAGTCTTGATTTGGGTGGTTACTCTGCATTTGAAAGTTTGAAAAGGTTTTAAATTTTCTAAATCAAGTAAAATGACTCAATCAAGTAATTTAAGCATGCCAAAATCAGCTTTAATCATATAAAATGTAGTTTCCCAACAGCAAAATTGCCAGTGAAAATGCTGAGTGGCTAGTAACTTTGGAAAACCACTAGCCACAGTGGCTGGTGAGCAAAGAAGTTAATGTCAAGTCTTGGTGACAAGCATAATCATAAAGATGTTTCACTACCACAGAAACTGGATGTGAGAGAATTAAGTTTATACCATCCAGCCTCTAAAGAGATAATGAGTTGAAAGTCACAGCTCGAATTATTAATATGCATTGAACAAATAATCTTGTCAAGAGTGTATAATTCAAAGAGTAGATTTACACTTAAAATGCATTTTTCAATTGTTTCTCTTATTGAACTGCCAAAATGTGTACCCTTGAATATTTTATATCAACAAACGCTTCATGACAGGATCTTATGGTTCTTAACTGCATTTTGCTGAAACGGACCAATTGGAACAAGAACTACTACCACATCTTACAAACATTATAAGCTCCTTTAAACGAGAAGATGGGTGGCTCTTAAAAGAGCCTTTGGGTCGCTGAGTGTCTCAGTTGATTCTCTATTTGGAACTGGTGTACTTGGTGACGGCCTTGGTGCCCTCAGACACGGCGTGTTTAGCCAACTCACCAGGCAACAGCAAACGCACGGCGGTCTGGATCTCTCTCGACGTGATGGTGGAACGCTTGTTGTAGTGAGCGAGTCGAGACGCCTCACCGCCGATGCGCTCGAAGATGTCGTTGACGAAGGAGTTCATGATGCCCATCGCCTTGGAAGAAATGCCGGTGTCAGGATGAACCTGCTTCAGGACTTTATAAACGTATATGGCGTAACTCTCCTTTCTGGATCTCTTGCGCTTCTTTCCTCCCTTACCGGCGGTCTTCGTGACGGCCTTCTTGGAGCCCTTCTTTGGAGCGGACTTGGCTGGTTCAGGCATGACGCTGCGTGACTCCCAAACTGACGATTGAATGTAAATTCAAAAGCTACACAGAGGCATTTATTCACTGCCCTATGCTAATTTTCAAAGAGATACGGAAACCTTCTGATTGCCTGATTTCATAGGCAAAACCCATAAACCCGTATTTCATTGGACAACTTAAGCACCACGAGCGAAACGAGAGCCAATTACAGGCGGTAAAATGATAGCTCTGCCTACCGCCACATGTTTCAGGACTCAGTTTCCTTTGTTCATTTCCCGCCCTTTATTTTCGTTTTAAAAAGATTTTGAAAAGACAAAGAATGCACGATCGTGTAGTCAGAAAGCTCCTTATAGACCCATTAAAGTCGCTTTTATACCGAAAAAAGTCTCTCCTAAACAAAATTTTGTATTTCCCCCCCCTTCGTTTTGTAAATCTCTTTCAATCAGAGCAGTCTAAATAACAAAAAAAAAAAAAAAAAAAACACGTAATAAAATTAGACAATAAATCTCAGTGAAGTGTGTCTCTGAAAGAAACAGCGTTATAAGAACTAATTCGGATCAATTTTCAGCTGAATGAGAAATAAAATGTGGATCTTAAATGCAATTATACTAAAAACGTTAAAATAACTACTAAAAAGCCAATAGTTTCTTTTACAGGATTTATATATTTTCATGGTTCATTCAGAAGCCTTTATTTATTTATTTTTATTTATTTAGAAGTACGACATGATCACCAACATAACTCGATATATAACTCTTTATATGACAGCGTGGGGGGCTCTTAAAAGAGCCTTTGGGTTGGTGTATAGTTTTTCCTGATTTCATACTTTCAACCACCGAAGCCATACAAGGTGCGTCCCTGTCGTTTCAGCGCGTACACAACATCCATGGCGGTGACGGTCTTTCTCTTGGCGTGCTCGGTGTAGGTAACGGCATCGCGGATAACGTTCTCCAGAAACACCTTCAACACACCGCGGGTCTCCTCGTAGATCAGACCAGAGATGCGCTTGACGCCGCCGCGGCGAGCCAGACGACGAATGGCGGGTTTGGTGATTCCCTGGATGTTGTCGCGCAAAACTTTACGATGACGCTTAGCGCCTCCTTTTCCGAGCCCTTTACCGCCTTTGCCTCTTCCAGACATGTTTAACAGATTTCTTCCAGAATGGTCAAAATACGTCAACGAATGGACTGTAAGATTTAAAGGGAAGCCGTTTACATCTGCTTACAGGACCTAACTGAAGCCAGCGCCGAGTCACACGGCTATCCCCCCTAAGCTCACCAAAGTAAACGAAGAAGAACACAAAGCATCATAGCACAATATTAAACTATAATTATTAAATAATAGAGTGGCACATGTTAGGTCTTTTGTTTACTACTCTCTCTCTCTCTCTCTCTCTCTCTCTGTGTGTAATATATTTTAAGTTTTTAAATCCTACTGTTCGCAAGTGTTACATTCTGTCTGTTTAATAGTTAAATAATATTTTAGTTTTATGTAATTTAAATAATGTTTTAAAAAAATAAGAAAATATTTCAAAATATGCTATCTAGTATAATGTTTACAAAAAATTTGGAGATGAAATAATTCATATCACTCCATTAAATTATTCACCTATATAGTATTATTTTACATTATTTTCAGCATTATATTCATTATACAGTCATCTGTACATATCCATTTTCTCTGGCGCAGTTCAAATTCACTCTCAAAAGCTCAATGCACGTGGGCAGGCGCGGATCAACGTCACGTGTTGTCATCTCAAGATTCCAATAGGAGGTGGCTTGAACGCAGCATAAGGCTGCAGCCTAGGGGCCCCACGTGTGCAGGGGCCCCGGATTGGCCAGACTATTTTTTTTTATTATTATTTTAAATTTACTTCAGCGAGAACAAAAAAGACCCTCATTGGCCCATAAGAAACATAAAAAATAAATAAAATAAATTTAAAAAAAATAAGCAGCTGCTGATCAAATCATGTCAATCATTTTCATTTACTTAACTGCTATTGCTAGACGGCACAGCGGCAAAATGTCCGAAAGAAATTACGATAGTGGAGCACAAAAAACGGAAAATACAAAGATTAAAAGAACAACGTGAACAAGATATAGGCTTACTGAAAAAAAATCCCAAAATTGGCTTCAAGGCATTGGATACATCAAGACAGAAGTGTAGAAGAAGATCGTTAACGACAGGAAATCCAAACATTCGCCTATCATTCATCGACCTCAACTACGGCTTTATCACTTGAAACATGTAAGTAGTAGCAGCTTTACAAGTCCGCTAACGTTAGCCTAGTCCTAGATAAATGTGCGCTATTATTAGGCGCATATCCATGTTTGTGTGGAGAGCGCGCTTGCTGCATGACATGGAGGCGCCGGTGCGATCACTTAAAATACTCCGTCATTTTGGTCATACAGATAAGAGTAATAGGCTACAAACTGTAAAGGGTCTACTTTTATTTCTGTAAACTCACAATAACAGAAAATGTTTTGCTTTTGTAAAATGAAAACAACCGGGATGCGCGTTCTGTCATCTCTGTGAACTTGAGCACGTAACAAACATGAACCGTACTTCCCTCACAGACACGAGAAATATATCTATAGAAAGCTTGAAATGTCTACTTTTAATCGAACCAATTCAAATGGAAAATACATATTCTCAGATTATGTAATCCGTATGAAACCTGCATATAGCCTATGCGCGTCCACTACTGCGGATATGACAAATCAGCATCGTAGTCTTCATCTTTGTAGCCGAAAACAGAAAACATTAACAATAAATTATTAAAATGTTTAGAAAGTCTCCTTGCTGTTTTTTCACTACACATTCATAATAATTATGTTTGCCGGTGCGCAGGCGCGGATTAATGCACAGGCTTCCCTAGGGGCCTCACGTGTGCAGGGGGCCGGATTGGCCAGACCATTTTTTTATTATTTTAAATTTACTTCAGCGCGAATCAAAAAAGGCCCTCATTGGCCCATAAGAAACATTTAAAAAAAAAAATAAGCAGGTGATTGGATAGATGTGACATTTGGGTCACATCTGTCCAATCAGCTGCTGATCAAATCATGTCAATCATTTTCATTTACGTCACTGCTGCTAGTAGACAGTATAGCGGCAAAATGTCCGAAAGAAAGTAGAATACAATAGTGGAACACAAAAAAACGGAAAATACAAAGGTTAAAAAAACAGCGTGAACAAGATATACTGAAAAAAATATCACTAAATTGACTTGATACTTAAAGGAACACTCAACTTTTTTGAAAATAGGCTCATTTTCCAACTCCCCTAGAGTTAAACAGTTGAATTTTTACCGTTTTCGAATCCATTCAGCCGATCTCCGTGTCTGGCGGTACCACTTTTAGCATAGCTTAGCATAGTTCATTGAATCTGATTAGACCGTTAGCATCTCGCTCAAAAATGACCAAAGAGTTTCAATATTTTTCCGATTTAAAACTTGACTTACATCGTGTACTAAGACCGACGGAAAATGAAAAGTTGCGATTTTCTAGGCGATATGGCTAGGAACTATACTCTCATTCCGGCGTAATAATTAAGGAACTTTGCTGCCGTACCATGGGTGCAGCAGGCGCAATGATATTACGCAGCGCCTGTGACCCCCTGCTTGCACAGGGAGCGTGCCTTGCAACCATGGAAACATTTGTGAGAGACGCTGGGGTCTACTTTTATTTTTGTAAACTCACAATAACAACAAAACGTTGTGCTTTTGTAAAATGAAAACAACCAGGATGCGCGTTCTGCCGTCTCTGTGAACTTGAGCACGTAACAAACATGAACCGTACTTCCAGGGGCGTATAGCCATCATTTTAGAAGTGAGGGGGACAGAAATGTTGGGTGTAATACCAGTTTTTATCTGACCTTTGTCTAATTGATTTTTTTTTTTTTTAATTTTTATTTATTTATTTTTTATCTCTTTTATGCTTTTAATTTGAAATCAATTTGCTTTTAATGAGAAATCAAATACACTGCTGAACAATAACGAATATCTAATATTTTTCCCTATATTTTATTGACAATTTTATGATTAGTTTATGTACTACAAACACTTGTGCATTAAGTCCTTATGGATTTTATACAATGTAAAAAAAAGAATAAAGCAGAAAATACAGTACCTATCAAAAGTTTGGAAACATTACAATTGTAACTGTGCAATTGAAATAGGCTTATGTCTCTTCTGCTCAACAAGGCTGGATTTATTTAAACAAAAAATGCAGTAAAAACAGTAATATTGTGAAATATTATTACAATTTATAGTTTATATATAGTAATCTGTAATTTATTCCTGTGATCAAAGCTGAATTTTCAGCATCATTACTCCAGTCTTCACTGTCACATGATCCTTCAGAAATCATTCTAATATTTGATGCTCAAGAAACATTTCTGATTATTATGAATGTTGAAAACAGTTGTGCTGCCTAATATTTTTGTGGAAACCATGATACCATTCAAACATTTGTGGTAAGATTAAAAAAAGAGATATTAATAATTTTATTCATTAAGGATGCATTAAATTTATCAAAGTGACAGTGACAATAAATGCAAATAAATGCTGTTCATTGAACTTTCTATTCATCAAAGAATCCAGAAAAAAAGTATCATGGTTTCCACAAGCAAATCATGCTAAAAATCCAGCTTTGATCAAAGGAATAAATTACATTTTAAAGTATATTCACACACAAAAAAAGCTATTTTAATTTGTAATAATATTTCGCAATATTACTGTTTTTACTGTTTTTTGATTAAGTAGCCTAAATGCAGTCTTGGCGAGCATAAGAGACTTCTTTCAAAAACATTAAAAAGGTTGTCAGTTAGCACTGCATTATTCATATACTTTATTGTCAATAAATACCTTGAGATGGCTTGAAAAACACACTTAAACCATATCTTGTCGCAATCGTGTGTTTGTCTTCACGTTTTAGTCAATAAGTTTCTGCATTTTATTCAGCTGCTGCTAGAGCAAATAGCTGAATTACTTCTACGAAACCATTTTGGACATTCTGCGAGAGAGCGCCCTCCGGCTTCCAGTATGAATGAAACATATATTCATACCTGCAAACTAATCGCGCTAAACGGCGAAATTCGCCGTTTTGAATCAAAATATATCATTTATGTGAATCGTGTAGATCCGAAGAGTTTTTTTTTTTTTTTTTTTTTTTTTCGGGGGTGGGGGGTGTCGGGGTGAGTTTTCAGGCACAATAAATAGAAAATGGGCTACTTTCCCATAGACTGGAGTGAGACCATAGACGTCTCTCGAGCTGTCGTGATCTTTTTTGGCGCTCTGTGGTGTGACTGACACATCGCTGTAGCGCTTCAGTTCAAACAGAGGCAGAACGCACGTGAACCGATCATCTCTTCTGCTTTGCAACACGAAATAAACATGAATGAATGTAGGATGAATGAATACTGAAGGTATGTTGAAAGATACAGTACAGCTTACTGAAATCCGTATCATGTCATATGTAACCTTAATCGATCAATCATTGTTTCAGCTGCGGAAAAGCGCCAATAAAATAGCTTGTAAAAATGTCACATTTACCGTAAAATTTACCTCAGAAAAGCCGTTCAATGTCAAAAAACTTGTTAGTCTACTACAAAAATGAACTTAAAGAAGAGCATTTTGATATATATCCACTGTGACTATAGGCCATTCCATATTCATGTACTTAACATGTGCTTCAATATTGAATGTATAAAACCGTTTTATGATGGCCACCATTTAAATGTTTAGGCCGATATTAAAAACGAGTAGAAACATAATTATGTCTTTAAAAATTTGCTATAACGTTATTATAAAAACTTCTTTATGTGTAATTTATATGTAAGTACAAATCAATTAATTTTAACCCTTTAATATGTACCAGCTGTGGTTCCCTGTATAGTTTAGGCTACAGCAATAGTTGAGAGATATTTTTTCTTTGAGGTAATTTGCCATGTACTGCACCTGATAGGCCTCAAATTAATCATTATTGAATTGAAGGTGATCCAACTGAAATCAAATCGCAAGCTTCTGAATCAAAATCGAATTCAATTGTGAAATTTGTGTCAATGCCCAGCCCTAGTGTCAATAAATGTTCTTTTTTTTTTTTTACTTGAAGCAAATGTTGTTTTTTCCATTTATTTTCTTGTGGGAGTGCACCAGAATGCTTAGTTTACATGTTAAAAATCACAAAAATTTTCTCTTGGAGGAGGATGCCCCAAGATCCACCTACTACTATTTACTTTGTAAACATGTCACCTTTTTCACCACTTTGGAGCTTGCAGGTATGTATATTACAGGAGAGCGCTCCATAATACTTAGATCGCCTCATTTTAGTGAAGAATAAAACGACAGGTCATGCAAAAAGTGCGGGGGACGAATTTATGTTTTATTAAAAGTGCGGGGGACATGTCCCCCCCCCCCCCCCCCCGTTCCCCGCGTATTCTACGCCCATGCGTACTTCCCTCACAGACACGAGAAATATATCTATAGAAAGCTTGAAATGTCTACTTTTAATCGAACTAATTCAAATGGAAAATAAATATTCTCAGATTATGTTATCCGTATGAAACATGCATATATGCGCGTCCACTACTGCGGACATGACGAATCAGCCTCGTCGACTTCATCTCTGCAGCTGAAAACAGAAAACAATATCAATAAATTATTAAAATGTTTAGAAAGTCTCCTTGCTGTTTTTTTACTACACACTCATTACGTTTGCCGGTGCGCTGTGGCAAGTTTTATGCGTGCGCTTAAGCACTGATTAGGTATTATATATTGGTTTATTATATATGATTTATGATGATTTTCAATTTCCCATTTTACCTATGTGGTGTGGTGGTAATTTTCTTGCTGTGGTGGTCCACCACTTGAAGGAATGTAGAGGAAACACTGTAGTATTGGCTGTCTCAATGTGTGTGTATGCCAGTTAACCTTAATATTTGCGTGTGGACCATGTATGGCACTAAATACATTTTTCCAGTAAAGCATAATGATTAAAGGGGGGCCTCACACAAAGAGCAGCCTTGGGGCCCCTGACCACCTTAATCCGCCCCTGCCGGTGCGCTGTTGCAAGTTTTATGCGTGCGCTTGAGCGCTGATTAGGCTATGTATTATATATTGGTTTATTATATATGATTTATTATGATTTTCAATTTTCTATTTTACCTATGTGGTGTGGTGGTAATTTTCTTACTGTGGTGGTCCACCAGTTGAAGGAATGTAGAAGAAAAACTGTAGTATTGGCTGTCTCAATGTGTGTGTGTGTATGCCAGTTAACCTTACTATTTGCGTGTGGACCATGTATGGCACTAAATACATTTTTCCAGTAAAGCATAATGATTAAGGGGGGGCCTCACACAAAGAGCAGCCTAAGGGCCCCTGACCACCTTAATCCACCCCTGCATATGGGTCTTCTAACGAAAATCAAATCCCACACTGCCTAGGACCCTGTTGCTTTCAAATAGTTATATTTAGCATTACACTGGAAACTCTCTCGTTTAGTGTAATTGACGTGGCTCTTAAAAGAGCCTTTGGGGTTTGATGCGGCTGATGGTGATTTAAGCGCGCTCTCCGCGGATGCGGCGAGCCAGTTGAATGTCTTTGGGCATGATGGTGACCCTCTTGGCGTGGATGGCACACAGGTTGGTGTCTTCAAACAACCCAACCAAATAAGCCTCGCTGGCTTCCTGCAGGGCCATGACAGCGGAGCTGTGGAAGCGCAGATCCGTCTTGAAATCCTGGGCGATTTATCTGACCAAACGCTGGAAAGGCAGTTTAAGGATCAGCAGCTCGGTGGACTTCTGATAACGGTGGATTTCTCTGAGAGCCACGGTCCCGAGCCTGTAACGATGGGGCTTCTTGACACCGCCGGTAGCTGGTGCGCTCTTACGCGCTGCGTTTATATATAAATGTGCGAGGAGATAAATAAAACAAATGTTGGGGGGAAATAAAAACTGTAAAAGGAAATGCTGAAAGTTGACTTTTATTCTTTTAACCATTTATTCGTTTTCGAATGTAGCTCTGTATTTATTTTTTTCCTTGGCACAACATGCTAATGAGAGGGTGTCAATCAAACATCAGAAGGCAGTTTGTATGCCACCATTGTAAAGTTCTGCGCTTGACTGTTTGCCTGCACCTGCACATTAATGTTAAGGCCAATTCACACCGCACCCAAAAAATGCCGTTTCAGAATTGGGCTTTAGGAGAGATGGATGAAGTCGTGCTAGGAGACCTGCGAAGGCTCGCCGACATTGTTGAAAATAGTACGCTATCTGCTGATTTTATTCTCTTCAGGGTAGATGCATCTATACACACTTTAGGTCAGTTAGCAGCTATATTTGATATGGCTGTAGATCCGTTTGTCCTCGAAAAGCTGGAACAGGTTACTCTCATTACAAGACAAACAGGTGTCAACAGGTATGTAACTGGACGTCATTTACACCCTATTCCCACAAGTGCAATTGAGTCAGAGCGCTCTCCAAAGCTACACCTCCTCCAAAACACACACACACACAGCTGCTCTCTGCAAAGTGTCACAAGAGATGGCGTTAAAATACCTCATGTCTCAAAGCATACAACAATAATGAACGTAAATAACTTCGAGAGCTTGTACCTGACTGCTGCAGATTAATTTCTGTGTTGATACTGTTATGTAACAAATGTTAAAAAGAGGTGCCCTACCAACAGAAGAGGAGGTGCATATGAACTGAAAAAAGGTGCAACATGCACTTTTACAGCGCTCTGACGTTATTAATTAGAAAAATGATGTTTCGTCATTCATTTCATTTAGCTTCTTTTTTCCCCCCTTTTAATTCTGATTCACTGAACTTATACCTTTCCTTTTTCTCCCCTAATCTTATTAGGAAACTACCCCTCAATCATTTCAATTAGTGGAGCTGCACAGCTGTTGCTGATTATCAGAGTGCACAAAGCTGTGTGTGAGATTGTTACTCTTATCTGATGAAGGCCTTGAATGACCGAAACGTCATTTTTTAATTAATAAAGTTAGAGAGCTGTAAAAGTGAGTGTTGCACCTTTTTCAGTTCATATGTGTTGATACTGTTGACAAGGAAAAGCATTATTCCGAGTCTGACTTTTGAGGTCTGGTACAAATATGATGCATATAGGATACAGGTCCATATGTAGGCCTATGCACGATTAATGATGTCATTAAAATATTGCAATCTTGATTCAAACACACACGCGATCTTATTCCTAAATTACAACGATTATTATAACGGAATATTATAACCTGCTTTCGCGCTGCTGATCAAGAGAGCGCAGCACTCATGTAAGCTATATGTCTAAAACAGCTTCACAAACAGTGTTTTCAGCTGACAGTATTGCTATTTCTTTGTTGCAAACATACGAAAATATTGGGCTAAAAGTTTATAGTCCGGATATAAACACCGATGTTCAAAATTAGTAAATGACCTTTGAAACTAATGTTATGCTTGATAAAGTTTGTATCTACACTGTTAAGCCTGTAGGAGGCGACCAGTGACTGTTAAAATGTATTTGATAAAATTAGCTGAAAAACTCTTAACAAAACAAGTCTTTATTCATTATTTATTTATTTATTTATTTTTTACATAATGAATTCACTTAAATAAAAAACAATATATATATATATATATATATTAATAGACTCATAACATTAAATAGAACATTTTGTCAGAAACTCAAGTAGGCTAAATTAGGCTACATATTATTTTGTTTGGTTGTCTAATGTTTTGTTTTCAGAATCATGGGAGAACTGTATCTCTCTATCTCTAAAAAAACAAACAAAAAAAAAACAGAGTAATATCCAGAGTCATAAATTAAGCTTAAAAGAAAATATGTCTGGCTAACTTATAGGCTACTATTAGCACTAATATTAAAATGTACAGTCATACAGACTAGGATGTAAAATGTAGCTACAATCTTACAGACTAAGATGAAGTCTTTATGTGGCCTACATTAACAAGGATTTTGGGAAATTATAATGCATTATAATGGAGGATTCTGAAATGTTTTCTTATTTAAAATGTGGCGCTTCTCATCCAGTGTGCTAAGTTCTGCAAACCACGCCCCTAAATCTAACGATCACTTATCTCGGATCACGAAATTATTATTATTGTTATTCTTTGTTCTAAAATTGTTAATGTTAACAACATCAGCATTGTGTGACAATGCGTATATAGTGTGTATTAGCGTTACCTGTAGATTCCAATTTCTGTAGTCACTCCGCAGTCCGAAGTCTTTTGCTATTGACTACGGGTGAATCTCCAGTTGTCACTGATGATTGTCATTTAGACCTTTCTGGATTACAATCTGCCATCAATGATAAGTTTAATTATTGCAGCTGCTGTGAGAAAAGGCTATAATTAATCCGTCACCTGCAGCATCCTCCACATGCCATATAGCCTACTAGCTGGAACTATTTCTTTATGTATAGGAGAATTATCACCCTACGTCACATGACGTCACGCAGGTTCAACTGCGCATGTCGGTTGCAAAAGACAACGGGGAAAATGTCTTGTTGTGCAGATGCCAGAATCGGAAATCTGTAAACAGTGGTCTTAAGTTTTACCGAATACCATCAACTTACACTCCTTTTAATGCCAACTGCAGACATCTTTGGTTATAAGTCCTCCGAAGAGCCGATTAGAACGAGGACCAAATTAAAAATGCCCGACTCTGCAGTTCACACTTCATATCAGGTAAGTTAACGTTACGTTAAATCAGACACATCACTCGGTTTGGCTTACAACAACAAAATAACTGTAAATAATGAGTTGTATGCTTATCTAACAATAGAACACAGAATAATGTACAAGTTTAAGTTTAACTAGCTTACCTTAAATTTTGTTACGTTGTCTTGCTTAGTAGTTAGCCTGCCGGCTAGCTAGTCTCGTAAGCTTGGCTAGTAACGTTAGTACTTGGCTAATACGTTATAGCAAACTCAGGCTAAAGTTAGCTGTCACACTCTATCGTACTGTCAATCACTGGAATACATTTTTTGTACAGGAGAGGTAATAGTCCCGACTTTGTCCCTTCTGTCTTTTCCTACTCAACCCAGTGTGAAATAAACAAAGGCATTGCAAAACTTGAGAGGTAAATATTGTCACTTTCGCCTATTTAGTTGCTAACTGGGATCAAAATGCAGAGAATGTATGGCAAGTAATGTCAATTTGTTTTGTAAAGATAATTTGTTAGACCAGATTGTTTTTGTTATGTCTGCATTGTCTTGTGAAGCCCATTGAGGCTTGTAATTTACACTTGATTTGATTTGGGTACCTGATAACCTCTATGATCTACCAAGCAACTAAACTGTTTTGGAATGATTGTTTGCTCTCATCTCTGACTATCAGATTTAAGAGGAAAAGAAAAAGGGATGAAACCATGCACAGACCACCAGATGATGTACAGCAGTCCAAAGAAGTTACTGATGAGGTTGCATCAGAATCTTCAGGAGCTTGCCTGTCCTCAGATGACTGCAGAATGGAGCCTGGTGCTGGTCCTTGCACTGGTAAGAACTTCTAATATCTTAACTAATGTAGGGCATTCATTATTAGAATGAATCCGGTCATCCTGTTTATATATTGTTCAATACAGCAGAACTGTGCTGTGAATGAAGTTGAACAGTATTCTGTTTAGCACATGCTGTTTGAAAACATCTATCAAATAGAGAAAAGCTACACTAAAACAAGTGACAGTGCATCTTCTATAACTCAATTACAATCTAATCTCTGTTTCAGAAGCCACAGTCCCAAAGGTTCTTCATGATGATCTGAAACACAAGTAGCCTACAGCCAACTTTCTGCAGAGTGTGTCAACCTGTGTTCGGAGATCGACAAACTGAAATCTGAGAATGAGGAACTAAAGGCAACACTCAGAAAAACACAATTTTCCTTTAGCTCTATCAAGAGCAAAGCAGTGCATGTTCTGTTTTTCACAGGTCTGACCAGTGTCATTTATGAGTGGTTGATTCACAAACTTAAAGACAGTAGTTATGTTTCCATCCAAAGTTGCGTATTTAACTTGTGCGCAAATTTTGAATATCGCATAAGATAATTGCGAATAAAGCAGTGTTTCCATCCAGCGAGTCAAAGAGAACAAAAACCTCACTTCCTGATAAACTGGCGCTAAATATCACTAAGAAAAATGGAAGTTTCTGCAGTAGAAGCCACTTTATATAATAATTTTCATATATAATAAATTATTTGTGCCTCAGAGCGCACAGACGAAATGCCTGGTGTTTGTGAATGCATTTGTGTGAGGCGCTTCTGGGAGAGAATTATACCGAACTGCTTTAACGACAGACTTTGCTCAGGCATTACAGAATGACCAAAACAACATTTCAGATGCTGTGCAACGAGATCGGTCAGCTGGTTGGTCCAGTTATGCTGTTACATTGCAAAGTCACATGTCTTGATGCACATCAAGGAATTTATTCAGTAAAAGTGTTTCCATCGTAGTTTATGCGCATGTTTTCGTGTTGCATAAAAAAATTATCCTACTCATTTGAGCGCATACGTTTTTTATGCGCATTTTTAGAATTTATGCGCATCTTGGCATTTCCATCTAGTGTTAATTTTGGCAGCCATTTTTGATTTAGTCTTAGTCTTTATCTTCAGACGAAAATGCTCCTTAGTCTTAGTCACATTTTAGTCATTTTAGTCTTTCATATTTTAGTCTGGTTTTAGTCGACGAAAAGTCATCACATTTTTGTCAAGTCTTAGTCATTACTTTTAGTCAAACTACAGTTACCAACATTAATTTTGATAGCTATTTTATATGTAGTCTTTAGACAAAATAGTCATTATAATTTTTCTCTTTAGACCAATTCATTTAAGCTTATGAAAAATTTGAATCAAGGTAACAGACTGTATTGACATTGCACTCTTAGCAGTAGCACTTGTGCAATTCTACATATCCCTATTCAGTGGTTCTCAAACTTTCTAGAGTGTCATACCCCCTGAGGGATTTAACATCCTTCTGCGTACCCTCTCTTTTCCACTTACTGCAGTTACACCTTTTCCATTAAGGGACAATATTTGCGTTCTTAAATCGATTTTTCCAGTGCATTTTTTACCTTTATAAATACCTTTGTAAAATAAATAATGCCTTAAATACAATTTAAAAAAAAATTCAATAAATACAATGATGATAAAAATGAAGTGATACTTTTAAATATTACATTAAAACCGCCAGTAGGTGGCGGTAAGTCACTGTTTTTATGAGTGAATCATCGAGTCATTCATTCTTTCAGTATCAAAGCAAGCGGCTGTATTTATGAATGGATCATTGAATCATTGACGATTCGCTCAAAGACACAGATTTGCTCACAAAACAGCTTGTGTGCTGCTCTGCTGTTGCTTTCGTTGCAAAATAGAGCAAAAATACTGACAATACTGTTTAAAATGCACATCACTTAATATTACCCTTTTGTTTGTTGAACTGTTGTATAAAATCAATATTTGGTATATTATATATTATATTCGGGCAATATTCTTGCTGGTATAATATGATCAACATTAAAAACAGTAACTCACAGAAGGGTATGTTTTTGTATCGAAGAGAGTTTTAATCTTAAATCTACATGCAGTCTGTGTCTATATTTGTTCTTCATGCTAGTAGTGCTAAATCCCCACTTTTACAAAGGTAACGTTATATTGTCGAGAACAGCACTAATGTAGCGCGATGCTGGCTTGTGTGGGTGCAGTCAGTTTTGACCGCGAAAGATGGGGTAATTTGATTGAATGTCGTGTATATACGACATTTTACCTGCTAGAAATACATGTTAAGTGTTCATGTTATTTTAAGGTGAAGTAGAATAAAATGAACGGCAAAACTCAGCACTTTTCGCCTACGTCAGTTTGAGAACCACTGCTGGATATCAGCCTGCACTTTGGTCCCAGATTTAGTCAGCAAACGAGCAGCGCAATATAGACCGACTGAATGACACTTTAATTTAAGTAGAAAATCTCAAATGAAGATCGCTGAACTCCAGCTTACTTGTCTGTGTTTTCAGATCATCCGCGCTTCTTCCTCAGTGTAGAGAGAGCGCATGCGCGTGCATGGTTGCCAGATAGCAAAGATTAAGTAAAACGTGTTCTTTTAACAGAAAAGCTCTGATAGGGGGTTTAAATTCTGGAAATCTGGCAACCGTAAGCGTGACCACTCGTAAAGACAGTCTGTAATGTTTTGTCTCCTTTATTCGACAAAAACAAAAAGTGATTTCAAAAGAGTGATTTAGGTAAAGTTTTTAGTCTTTTAGCCACATTTCAGTCTCGTCTTTTTTCGTCAACTATATTGCATGTGTTGTTTTAGTCACGTTATCGTTAAATGACATTGGTGTCGTCTCTCATCGTCTCGTCTTAGTCATAGAAAAAAAGGTCGTCAACGAACATTTTTTGTCATAGTTTTCGTTACCGAAATTAACACTGTTTCCATCTAGCGTTTTTTTTTTTTTTTTTTAAGCGATATAGTCAATAGCTGCTACAGGCCTCCAAACTTCGTGTGGCCTTCAGATTAGCTCAAGAACAGTGCGTAGAGAGCTTCATGGAGTGGGTTTCCATGGCTGAGCAGCTGCATCCAAGCCTTACATCACCAAGTGCAATGCAAAGCGTCGGATGCAGTGGTGTAAAGCACGCCGCCACTGGACTCTAGAGCAGTGGAGACGTGTTCTCTGGAGTGACCAATCACGCTTCTCTGTCTGGCAATTCGATGGATGAGTCTGGGTTTGGCAGTTGCCAGGAGAACGGTACTTGCCTGACTGCATTGTGCCAAGTGTAAAGTTTGGTGGAGGGGGGATTATGGTGTGGGGTTGTTTTTCAGGGGTTGGGCTTGGCCCCTTATGGCTCGTTTCCACTGAGCGGTACGGTTCGGTTCGGTTCAGTACGGTACGCAATTTTTGCCGTTTCCATTGTCAAAAGTTGTGAATGGTACCCTAATTCCAAACCGTACCATACCACTTTTTTGGGACCCTTCCATTGGGGTACCAAGCACAATAGTAGGAGACCAGGGACAGTTGTAACAGGGGACGGTTGTCCCACCTTGAATTCCTCCAATCAGAAACAACCTAGAGTGATGACACTCACTGTGCACATGCTCAGTTAGTTTCCCTCCATTCTTGCCATAAAGGGAGCCACATTTGAATCTTCCTGACGGAGTTATCTACAAAAGATTGTTTTTGAGGTAAAAAAAATTACTTTTCTTTCTGATGTACTTTTTTGGATGCTGTTATAGGATCAAATGTCTATGAATTCAAACAAGTATTATTAGAATCACTGTTTTGTAAGCTAAAAATAGAAATGGTTAACAAGTGTCAAACTAGCAGTCAAGCTAGCTCACATGAGATGAAAACATGGTTGGTGATACTGGGACGGTTGTAACGCCCTGTTACAACTGTCCCAGTATCACCAACCAAGTTTCATTTATATTTTAAAAACTAATCAAGCTAAAAAAAAACTGCATAGTTTCTCTTTAATGTGCAATTTAAAAGTAAAATGTGCAATGTGCATTGCAAATTAAATGTAAAATGTCATCAAATCACATTTTAAGGTATTTATCTTTTTTATGTAAAGATAGTCAGTGTGATAAACAGCATGCCAAATATCAGAAAGAGGAAGACAGACAGGGGAGTCCCATTTCCTGTGCTGGAAAGGACTTCCGATGAAATCAGACAGGGAAAGTCAGTCAGGGGAGTGGCCAAATCATATGGCATTTGCCATGTGACTCTGCACCGATTCCACAAGAAGAGGAGCCAGGGATCAAAGACACTTTCCAGAGCTGGATACTGGACTCCAAAAAGGGTTTTCACACTAGAGCAGGAGCTCCTCTTAAGAGACTACCTGATGCAGGCAGCTGATTTGTATTATGGATTGAGCCCAAAGGAGGTAGGCTAGATATGTATTAAGCTAGAGAAGGCTATGCTATGTAGGCCTACATTTGTTGTGTATTAAACTAATTAACAATTTATATAATTTAGGTCTGGAAGTTTGCCTATGATTTGGCAAAGACCTACAGTTGCAGGTACCCCGAAACCTGGGCAGAGAACGGGATGGCTGGAGCCGACTGGTTCACAACATTTTTGAAGAGGCACCCCACTCTCTCCATAAGAAGCCCTCAGGCTACAAGCCTCTCACGGGTTACGAGTTTCAATGAGACAAACGTCAATAAGTTTTTTGACAACTTGTTTTCTCTCCTGGACAAACACAGATTTGCTGCACAGGATATCTGGAACATGGATGAAACAGGTGTGGTGGAAATTATCTATATCTCCCTCAGAAACACCTTCCAGAGGCTCACAGCCTTACAAAATAAAAGCATTACAGAATAAAAGCACTAAATAACATAATATTTTTCTATACAGGAATCACCACAGTGCAAAATCCTGAAAAAATTGTGGCTAGAAAGGGAGTCAAGCAAGTAGGTGCAGTCACCTCTGCAGAACGGGGGACACTAATTACACTTGCCTGTGCAGTGAATGCCTTGGGGAATTCCATCCCACCAATGTTCATCTTCCCCCGGAAAAAAATCCATCCTTCCTTTACCAGCAATGGCCCTCCTGGCTGTATCGGTACAGCAAATGGGTCTGGGTGGATGCAAGGGGAGGACTTTTTGGTCTTCTTCAAGCACTTCCAGACTCACACCAAGTCCTCACTGGAGTCAAAAGTGCTGCTAATTCTGGACAACCATACCTCCCACCTTTCTGTGGAGGGGATTGATTTTTGCAAGAGCCATGGCATCGTCCTCCTCTCATTCCCCCCACACTGTTCCCATAAGCTGCAGCCCTTGGATCGCAGTGTATATGGGCCACTGAAGAGGCTGGTATACAACTGCTGTGACAGCTGGATGAAAGCTCATCCAGGAGCCACAATGACCATTTATGATCTGCCAGGCATTGTGAAGAGTGCCCTTCCCCGTGCTACATCACCGGCAAATATTCAGGCAGGGTTTGCATGCACTGGAATTTGGCCTTTTAATAGGAATATTTTCACTGACAGTGACTATGCACCATCCCTAGTCACAGACCGCCCAATGCCAGCAGTGACACCAGAGGTTCCATCTTCCTCTACAACTCCATCACCCAATGTGGCAATGGTGGCATCCTCCATGCCACTTAGAGCATCATCCCCTGTCACACCATGTGTGGTGTCCAAGCCTGAGCCTGAGCCATCATCCTCTGCTATGGACACAACTTTTTCACCCGTGTCCATCCGTCCACACCCAAAAGCTGGCCCAAGAAAGCAGACGACAAAGGGCAGGAAAAGAAGGGAAACCGCTGTCCTTACAGATACTCTCGTGAAAAAACAACTGGAGGCCGAGAAAAGCAGGTCTGCAGCTAAAAGAAAAATGAATTTCAGCAACAACAAAAAATCCAAACCGAAGAAGCAGAAAATTCAGGACTCATCTGATGATGAAAATGAATTCTGCATTGTGTGCTTGGAAAGCTTCTCCAGGTCAAGGGAGGTTTGGCTCCAGTGCTGGTCCTGTAAAGCCTGGGCACACAAGGACTGCACAGACGGAAGGGATTTTTACACTTGCCACAACTGTGACTCAGACTAGGCCTACCGAGCCCCCCACCCCCTCTCTTTCTGTTGTTGAGAATGTTTGAGTTCATGTTTAAACTTTTTTGAGGTGTTCTACCCAATAAATAATTTTCTTGCATCATAATTTGACAGTTTCATCCTCTTTTTTGTCATTTGTGTGAAAAAAAAGGTAATCATTACTTAAAAACATGAAATGAATAGTCACAATAACATGACTGATAAATAATATTTTCTATTTTGAGTATATGATTGATTCATTATGTATATTTTAGACATGTTACAACCGTCCCTGACATGCGTTACAACCGTCCCTGTACACTGGGACGGTTGTAACAGTGGAGAGACTGTATTAAAATCAATTTTGCAACCTGTACATATTTCATAAAATCACTTAAATACATTGTTTCAGCAGTTGACAGATTGAAGTTTATAATATAACAAATTGGTTATTCCAGTAAAAATGGTTTTTGATGTATTGCTAAAAATTGCAAAAAGTGTTACAACTGTCCCTGGTCTCCCCCAAAAGGGTGGAGCTACACTCTGCAGAAAGTTGATTGGTTGACAGAGAATCGTCACTTGCGCGTGCTACAAGGGGAATGACAACACAAGAGGCACCACACAAATGTGGTTCAGGCAACGCGTGCATTGATTATATTCACTTCATGTAGGCTGTATAACAAAACAAAATATAAAACACAACCCTGCCTCTTTTCGTTTTCATTTAAAAAATATGAAACCTATTAATGTGTGGTTCAGGCAATATGTGCATATGTACTCTGATTATCTTCACTGTATGTAGCCTATAATAAAATGAAATAAGACAAAACAACCCTCTCTTTTTGTTAAAAGTCAGTTTTAATTATCAATAATAACCATTATAAAAGTATAAGTATAAAGTATGAGAAGCTATACAATAAGAAATAAAGACAAGCAAACAATTCAGTCAAACGTACAAAGTCAGCGCAATGGTAAAGTTAAATAAATATATAAAGTTATGAAACTTCACTTTGCCCTCAGCCAAAACGATTTGCCCCAGAAGAAATTATAAATTCATGAGACCAAAGATTGCCCGTTATACACAAGATGAATGATATCTCGTTTTTAACCACTACAGAGACATCTGAGCCAGCGGCAAATGTCAGAAGGACTAGCCGAGGTACAGCTGTTCTTGGTTGGGTACATTAGCACTGAGCGCCCGGTGATCGCCTGGATCTCACAACTCCGACAACGTCAGATCAAATTTTCAAATAGGCGCTATATAAATAAACCACAGATTTGAGCTTTAAACAACTACATTCTCGCCTAAAAAACTTTTAAAACTACATTTCATGACACAATAAAGTAGTTCCCTTTCGAAAGGGAACTCGCACTGCGTCCTAGAACGCATATGGGGAAACGCCCTCGCGTGACAGGTGTCTGAAGTGAAAGTGGAATCACGCCAATCCTGTTGGCCAGCGACAGCCTATGACGTCATACTAGTGCGACCCGACAGTATATAAAGGGCGCCTAGGAAACATGACATCCTCTTTTCGTCTTCAGTGACTGTTTTGTCTGTTGTGATTGTTGCAAGGTAAGAACCTTTGTTATGTCTGAGAAGCGTTTCAAGCGTTGTGCCGATCCATGTCCGAGATATGTGACACCTGATGACACACACGACTTGTGCGTTCACTGCCTGGGTGAGGAGCACGAGCGATCAGTTCTCGAGGGATCTGTTTGCGTTCACTGTGAGCGTCTGCCTATGCGGACGCTCCGCTCTCGCCTGTCAATCTTCTCGAGGGAAGAGGGACAGGCATCTGCACCTGGTGGCTCGGGTCCTGCTCGTGCTGAGGCCAAGAGGAGACTCAAGTCGTGGGGCTCGCAGGTGGAGCTTGCCGAAAAGTTTGAGAAAGGCGTTTCTCTCTCGCACGATTCGGCGGCTCACGAGAGCGATCTGCTCGATGAGGATGCCATTTCTCTGGCATCCTCTGGTTCAGCAGACAGTGCTCTTTTGGCTCCAAGCCATACTGAAGAGCAGACGATGGTTGTTGAGGGCAGTGAGAGTGTTGCATCTGAGCCCGCGCGACCATCCTGCCCCACGTATGTTGAGTTATTGGATGTTATGGAGCGCGCCTCGGGCAGATTAAAACTGCCATGGACGCGCGCTCGGAAAGAAGTGGTTCGTGGGAGGTTAGACGAATGCTTTCTTTCCGGCCATACTCCTCCAACTCCCGTGAGCCTTCCATTCCTTCCCGATCTCCATTCTGAGATCGAGAAGGCATGGAAAAACCCTTATTCGGCCCGTATTCATCGGTCTGGGCAGGCAAACTATGCCAATGTCGAGGGAATACGAGAGCACGGATATGTGGCGATGCCCCCTATCGACGAGACGTTCACGAATTATCTCGTCGGTGGTGGAGCTTCATCATTGAAGGCTCCGGCCCTGCCTACTAGACCGTTAAAAACAACTTTGCGGTTGAATGGCAGGGCATACGCGGCTGCAGGTCAGGCTGGTGCTGCACTGCACACTATGGCAGTGCTTCAAGCTTATCAGGCCGACCTGTTGAAAGATTTGGACCAGGGCCAGGGTCTTTCCCCTGATGCGGTGGCTGAGCTGCGCCGCACCACAGACCTGGCTCTCCGCGCCACCAAACAAACTGCTGCCGCGATCGGTCGATCAATGGCGGCGATGGTGGCAACGGAGAGACACCTGTGGGTGAACCTGGCTGACATCGGGGAGAAAGAGAAGGGTTTTCTCCTCGATGCGCCGGTCCCGCCACTTGAACTTTTCGGGACTTCCGTCGAGGCGGTGGTCGGGAAGTTTAGGGAGGCGAGAGCGTGCTCAGCAGCATTTAAGTCCTGTATACCGCACCGGTCCGAATCTGCACCCAGGCAGCCAGGGGGACCTGGCCCGTCATGGTCTGAGGATCATAGGCAGGGCCAGAGGTCTAGTGTCGCTGCTCGAGCCCCTCCTCCTCAAAGGAGCAGGTCTCAGAGAAGGCGCGATGCCAGGAACAAAAAGCAGGATCTGAGAGAGGTGATACAAAGCCGGCGTGCTGAGCGCCGCTGAGTGTTCCCTCTCTCGTGAGGGGTTTCCATCTCCCTCTCCTCCTTTTTCTCCTGTCCCCCTGTACCCTTCCCTCTTCCCTGCACACGCTCTGGCATCAAGCCTGAAGCCTGGGCCCGATGATGAGTTTGTTCACATTCTGGAACTCCTTCTGAGGGTCCGGCTTAGTGCTTGAGTTGAGCACAGCCGTTTTTAGACTACTGGAGTATGGCAGGCCACATTTACATTCGGCCTCTACTCTTGTTGGTCTTGGGTGAGCTTAGCAGGTCACTGCCCCGCTATGGGAATTTTCTTATTTTGCAGTGACCGCGGCTCGCTGCTCTAGGCTGGCGGGGCTTTTATTTTGTACTTTTTATTTCTTTTCTTTGGGGCTAGGGCCCTGGAGCTCTATGGAAGGATGTCTTTTCACTTCCTTGCTATTTGCTTCCTCTCTTTCAGAGTTTGTTGAAGTTTCTAGCGAGTGTTTTCTTAGAACGGATTTATAGTATGGCAAGCTATTTTATCATCTAGCTGCCTTTTACTTCTGAAGCCTCCTATCCAGGTTGAGTTTTCAGTTTAGTTCTTTTTGGGTAGGCCTTCTGGCCTCCGTCTCAGCCCCTTCCTTTAGGTTGCAGCGATGCGGTTCTATTTGAACCTCCGTTCCCTTGAGCTCCAGTTCCTCATGACCTGTTGGGTGGTGGTTTTTTGCTCAGTCCAGCTTGGTGTTGTCTTAGCGTCGGCCTTTCTTAGGCCACCTTGACATTCCTGAGTGTGTTGGCCCTCTTTATTATGATTTTTAGGGGCCTCCGCTCCTTGAGCTTCGGGCTGTTTTTCCCTATATTTATCAGCCTCCTCTTTGTTAGAGTCGCTAGGTTCAAACCGCTGAGTGCTAGTGTTTTTCTGTAATTAGAATTTTTCTTCTGGTAGGCGCCCAAGTTTTGTGTATTTAACTTTGAGTTTTAGCCTCCACTGAGCCTCAGTGAAGTCATGTTCAGAGGTCGGCCCTCTTCTGGGGCCGCCTCTGTCCCGACCTAGGCAGACGTTGTCAATCTGTTCTGACTATTTCAGCAGTTGGTGTTGGCTGCTTCTTTTTAGCCTCCCTTGCTAGTCGCTCAGTTCATGTTTGCCTCCCCTCTCGTCAGGGTTGCTTCTGGTCGGGGGCCCGCCTTCTGCATTAGGCTAACAATGCGAGTAGTAGGCCCTGAGGCTTCCTCTTCTTTATTTCTTTACTCCAATGCTACTGTATTTTAGCAGTGTTTTAGTATGTGGTTCCCTGGTGTTTAGCATTAGCTCAGTGACAAGCAGTGAGCATTTGTTATTTAGCCTCCCTGTGGTTGCTGTATGCGTTGCGGGCTTCCTCTCGCTTTCGAGAGCACGCTTTTTGCTGAAGCCTCCGCTCTCTGAGCTTGGTAGTCTCATTGCGAGTGGCCCCTTGATTGTTTCAAGTGTTTGTTTAAATGGCCGGCCTCCTTTGGTTCTTTCCTGTGGAGGCCGCTATTTATATGGAGCTAGCTCTTTTGAGTCTCTTAGGATCCTCTGGATCTCTCTTTCTATTTCAAGCTCTATGCCCCATGCATGCTTTACAACTACACTGCTCGGGTCGAATGCGTTTTTTCTCCCTCACTGGTTCTGGAAACTCGCTCCCCTAGAGCTTTAACATTGACAACTCGGGCCCGTGGCCGTGTTTCCTGGGAGTAGTAGGCCCTGCTTGAGGCCTCCTCGCCATTCTGGTAGCGTTATGTTGTGCTCCCCTCATTGAAGGGTTGCTGGGCGATATGCTGAGCACACAGCTCGTGTTTGCTATGCAAACGAGTGTTCCAAGCCTGCAATTCTATTATCACGTCTAAGTAGTTGGCTCCTCGGAGCCTCCTTGGGTGTGCTATGTAGATGTTGTAGGTTTCTCTTCATGTTACCTCCATCTCTGAGCTGTTCAGATTCCCCTGTGTTTTTTTCTAGGAATCCTCACCAATTTCTGGTGCTGTTTCGCAGCTCTTTATTGCTAGGCTTGGTTTTGCTCGTTCCGGTTGAGCTTAGTTCTCCCCTTATCTTTGGGTCGTTAGATTTGGCTCCTGTAACGAATTACAGGTAATTAATTAATTAGCTCAAATTATGGGTGAAATATATATAATCAATTAAATTAATTATAATATAAATCGACCAAAAAGGGAATTATGCACATATATTGTGAATTAATTACAACAGATTATAATTAATTACATATATGGTTCAGGATTAGTTCTAGTTTAATAGTTAATTAAGAAAGACTGGTCTAGTTTGTCCAGCAAGCTATCAGCTTCCTTATTGACTATTATAAAAGGGAGTTATTCCTCTGGCCATGAAGAATACTTTCTTATTGTAGCATTAAAGCGTAAAGCAGTTTGCAAAATCGGAATGTAGAAGTGACTTGATTTTCTGAATGAGCAACAGAAACAATAGAGCATGAATATAATGTATTTAATAGATACGAACTACGAATATATGACTAAAAATACAAGGAACGAATATACATAGAATAAAACGAAAGTAAAGTCAAGAAAACAGAGGTGATCAAAGAAATGGCAAAATTACAAACAGTTAAAACCTTTGAGAGCCAGCAAGGAAACTCAACTTACACGTGGAGCTTGAAACGCTTCGAAAAGAATGGGTCTATACTTGCATAGGTTTCGGTGCTGCGGTTGCTTCATCTTTCTGCAGGAGTTTCAGTTGCGTGCAATCTGGAGCGATTGGTCCTTTTCCAAGAAAGGGTTCTTCGGCGGGATTTTCAAACAAGGTTTTAACTCAAGAGTAAGATAACCGGAAAATGAAGAAAGAGTCCGTCTCCTAGGTGATGAAGAGTGAAGACTTCGGGCAACAGATGAAGAAGGCTTGACAAAAGGAAACTTGTTGCGACGAAGAGACACGTGTCGTTGTCTTTTAAGGACAAACAAACCAGAACGCCTCCTTGGATGCGCCAGCCAATGGCGAGGGTGAAAGTTTGGCGGGCAAACTTTTTTTTTGTCTCCATTTACGACCTAATTTGCATAGTTTATGAGGTGTCAGATCTGAGTACGTTTTCTTCGCAATACTATTAAAAATAGAAAAATGCATTTTACAGTAACATAACATACATTGTTAATTAGAACATTCAGAGAGGTTTACAACGAGACTAAACTTGCCAGGTGGCAAAGACATAAAGGGGGAGATACAGTTTATACTTGATTTTATCATTTAGAATAAAACTAACACAACTACAGTCATAGCTAAGCTTATATACTAGGGATACATACATGCAGCTCGAATACAACAATGGGTACATTTTGGCATAGTCATATTTTGAGGATAAATGTACATACACTCTCCATGCGTGTTTGTGTGTGTCTGTATGTGTGTGTGATGTGTATTGGGGTTTTGGCCGGTGTCTGTGACCACATGGCCCTTAGCCCCAACAGGGTGACTCTTTGAAGTCCCTGGAGCTGGTGAGGATATCCTCTGTTTTGCTTCAATGAGGGTAACAAAGGTGCCAATGGGGCGATTGGTCCCAGACTTGCCGGAGCCGATTCGTGATTTACATGCACAGTTCAGGAGGCTAAAAGCATTCTGAAAATTCTAAAGTTGGTTGGCCAATCTGATCTTGTGCAGACGCTACACTCCCGAAGACAGATCGGAAGGTAGAAGGACTCTTTAGACCGCCCTGAAGGATCCGTTGTTAGGCTGTTGATTCTATCTTGCTGTTTGAGTTCGGTTTATATGCTAGGAGTACTTTCTATCTCCTACTATACTCCAGTCTCTGTTCCTCCCCTGGCTTAACTAGAGTACCAAGCCTCCAGAGTGTTTCTCCTTCACTCTGTAGATCCTAGGTTGAGTAGACTGCTCCCCTCTTTCAGGGTTCCTGGCTATTTGCTGAGCTCTACTCCCAGGGATGCCCATCTCTGGTCTGCTAAGTTGTTACTGTCTTTTTGCAGTTCTTCTCACAAGGTTTCTTCCTCTTTGTGGAAGTTTGTAGAGATTCTGTTCTTTCAGACAGGTTGTTGGCCCGACTAGCCCTTCTCTGGGCCGGCTCGGCCTCCCTGGTGGCCTTCAGGGTTGACCTTTTGTCCCCCTAGTAGTGACGGGCCAGAGTCCTTGCGGTACTCTGGCCATTCTCCCTTAAAGGGACTCCTTCTTTGAAGTTGTTGGTTCCAAGCCTTTGAGCGGCCTTGGTAGGCCTTCACTCTGTGGAGGCCTCTTTGAGGCTTTTTAGCTTGGGCGGTGGCCGTAGGAGTTATGTCACTGACAGCCTGTGACCAGGGGTTGAGTGCTTGGCTCTCTTTTCAGCCATTTTTTGGCATGCACTCCCCTCAGCATGGCGGCGTGGGTATTCCGTTCCCCATATGCGTTCTAGGACGCAGTGCGAGTTCCCTTTCAAAAGGGAACGTCTCAGGTTACGCATGTAACCATGGTTCCCTGAGAACAGGGAACGAGACACTGCGTCTCCCTGCCTTGCTTCTGGGCTGCCTGCTACAGTCACTTCAGACGAATAGCGGATGTCATGTTTCCTAGGCGCCCTTTATTTACTGTCGGATCGCACTAGTATGACGTCATAGGCTGTCGCCGGCCAATAGGATTGGCGTGATTCCACTTCAGACACCTGTAACGCGAGGGCGTTTCCCCATATGCGTTCTAGGATGCAGTGTCTCGTTCCCTGTTCTCAGGGAACCATGGTTACATGCGTAACCTGAGATGTTTTTAAATTACGCGGGTTTTCTCCTCCGCTCCTCCGCTATTGATGCTTGCTGGTAGGTGCTGTTGCATGGACGTCTGAACTTTGCGTACTTGGTATTGTGAAACGCCGAATGTTGGAGTGCAGCAAGCAAAGCTTGTCTTCTTCTTGTGACAGACAGCCTCAAGCCGAGAAGCAAGAACAAGATCTGCTGTATCCATTGTTGTTTACTGTGTCGTTTTCTTCTTCGCGCAAGAATGACGTCGATCGCTACTTTCCGGCTACACCACGCCTATCAAGTAAGGGTACTGTTGGCGGTGGAAACGCAAGCCTGATCAGGGTGTACCGTTCCGAACCGTACCGAACTGTACTGAACTGAAGGAACTCTTAATGCTTCAGCATACCAAGACATTTTGGACAATTTCATGCTCCCAAATTTGTGGGAACAGTTTGGGGATAGCCCCTTCCTGTTCCAACATGACTTCACACCAGTGCACAAAGCAAGGTCCATAAAGACATGGATGAGCGAGTTTGGTGTGGAGGAACTTGACTGGCCTGCACAGAGTCCTGACCTCAACCTGATAGAACACCTTTAGGATGAAATAGAGCAGAGGCTGCGAGCCAGGCCTTCTCGCCAACATCACTGCCTCACCTCACAAATGCGCTTCTAGAAGAATGGTCAAAAATTCCCATAAACACACTCCTAAACCTTGTGGAAAGCCTTCCCAGAAGAGTTGAGGCTTTTATAGCTGCAAAGGGTGGGCCAACTCCATATTAAACCCTACGGATTAAGAAGAGGATGTCATTAAAGTTCATGTGGACGTAAAGGCAGGCATCCTAAAATGTTTGGCAATATAGTGTAAGTGCAGCTGCATGGCTGCAACATGACCCTAACCTGCACAAAATGGTATAATGTATTAACGCATTGGTTTAAATTGTGCTTTAGGCTATACATATAACAACAGTTGTATGATTGTATGATTTCAGCAAATAAGCAGTTAAATTTTGTTTGATAAAATTGCTGACACTGACTGAATTCAGTAAATAATGAAAATTTAAGATAGTAAACTTATTTTGGTTACATACCCAGCCATACAGGTGCAGTTTGCAGTAAGAATACAGTTGTCTTGTTGACGATAACCCAGGCCTTGTACAATTCCGTCTTCTTACCCTGTCTTTGGCTAGGCAGAACCTCCGTCTTCAGCACTACAAAGTTTTGAACTTGGTAATCATGAAATTGTATGTCTTGGACATGACCACACAGAACAAAGTTGTACACATCAAGAGACTTGTACGCTTTTAACTTCTCCTGGGTATATACACTTGGAGTGTCGATCAGGTAATTATATAACTCTGGCCACTGGATGCTTGGCCATTTAGTTTCATCGTTTGACCATTGACAAGGTGCTATGGCAAACGGATCTGTAAGACGTCCCACTCACTAACGTCAGTTTCGTTGAATAACAGTGCTTATCGCTGGGTGACAAGCTGTTGTAATATGCGGAGAACATTTTGAAAATAACATCTAATCAATATAATCTCTAAATCTAACTATTTTGTATACCTTATCCGTGTAATTCTCTAGTCGTTATAAAGGCTATCTCTTCCAGGTTTTTCTGCAACCGAGATGCGCGTGCATCCCGAATGTTTACAAACTTATAATTAGCCTATAGGTGACTGGCACTCTCATTTAAAGACAGCATGTGGAAGTACGGTTCCTTCATTCTCTTAACTTTGACTGAGAAGATTAGTAACTGACTTCAGAAATGAGTGGCAGAGGCAAAACCGCTGGCAAAGCAAGAGCGAAAGCTAAGACTCGCTCATCTTGAGCAGGACTGCAGTTTTCCGTCTGTCGTGTTCACAGGCTTCTTCGCAAAGGAAACTATGCAGAGCGCATCGGTGCTGGTGTTCCTGTTTATCTGGCAGCTGTGCTCGAGTATCTTACTGCTGAGATCTTGGAGTTGGCTGGAAACGCCACTCAGGATAACAACTTCTCAGGCCAGAGCTCTTTAAAGATGTTCGCCCAAATGCACTAACATCTATTCTGTGCAAGTGCATGAAGTGTACATTATGTAAAGAACTGATGTCACAAATTAAAGGCCTTGTAGATCCATTACAATTTGCTTACATGCCTGATCGGAGCACGGTGGATGCCTCTCTGACCTTGTTACATAAGGCCCAGCACTCCCTAGATAAAACAAATGCTCATGTCAGAATTATTTTCATGGATTTTACATCAGCCTTTAATACTGTACAACCGCAAATTTTAAAAGAAAGATTTAGGTGTAAGCAGTTGCTTGATTTTATGGATTGAAATTTTTTTAAGAAATAGACCCCAATGAGTTTGTGTCAATGGAATCTCATCTGATTGTACAGTCCTGAATTCAGGCCAGGGTTACAACAGGGATGTGTACTATCACCTCTGCTTTTTTCTGTCTATATTAATGAACTTCAGTGTAACAGGGAAGATCTCACCCTGATCAAATACGCTGATGATTTTGTTTTAATCTCTTGCCAATTGGACACAAATAGTTTAACTTATTTTGAGTATATTGAAAGTTTTGTACAATTCTTAATTGAGGTATTATCATGAGGTATCTTTCTGGGTAGGTGTGTGTACACGTGTATGCATATGTGTGGGCATACATATATCTTGTATTGTTTTTTTGTTTTGTTTTTTTATATGTGTGTGTGTGTGTGTGTTCTATGTGTTTTATTATGTGATATGTGAATGTATAGTATTGTCTGTTAGGATGTATTTTCCATGCCAGTGTCAAAGATGAATTTTTGTTCAGGAAATCTGTACAGACAATAAAGTTAAACTAAACTAAACTAACTAAAGAAGACCTGCATCTTTTCCCGTCACCTGCAGCTGGCGGTGCGCAATGACGAGGCGCTGAACAAACTTCTGGGCAGAGTGACCATCACTCAGGGTGGCGTGCTGCCTAACATCCAAGCCATGTTACTGCCCAAAAAAACGAAAAACCTGCAAAATCCAAATAAACCGATTTAAAGTCTGTTTTTAGTAACTCAAAGGCTCTTTTAAAACCAAGGAAATGAACGATTTGCCCACGTGGACAAGTTAAAAATAACAGGTCCAAGTGTGTGTTAAGGCGGGTACACACGGTGCGATTTTGGCCACGATTTGGTCATCTGAGACAAATATTATATCACCCTCAAGCCATCCTTGGTGTATATGACTTTCTTCTTTCTGATGAACACAATCGGAGAAATATTAATAAATATCCTGATGCATCCGAGCTTCAAAATGGCAGTGAGCAAGGATCAACAAGTATGAGCTGAAGAAAGTGTCTCCATCCACATCCATACATCATAAACATATTCCACACAGCTCCGGGGGGTTAATAAAGGCCTTCTGAAGTGAAGCGATGCGTTTGTGTAAAAAAAAAAAAAAAAAATCCATATTTAACAAGTTATGAAGTAAAATATCTAGCTTTCGCCAGACCGCCTTCCATATTCTGCGAAGAAAGTGTAAAACTCTCGCAGTTCAAAATGCTTATGCTACGTCCTACGCCTTCCCTATTCAACTTACGGAAAAAAACTTAACTGATGCAACGCCAGTTCCGTTTTTTTTTTTCATAATTTGAATACGGAAGCTAGATATTTTACTTCATAACTTGTTATGGATTTTTCGGCTCATACTCCTTGATCCTCACTCACTGCCATTATAAAGCTTGGATGCGTCAGGATATATATTAATATTTCTCCGATTGTGTTCGTCAGAAAGAAGAAAGTCATATACACCTAGGATGGCTTGAGGGTGAGTAAAGCTTGGGGTAATTTTCATTTGAAAGTGAACTAATCCTTTAAGAGCCACCTCAACTGCACTGAACGTGTACTTTTCCAGGGCCTTTTATCTGTTCACTACATTCAGATGTACGGTTGTATTCAAACTATTATGGCTAACTTTAAGTGAATATCGACTACTTAATGTCAAACATTCACACAAGTACACACCAAAATGATAGATTGTTATTTAAATATGATTCATTTAAGTTTGGAACTCTGTTCTGAGACTGTTCAACAACATTCGATACTCCCCAATAGCAGCCTCATTAAAATGCTGTTCACAAAAGGTCTTTGTAACTTAACTCTAATTGCATTAATTAAAAAAAAAACAAGGTTCACAAAGACTTAATGCTCAAACGGTTTTATATATATATATTTTTTTTTTTGGTAAACATTCTAGTTAAATTTTTATAATCGATTTTCATGAAGTGTCTGCTTTCTGAATTAGTACCAAAAAAATGCTTTGCATTGAAACTTTGAAAAATGCAATTTTTCTCGATTAATCAAAAGATTCCTCAAATAGTTTTTTTTTTTTTTTTCTTCAAATGACACATTTGCGTATAAGCACTGTGTGTGTGTGTGTGTGTGTGTGTGTTCCTCCTGTATGCTATAAAAGGAAGAACAAAAGAGCTGTTGGCCAAACATGTAGTGTCTGAGGGCACCAAGGCCGTCACCAAGGCCAAGTACACAAGCTCCAAATAAAGCGTTAACTGGAAATCTCAACTACCCTAAGAACCACTCATCTTTTCGGTTAAAAATGCATTTAATAATAATAATAAAAAAATTAAATAAAATTAATTTGCATTTTTAAACACTTTGGCAGTTTTACTTTGTGACCTCATGCTGAGGACAGGTTAAATTACACGTATTTTTCAAGTAAAAAGTATTTAAGAATGTATTTAAAATGATACTAAAGTAATTATTTAAAAATGAAAAGCAATGAATATCCTGAGTATACAGATTTCCCTTAGATGTAACCAAGTGTTTTTATTTTGATGAATTTCTTCATTTTTAACAAAGAGGGCTTTTGTGTGCAGGACACGCTTTGTCCTTTATCTCAAGAATCAGTGATATTGTGTGTATGTTATAGATAGATAACATTCTTTATCAACAACATGAAGTGTATTAAATATTACATTAAAGGGTTAGTTCACCCAAAAATGAAATTTCTGTCATTAAGTACTCACCCTCGCGTCCTTCCAGTAATACATGGTTGAATGATTCAGTGAGTGATAATTCAAATAAAAATCAATGTGTTGATCAGGAGTTGATTAGATATGCAATGCTGCAATGTTGAGAAAACACTTTTTAAATGATTTCTGTAAATCCGGTGATCGACTGCTGTGTTAGTCTCAGTTTTAGAATTACAGTGTAAAGCATGCCATTTCCTGTTGCCAACAGGTGGCGTTATGACTAACTGAATATTTGCATGTAGATGTCTTCAGGCCAGGACTCTTATCAAACATTTGAAGTTTGGGGCAGGTTGGACATTGTATGTCTGACTTACAAAAGCTTCCTGTTTCATGGCGAAACATCAGACTTTGTCAGGACGCCACGGACACGCCCTTCAACGAAAACTCAAGATATTTGCAATTTAACGTCGCCAAGGCCTTTAGATTAGACTGACCAAATATGATGTTGATCTGATTAAAGCTCTAGGAGGAGTTCGTTAAAATACAACATCTGGAAATGGCAAAAACTGCAAAAATTTTGCAGAGAAAATTCAAAATATCTCGCTTCCTGTTGGGTTTTCAGATTTTGCACCCAGGGACTTTTTTGTAGGTATTGGGCTGTTACATGTCTACCGAATTTTCATACTTGTACGTGAAACGTAGCGCGAAGGGTGCCCAATTGAAATTTTGTAGGTGGCGCTATCGAGCCATTTTGCCACACCTAATTCTGAAACCCATATCAGACGTAAATTTTCACCACTTCTGATGCGTGTGCAAAGTTTCATGAGTTTTCGAGCATGTTTAGGCCCTCAAAAATGCGAATAACTGACTAAGCAATTACAATAGGGTCCTCACACCATCGGTGCTCGGGCCCTAAATATAAACTCAACAGGTATGAAATATGATCATTAAGAGAAAAACACCTTTAATAAGAAGACGAGTTCTGTTATAGGTCCTGCTTGTTGTTTATTAATACCAGTGGTGACGTTCACTGTCCCAATGTGTAGTGAGCCAGGGTCCTTTACCAGTGCCCAGATTTGTGTACACAATATACTGATTCAGGAGCTAGAGAGCTGATTTAGACGCACCCCTTGAATATTCTATCTCTACATGTGGGCGGGAATGAAATGTCCCTTTCCGCTTATTGGTCAACCAAACATTAAATCGTGTTGTCATCAGTTATCTCTCAGTTCTTTGCAACAGAATAATAGTAATCCACTGCTACAGTTGTATGGATTGTTAAAGCACTTATTGCAACTACATTTCATAATTTCATCTCTTTCTCATCAAACAACCAGACTAATGAATGGCTTGACACAAACAGTACCAGGGCAGAGCCTAGACCAGGCTTTCTTCTGTTTAGGCATACTTTTGGTAACCTACGTGTCAAATATTGCACCAGAAAGATGAACCTCGGTCTTACACAGTAAAAAAACGCCAGCAGAAAAGACATTCAGGAGGAACCAACGCCACTTAAGAAAGATACATCAGAGTCTGTGCAAAGGTGTTGATTGTAGCGTCTGTGCAGGATCAAAACTAGCAAGTCAACTATAAACTTCGTTAAAGTGTTACCACCTTGATATTTTGTTTGTAAATCTCACATTGGCTTCCGGCCTGGCTGACATTAACAGCTTACTTGACACATTTTATGGCCGTATCGATGGATCCCCGATTCTCTCCCTTGTGACTTCAAACGAACGCGCTAAACTCAGATCGAATTACGGCAAGCCATGCGGCCACATTCCAGACGTCGTCAAACTCCAATACACGTACGTGCACACAGAGGAACATACCAGGACTCTCTTTAAGTCACATTCATTAAAATATGATTAAAATGTAATCCTGTAAGCCTGTATTCAGTTTAATCATATTTAATATTAAGTTACGATTATAGTTGTGTGAATTGTACCCCAAACCTTTATATGCAAGTGTAAGACTGTATCTATGTCTTTATGTCTTTTTCACCCGGCCATGTTAGGCTTGAATGAACTCTCTCAGGATGCTTTAATTAACTATGTATGTTCTGTTACGATACCATGCATTAGTCTATTTCTAAGGTCTTTTGGAGTAAAAGTTACCAATTCTGAAACCATCATAAATTATGCAAAGTGAGCCGCAAGACAAGACAAAGAGAACTTTTCCCTCCTAAAAATCCATGCTGGACATTGGCTGTTCACCCAAGGAGGCGTTTTGGGCTTGTTTGTCTTTAAAAAGCAACCACACGCACATTCCCTTTGTCTCTCGATTGTCTCTCAATTGTCCCTCGCCATTTCACGCACGTCTCTCCCGGACATCTCGGCGACCGCGCTTCCATCACGCGCTCCTCTTCTTCGGGACGACCATCTTTTTGGCGTAAGTTTTCTTTTGTCAAGCCTTCTTCATCCGTCGCCCGAAGTCTTCACTCTTCATCGCCTAGGAGACGGACCCTTTCTTCTTTAATTTCCGGTTATCTTACTCTTAAGTTAAACCTGTTTGAAAATCCCGCCGAAGAACCCTTTCTCGGAAAAGGACCAATCGCTCCAGCCGCACGAACCGAAACTCCTGCAGAAACACGAAACAACCACAGCACCTGAACCTATGCAAGTATAGAACTATTCTTTTCGAAGCGTTTTAAGCTCGATGTGTAAGCTGAGTTTCCTTGCTGGCTCTCAAAGGTTTTAACTGTTCGTAATTTGCCATTTCTTTGATCACCTCTGTTTTCTTGACTTTACTTTCGTTTACTATATATGTGTATTATTTGTGTATATGTAGCCGTATAGCCTCTATATCCGTAGTTTCATATATTAAATACATTATATTCATGCTCGATTGTTTCTGCTGCTCATTCAGAAAACCAAGTCACTTCTACGTTGATTCTGCAACATTGCTTTACGCTTTAATGCTATAATAGGAAGTTATTCTCGTGGCCAGAGAATAACATTTCTTTTATAATAGTCTATGAGAAAACCCATAGTTTGCTGGACAAACTAGGATAGTTTTTCTAGACAACTATTAAACTAGAACTAATCATATACGTAATTGATTATAATCCGTTGTAATTAATTCACAATATATGTGTATAATTCCCTCTTGGGTCGATCTATATCATTATTAATCATAAGACGTTATGATTTAATATATATATATATATATATATATATATATTTCACCCATGATTTGAGCTAATTGATTAAATACTTGTAATATCGCTAAAGATCGTTACATGATCTTGATGAACAGTCGGACGAGATGTCCACTCAGACACCCAGACCACCCGACCGTTCACCCAAGAATTCTCTGGTGAGAGTGGATGAACATCCAACATGCCATACTAGAAGTGGTAGGGCAGTAATAAGGAGAACAGTAATCTGTAACAGATGAATCAAAATATTCTCAAAGTAATTTGAACGGACTATTGATGTTTACAGTGACCACTTATGAGTAAATATTTGGTATGGTGTTTTGGTTAGTTAAATTAGTCAAATGTTTACTTAAAGTTACTGTTTGATAGGCTTGAATATGTACATGGGTAGATTTGAGTGAAGCAGTTTGAATATAAGTTCCATATCTTAAGTTTGCTACAAAAAATAAATAAATAAATAAATAAATAAAAAAAATAGGGGGATGTGGTGGATTTGACACTCTGTGTTTGTTGACTTGTGTGTCGGACTGATCATCTGTTGATTGCTCATGCCTGTGTAGAATGAGAGTCAGTAAAAGAAGCACATGGCTCACAATCAGTCTCGTGGTGTGTTTATTAAATACATACAGTGACAGACGCATTCAAATAATACCGCTCACCATCAAAAGTGCAAATCTAACACACAGGATTGTTGGATATCAAAGGCAGCGAAGGAACATCTATGCTGCCTTTAAAAAAAAAAAAAAAATACCACTAATGACAACTGGGGGGTCAACCATGATGTTGCACCAACATCGTAGCCTTGAACATTACATCAGTGTAATCTTGATTCACTGACACTGACATTACAATTGCTATATATATCAGGTCCGTAGCCAGCCTATTGAAAGGGGGGGTTCTTTTTTTCAAAAAGTGAACCTTTTTGCAGTTTTTCTCCTCCTTTTGTATTTAATTATGAGGTTCAAATACTTCATTTTGGTGACCTTTTATGCACTAATTTGTGCTGGATTAGCTTGTCTGCTGGTATCTTAATGAGCACGCTTTTTGATGCACCTAAAATACTTACTGCATTGTTGTCAAATTGCTTCCTCATGTACCACCTTTGTCAGTCCATACACAGTTCATAAGTTTAAAGACCACACTAACAACAGAATAGATATAATGAACTTTACTGAAATATTAATAATAATTCTTCTCATCATCATTGAATCATCATCAATGCATCTTTGAATAAAACGCGCACCGAAGGAGAAGCATTTCCATTGGCTCCAGTCTGCCAGTATTGGCCAATCACAAAAGTCGATATTGCACAGCCAATATCACTGAATATCCCACTATGTTTTATTATTATAATTATGCTACGTTTATATGGTTATTATATTGTAGACTATTGAGTGGATAAAATATAAAAATCCTTTTAATTAAAAAAAAAATATATATATATATATATATATAACCCCTCCCCCCCATCATTCAGAGGCGATGCTTCACCGTTGCTTTGAAAAGTGTATTGCGAGAACTCTCTCTGAACTGCACGCGCGGCACACACACACGTCCAGCTACAATAATGTATCATATTAATTTGAAACAGCAACCCAGAATGTTTGTCACAAGCATTGATTAAAACAATGATGACAATAATCACATAAAAAAAAAAAAAAAAAAAAAAAAAAAAAAACCGACTTAAATTCTGGACCTTTGGCAGTGAGGGGGGGTTCGTTCGAACCACCCGAACCCCCCCTGCCTACAGGCATGTTATGTATATATATATATATATATATGTATAATTTAAATATTGTGAATTCACTGCAGTAAGTGTTGTTTCATATGTTGCTTGCTGGTCAAAGTTTTCTTTGAAGCACTTAAAGTAAATTAAATATCCTCAAGCAGAAAAATATTCCACTCTGTTTTCTCTGACATATCTGTGAAATAAATAGTGCTTAATACTTTTGCACTGACATAAATTCTGATTACAAACTTTTTACACATTTGAGTCAACTGTGAAGACTGCCATGCAACAATTTGAAATTATTGTTATATAAAAGGCAAAAGAAAACAAAATAAATGACATTTAGACCTGTCAGTTAGACATTTCTTCCTGTCTAAGTGGGCAGTTTTGGGCCAAATTAAGATGCAATCTGGAGCAGAATTTCGGTTGATAGTCCAATCCAATGTCTGACTATGCAAGGCAGAGATGTTTTAAAGTCCAAAAATACTTTGTTTGACTATTGTCAGCTGACTGTTGCAGCTGTGTGACTGTAGGGGGCAGTGATGGATTTGTTTTCAGAATTGCTCCTGAATCCACACAAAAGAGTTTTTATTATTATTATTATTATTATTATTATTATTAAATTTTCAAGTAACAACAATTAACATTCAATCCATCAACATAGCCTATATTGAAAGTTGAATTTAACAATTAAAAGAACAACTGACTTGGTACGAGGGACATAGAGTATTGACAAAGTAAACAGATAGGCCTAATACATAAAATAATAAATAACAAAAAATAATTTACACAAACAAACAAACAAACAAAAAACCCAGAAAAAAATAGCTTTACTTTCGTTATTACTCAAGTAGGGGGATAGAAAGATCTCATCTAAACATTGTATCTCTATCCACAGGTGACTTTATAATCTTATTTAATATATGGAAAGTTTTAATTGCTTTTTTGTTTCTCTTAAATTTACATAGGGAATTTGCAAAACTTTTTAATTCAGAGCAAAACCACACAAAAGAGGTGTTTATTGGCATCTCTCATTATCTGTTAAAGGGTTAGTTCACCCAAAAATTGATTGATTGATTGAAAATAAATGACAAATAAATTAGGCTATGTCATTTATTACTCACCCTAATGTCGTTCCACACCCGTAAGACCTTTTTTTGATATTTTTGATAAAATCCGATGATCAGTGCCTGCATCACCAGCAATAACACTCCCTTTTCAACGCCCAGTTCAATCATTTGTTTCGAATCAGTGGTTCAGAGCACCAAAATCACATGATTTCAGTAAACGAGGCTTCGTTATGTCGTGTTTTGAAACTTCAATAGTTCACGTGACTTTGGCAGTTTGATACACGCTCCGAACCACTGATCCGAAACAAATGATTCGTAAGCTTCGAAGCTTCATAAAGCAGTTTTTGAAATCGCCCATGAGGGTGTGGGACGACATGAGGGTGAGTAATAAATGACATAATTTTCATTTTTGGGTGAACCCTTTAAAAAAAACAGAAATAGAAGAGATGACAAGAAGAGAAAACTAGTGGGGTGGAGGAGAGCTGCAGTGAAAAGAAAAAAGCATAAAAGCATAAAAGCATAAAGCATAATTATATATATATATATATATATATATATATATATATATATATATATATATATATATTAGCAGCATTTGTTTTAATCATTATTTTCAAATGTAAATATGAAAGCCTACATGCAACAAAGTTGTTTCTGAAAACGTTTTGTGTGTTTTGCTGCACAGATTGTGAGCATGCAATATTTATGCTTTATTTGCGGTATACAAGAAATATATTTTCTTCAGCTGAAGTGATAATTTTGCCTTTCATGATTTTTCCTTCATGACTTTTATTATTTTTCCATTATTGGCAGAGCACAAAATGTTCTTGTTGATTCATGGCGCCATCGTGTGGTGTGTAAAAGCACCCAGTCCATCGCAAGGACTCTCACACAAACATCTACGGGCAATTTTAACGCTCCAATTCACTGAAAATAATAATAGGCCACAGATGATAATAATAATAATAATAAATTTCAATTGAAATACATACATAGGCAATGTACATACATGACCCAACATGCTCAATCCAGTATTTGGGTAGAAAAAAAGACCCAGCATTTATTATTATCAGTTCACTCGTTCCCTCTGTGGCATTCACTTTATGGAATAGTGAATGGATGAGCCATTTCAGACACAGCATTAGAATGACGATGTCAAACTGTATGATCCAGTTTGGTAAATGTCCATGATGCCATGAAATCAACACTGAGACAGTTTTTTGTGTGTGTGTGTGTGTGTGTGTAATATTGGCAGTGTTTTATTATAAATTACTTATAATATTATTGTAATATAATATAATATAATATAATTATTATTTATTATTATTTTTTAAAATTAATGTCTCTCGTTATCTCTAATCAAAATAACTTCCCCTCCCTCTTGCAGCGACATCTCTTCTCTTCTTTGATGACGTGTTTACTGACACAAGGGCATGACAACCTGTCACTCACAACCAACAGCAAACCACAACAACCCCACCTCCTCCCCCTATCTAAAAGAGTATCCCAACTTCTGTTTCATGCTGACTTTAATGGGTAGATGACATGATCTGTCTACAAGGATATGGATACAACATAAGCTCATAGTAATTGGGAGACTACATGGAATATTTGTTCTTTTTTAAAAATAATTAAGTAAATTGTGATTTGAAAGGCCATTTAAAATTAGATAGATAAACTTTGACCTGAAAAAGTCTTTCAGGGTGTACGGATGAACTTATTGTCTTGAACTTATGTCTTGCTTAATTGGTAGTGGGAGGCCAATTAAGCAAGACATTGCGCCAAAAAAGTAATCTCTGACCTGACGCATAACGCATTGATGAACGCGGAAGAATTTTTAAAGAGAAATATCGGAGGATTTCGATATAAGAGAAGAGGAGCTTGAGTTTGTTGGCCAGCCCTATTTGTTTGAACCGCGAGAGGCATCTAAGCTTACACTACTCCTTTGTCCTATGTCATACATCACGTCAGAAGTTACTCTTCTGGCCGTCTGCCGGAAGCTAGTTATTTTAGTTTATCAAGTTTTAAATATGGATTTTTTTCTTACAAAAATCCATCGCTTCGCTTCAGAAGGCCTTTATTAACCCCCTAGAGTCGTATGGATTACTTTTATGATGGATGGATGCACTTTTTTGGGCTTCAAAATCATGAGCGCCATTCACTACCATTATAAAGCTTGGAAGAGCAAGGATATTTTTAAATATAACTCTGATTGTGTTCGTCTGAAAGAAGATAGTCATATACACCTAGGATGGCTTGAGGGTGAGTAAATCATGGGATCATTTTTGGGTGAACTATCCCTTCAAGGCAAGTGAGTGTACGGATGAACTGTACGGATGTACGAATGAACTGACGCTGTCATGCCGTGGTCTGCCTGAATTACGCTTGAGCTCCATTCAGTCGCTCAATCTACATTAAAAACTAATTAGACCACTCAGAACCCAGACTCCCAAGAAACCCAGTTCCACCTCAAACTTAACACAATTGGTTGCGCCAGTGTTTCTAAGCTAAGCTGGTCGTAATTTTGTCATGTGTGTTTGATTATGGAAACATACAAAATGTCAATTCCAGGGCTTCATGAATGGTTGAGAACCATTGGCTGTAAACCATAAGTAATTCATAAAAAAGAGACACTTCCAGATCTGGTGCACAGGAAAAATGCTCCAGCAATTAAAAAAGATGTAGTATAACAAATATTTGTAGCTACAGTTTTATTCAGCAGTATATTTTTCTTTTACTAATTAATTAACAAATAATACACAATTAATTAATCAAATTATATTATGTAAACAATCATTCCAGCTTCAAAAGTTTTGTGTGTTACAGTAAAACAAAAGTTCTTAACTTTGAAATATGTGCACAGAATCTCTAAATAAATGTTTGAATTTAACACACTCTCTCACACACACACGCACACAGACAGAGAGAGAGAGAGAGAGAGAGAGAGAGAGAGAGAGAGAAATGAACTCACTCTATCATGACGACATCAAGTACTGGCTCATTGCCTTAATGCATTTAAACATCTTCAAAAACATCATAATTCAGCCTTTAAAGCATCGTAAACAGGCACTCACGCACACGGCCGTTGGAGGGAGTTTGATGCTTGACTCAAATGCTTTTGTGATCAGGAGTCTCGTTTTAACAGCATAATTTTCCTCACACACAGTAAATGCAGATTTATGAAGTTGACTATCCCTCACCACATGCCGTAGACGTGTGACACACATAGTGGCCAATCACACACACCACAGTCTTCTTCAGAACTGACAAATTATAGAGAGAGAGACAGACAGATATGGGGGCGGGTGTTTGGAGTGTCTCTCTGCTTGTTGACTGCAGATTCTCTGTAATTGGTGCAAAATTGCTCAGATTCGTCATATTTATAATTAGACAGAGTGTTTGTGCTGGAACTGGGCCAAAGGAGTTCTTCAGCGCCAAGAATCTTCATTAACCAGAAACACTCAAACAAAGTTAAAAGAACTTACATGTCAAAACCTTTTTCCAAATACAAACTACATTGATTAACATGAACTTGCAATGAAAAATACTTCTACATCATTTATTAATCTTAGTTAATGTTAATTTAAACATTTAGAAATACATTACCGAAATCAAAAGTTGTATCTGTTAATATTGTTTAATATACCTGCACAAACAAATTTGTATTTTTAACTAACATTAACAAAGATTAATAAATACTGTTTATTTATTGCTAACAATGAGCAATAAAACAAATGTTTTGCTCTTTGTTTGGTTATTGCATTAACTAATATTAACAATGTTAACTAATGGGACCTTATTGTAAAGTCTTAGCAAAATAATTTTAAATGTTACAAAATATAAAATAAACCAACTAAAATAAACATTTTGCCTATAACATTTTGCTGCTTAAAGGGTTAGTTCACCCAAAAATGAAAATGATGTCATTAATTACTCACCCTCATGTCGTTCCACACCCGTAAGACCTTTAATCATCTCCGGAACACAAATTAAGATATTTTTCATAAAATCCAATGGCTCAGTGAGGCCTGCATTGCCAGCGAGACAATTAACACTTTCAGATGCCCAGAAAGTTACTAAAGACGTATTTAAAACAGTTCATATGACTACAGTGGTTCAACCTTAATGTTATGAAGTGACGAGAATACTTTTTGTGCACCAAAAAAACAAACAAAAAAAACCCCGACTTTATTCAACGATATCTAGTGATGGGCGATTTCAAAACACTGCTTCATGAAGCTTTGAAGCTTTACAAATCTTTTGTTTCGAATCAGTGGTTCGGAGTGTGTATCAAACTGCCAAAGTCACCTAATTTCAGTAAACGAGGCTTCGTTATGTCATAAGTGTTCTGAAATTTCAGTGGTTCACCACTGGGAATGCTCTGCCAATAAATCTCTGATTCAAGCATAAGCTTTTTAACATCTTTTTTAGGTTTTTTCGTGCAAGCATGTTTGAGCTTCCGTTTACCATATCTGATGAGTTCTATGTACTGTGCTGATTAATGTTTATATGTAAAGAAAAGCTTAAATCAATTCTGTTCATCATATAAAGCAATCATGTCTTTTCAGAAGTCTTGGATTAAACCACCCAATTCATACACTGTAAAAAATAATTTTTCAAAATTGGAAAGAAAAAAAAAAAGATTGTTGGAGTATGTTTTACAAGAAAATACCATTTTTATTTACAAATTTCATGTTCAATTCAATGTTAGCCCATTTGTCTTTTCTTTGTATTTCTTTGTGAAAGTTACTAGATATGTCTGAGTGAAAATTGAAAGTAAATCCTATTGAAAGTATTGTAAGTAAATCCTACACCATTTTTTTCAGTCTATGGATTAATGTTACGATGTCTTTATGAACTTTTTGAAGCATCGACGTTATTGAGTTAATGGACTTTAAATGGAGGGACAGAAATCATTACAATATATATTCATATGTGTTCCGAAAGAAGTCTTATGGGTTTGAAACCACATGTCGATGAGTAAAAGAATTTTAATTTTTAGGTGTCCAAAACTGACCCTTTAAACTCTTCAATCACAAGAGAGTCTCTAAGATGCAGAGATGGTTGGATGGACGGACAGAAGGAAAACATTCTTTCAGTTCTGGTTTCTTCAGTGTTTCAGAGTTGCCTGAGAACAGCAGGTGTCTTTACAGCATGCAACACAACTTTCCTTCCTTTCAACAGGAAGTTGTAGAATACAGGGCCAAATAATCAGGAAAAACAGAGGAGCTTGTCGCACACCGGTGTGTCCCTGCTGAGATCAGACTCCCGGGTCGTTACAGCACACTAGGAGAGCAGCAAGATGGAAAATGCTAAACATTTCATTAAGACGAGAATGCTTTTCCCCACTCTGCCTAGCGGCCCGGAGAGTCAATACATCAAAACCAGTGCACGCCGGAAAATATGCGTGAGTTTAAGATGAAACTAATTACGAGAGACTTTAATCTCCTCGCCGAGAGCTTCACCTATAACTCTGATAATCTGCTCTGTTTAATATGCTGGAAAAAAACACTTAGGAGACATCGATCATTCTGAACGCCTCCAGGCAAGGGCTGGTGCCAAATGTTTGAAAACACCATAAAATTAGAGTGTTTCACAGTCAAACAGACATCGGTGGCTGTAAAATGGATTGTCTCTAAATGGTTCTGTGAAGTTGCTATTTAGTGTAAGTTAAACTGGCAAAGTCATTTGACGCAAGGGTCAATTCACATTCATGTCATTCTTCTTGCTTCTTCACAGAAACTAGTTGATCCAGAGCTGCTGTGCGACATGGAACATGACAGATGATAATTCCCAGCAATGCACAATAAAGAACAAATATAGTGAAGAATGAAAGACTGTGTACATTGAGGCTCTGTAAGCTGCCTAACTAGAAAGCATTTATGACATCATAGGTGCCATAAAAGGCAAACATTTTTTGCCATAAATTGCCATAAAGCACACTTTTCTTGGCATTGAGCCTCAGCCCAAGCTTCTTCATGTGCGACAGAACAACATCTCGATGCTGGACTGCCAACTGTTCTGTTTGAGCTAATATCAACCAGTCGTCGATATAGTTCAGTGTGCGGATGCCCTGGAGTCTCAACGGAGCCAGAGCTGCATCCACGCACTTCGTGAACGTGCGGGGTGATAGAGATAGGCCAAAGGGAAGAACCTTGTACTGGTAAGCTTCGCCCCCGAAAGCAAACCTGAGGAACTTCCTGTGATGAGGATGGATGGATACATGAAAGTATGCGTCTTTCAGGTCTATCGCCACAAACCAGTCCTCGGACCTGATCTGTGGGATAATCTGTTTGAGTGTAAGCATTTTGAACTTTAGCTTTCGTACAGATCGATTTAGCACACGTAGATCTATGATCGGACGTAACCCTCCATCCTTCTTTGGAACAATGAAGTAGCGGCTGTAAAAACCCGACAGCTTGCTGGAAGGAGGAACCCTTTCTATAGCTCCTTTTTGCAAGAGTGTCGTAACCTCTTGTTCCATAACCAGAGACTGCTCTAGGGGCACCACTGTAGGAAGGACCCCGTTGAACCTGGGCAGCCGAGAGCCGAATTGTATTTTGTAACCCTGTTCTATAATGAGCAGCACCCATTTCGAAATGTTCGGGAGACGTTTCCATTCTTCCATAAATTCTACTAAGGGAACCAGTCTCTCGAGACTAGTCTCTGGTGTTTTTTGAGCACTTGGCCCGTCGGTCTGATGCGGTGCACCGGCAGTCAGACGGATCAGGTGACGACCGACCCTCCTCGGAGGATCGGTGGAGACCGCTGCGCCCTGACGCACACTGGGTGGCAGGGTTGGCAGAACGGCCCCCTGAGGGCACCGAAGGGGAACAGATACCAATTTTAAAACCCGAACCCCTCCAGAGGGGGCTGCCCTCATAAGTCCCGGACATCTGGCGTCAGGACTTCTTCTTTGAAGCCTTCCGGGAAATAATGACGGTCCTCAGATCCGCCTTACCCCCGGAAGGCTTCGCCTGTGCCGACCGCCTCGGTCCCCAAGGTCTCTGCGGGGGAGCACGGGTGGCCACACTGGCCTTCTGTTGCGCTCTATGCACCGAGGAGCTGGCTGTCGGCTGGGGCTGCTCCCGCTCAGCAGCCCCGGGGGGATGAGAGCGGCGGGGAAGAAATCTCTGGAAGGCCGCAGACTGTTTACGCGTCTCCTGGAACCTATCGACGACAGATGACACTGCGTCGCCGAATAGGCCCACAGGAGACAACGGCGCATCCAGGAGGACGTTCTTATCTCTGTCCTTCATGTCTGACAAGTTGAGCCATAAGTGCCTCTCCGTGGCCACCAGGGCTGCCATAGAGCGGCCGATTGACTTGGCCGTCTCCTTGGTGGCCCGGAGAGCTAGATCTGTCGCTTTTCTGAGCTCCTTAATTGACTCAAATGTCGCCTCCCCACTCTCATCTATCTCCCCTAGCAGGTCAGCCTGGTAAGCTTGCAAAATGGACATAGTATGGAGGCAAGCTGCAGCCTGACCTGCTGCCGAATAAGCCTTGCCCACCAAGCCCGATGTTGTTCTTAGAGGCTTAGTGGGCAGTGTCGGGGTCTTGAGGGAAGATGCAGACTCGGGCGAGAGATAGCTCGCAAGCGTTTCTTCAACCTGAGGCATCGCCCCATAGCCGTGGTGTTTCAGCCCCACGATGTTACTATACGTCGATGTCTGGGGGCTGAACACACGATATTGGACGGGTCTCTTCCACGACCTCGACACCTCGGTGTGGAGGTCGGGAAAAAACGGCAGACCCCGACGCTGGGGTAGTGACCGTGCGGGGAGAAAGCGCTCATCAAGTTTGCTTTTTGGCTTAGTTTCACTTCTCTCCGCGGGCCAGTCTATTTTTAACTTATCGACTGCCCTAGTCACTACCTCCAGCAGCTCCTCATAAGCTGGAGATGCGGATGGCGGGTCCTCATCTCCAGTCTCGACACTCATTACGTCAACCTCCTCGGAGGAAGATATGTTGAGTGCCGGTGTCTCCCTCCGGGGGGAAGAAACCGCAGCGCGTGCTTCTACCGCCAAAGGAGAGACACTGGGTCTGGCAGGTAAGGGGAGCGATAGGGCTGGGCCCGTCTCTCCCCCCTCTGCCAAATCCATCTGTGATCCCCACGAATGCAGCCTCCGCTGTGCCTCAGCAGCAGCGGGACCTGATCCGCGGGGAACACTCGCCGCGGCACCCTCCTCAAAGAGCACCCGGTGTGATCTTAACACTCTGAGAGTGAGCCGTTCGCAATGTACACAGACAGCCCCCTCGAGAGCTGCCTGTGCATGCTCGACTCCCAGGCAAACAACACACATCTCGTGTGTGTCCCCACCCGAGATGAATCGCGTGCAGGGAGACGCACACTTGATGAACTGCTGCTTATCTTTTCTTTTTTCTGCCATTTTTATATATATATATATCTTATTGTGTGAGTGCTTTGGAACTCTTGTCCTCAGACAAAGAGATCGCTGTAGTGTAGCAGACAAACAACACTAAATAAGACACACAAGATACAGAGAGCGCTTGCTGAAGACAACAGAAGCTAGCGTTCTTTGTTCTGGGTATGCTTTATAGTTTCCTGGTCCGTGACGTCACCCGCCTCTGACGTCTCGTCTCATCATTGGTTAGATACAGAAGTGCTTCACGACGCAATCACGCAGAGGGTTCCCATCACATCATTCGACGTAGCGTCGATAGTTCCCACGAAAGGGAACCAACATAACGTGACACTCCAATTATGTCACTGCTGCTATTTAATTACATAACTTATTTTATATTATGTACATACAGCATTATACACTTCAAACATATGTCTATGTGGATGAAACATGAGAATTTCATTTAATACCAAAAAGTATCATTAAACAAATAGTTTACACAAAAAAATGTTTTATGTTAATTAGAGTATTATGCCATTAGTTTAGTCAGAGTGCACTATTAGTATGACACAAAGAGTTGCTATGGAGCGTTCCGGTCACTTACAAGGATGCTGTCTTAGAAGATAGACTGTAGGCCTATATAATATAGACAGCAGCTCAATGCTTGGGAACAGAGCTGTGTTTTTTTTTTGTTTGTTTGTTTTTCTTTTTTTCCCCCCTAACAATAGCAGCAGATGGAAACACACACACACACCCTGACCGTGCCCTGGTTAATTGATAGAGTGTGTGTTGCATCTGTCCAAAGATGTGAATTTTTTCTCCATGTGCTGCTCGTCGCCCCTCCATCTGTCAGGTTAACATGGTAATTACTTTCCTCTCTGAGATAAACTGTTATAAAGCTTGGCAAAATAAAACAAGATGACACTGTCCTCTGACATCAACATAGTCCTGATTTTATGAGAGAGATCTCAGATTGTGATAAAGTCCTAAAATCAGCTTTGTACGATTAAAGGATGAATGCACAGATATAGATGCACATGAAATTTATTTTGTAAAAATTGATAAGTCATGGCAACATAGGTTATGTTTTTCCATCACTTTAACTGATCAAAATAATTTAACCAATTTCTACTTCATGGTTTAAGTTATTACTAAATTCAACACGACATTTTTTAATGACATGTACAGCCAATTTATTATACTAAATTTAAGGCAGCAACTGAAAATAAGTTGAATTAGTAGGAATTTTTTTTTTACAGTGTATTTATTACAGTGTATTATTTATCTCTCCAGCTATATATATGTGTGTGTGTGTGTGTGTGTGCTAATGTTCCCATTAAGTCATAAAAAACGTTATTATTATTTTTTAATGTTTACACTGTGTTGATTGCAGTAAATTGCACGACACAGGAGAATGAAACAAAAACTTGAAACTGAACATAAACTTACCAAACAGCAGTTACACAAACAATACTAGACAAGAGAACAATGAATCATGAGGGATATATTATATATGTAGTGATTTTGGATTAGCCTCACAGGAGAGCACCACAAAGTGTCCGCCCATCACATCCCTCCTTTCCATACTGTGGAACTTGTTGCATTGTCCCAAAATAGACAGTTAAATAAAACAATGTCTTTAGGACCTTGGAAACACTTTATTTCTTTTACAAACCTTTCTCAAAGTCCTCGTGGCAGTGTTCTGAACCCTCTGAGTCCAAACTTGATGTCAAGTTGCTGAGGTATCACCCAGATGTCCATTTCTGTGTCAGTGGGTGAGATTATATTGGCTGTTGCCAGGTGCGGTTTCCACTGTGTGCACAGTTACATGGATGAATAAGGAGATGTATAGGACATGTTCCTTATAGTTTTCCTGTCCATTTTTGTGGTTTCAAGTCAATATGTATAGAGATTGTCTTTTTCGTGGAACATTTCTTTGTTCTTGCTGTGTTCTAGCCAGAACCGGTTTGGTAGCCCTGGGAGTCCATGGCCATTCACACCTTGGACTCAGGCATGGAGGGCTGAGGTGAACAAAGGCAACTCGTGATGTGATTAGCCTGTGATCAATGGACCGTTGATGTCGTCTTTCCTGTCGTCTTTAGTTGTTGTTGAGGGTCCTATGACACCCTTTTGTCTTAATTACAGTGGGACAAAAGGATGTCTGTTGTGAAGCTCTGGTGCCATCATGTCTGCTGTTCACTATATATATATATATATATATATATATATACACACACACACACCAGGGCTTAAAAACGAAAAAAAAATTCAATCGTTTCACTCCGAGCAGAATCGGTATTTTAATGTTTCTGTTCCAGCGTTCCTTCTGTATTATTAATGTTCCGAAACCGGTTTGATTAGAAAAAATAACGGTTAATAACGTTATTTTTATTTGATTTTTTATTTTTGCATGTAGCCTACTTAATAATAATAATAATAATAATAATAATAATAATAATAATAATACGTACAGCATTTTATTTATTAAAAAATAAAGAGAGTCTTGTATTTGCCGTCTTAGCCAATAGGCCTACAATTAGCTATCTTTTATAACAAGATTCTGTCCAAATGTAAACCTGTTAAACAAAAGGAAAAACAACGGTTTATAAATTAAAGTATTTTTTTCAAGATATTTTAAAATGTTTGCTGCATGGTTAAAAATACCGACGCTATTCCTGAGAGGAAAAAAGATAATCTATGTCGCACTTTATTATTAGCCTACATTCAGAAATAGCCTAATGTAATTTATCGGTATAAATAAAGTAAAATGTTTACAAATAGCCTAGCCTATATAGCTTTGTTTATAATGTTTGTAAACATAAATTATGAACAAAACTGCCCTATTTTATTTTACCACAAAACCTCTAAAGTTAACAGGCTATTCAGGCTATATAAGTCAAGCCAAAACGAAAAAAAAATCTCTTTTCTTTTTTAACGCCATTCCAGCTTCTATTGCTATATTCAAGGCGAGAAACAGGTTTATTTATTAGAAATAAAACTAAATAAGATGCAAAACAAATTAATTTCAAGTGAATCTGGAGCCTACCTTTCTCATGAGTCCAACTGTTTCCATTTTCGAGACGAATGCTAAACTATTATTTATTATGTAAGCTTTGTACTTCACTTGCATTATCGACATCATCCTTCACATAACAGCACAGTCAGGCGGTGGTCACGGGTGGTAAACGGCAGATTGTATTACAGAACTGAAATGAGCAGTGTAACGTTTTATATGTTTGGTTGATTGTATTTTATTTAAATATTTAACAGGCTGCGAGCGATATAAATAAGCAATGCAAGAATTTGTGTGTGCGCGCGACCACTGGATTGTTTTTTCCTTCTAAGAGAGTAAACTGTAATTTATGGTCATACAGGTAAAAGCAAGACACATTCATACATTTACAAAAGACACTCAAATAACGAAAACAAGCAGAATGTCTGTTTCCTTTCCTAGATCTTTGGAGTGCGCCACAGTGAACCACTTTCGTTTTGTTAATCTGTAGAACTAATTATTAAGTGAAATATTTCGCGTAGCCTATAGGCCTAAATATTCCCTTTTTTTTTATATGTGTTATGTAGGTAGGGTGACCACCCGTCCCACATTTTGCGGGACAGTCCCGAAATTGGGAGCTTTGTCCAGCGTCCCGCAAGACTTAAGTAGTGTCCCGCATTTCATTTCTGTATTATAATTTTTTTTTTTTTTTTTTTTTCCATCCCTGAAATTACAATACCACAGTGAGAAATATAATAAAAACTGTGACTGGCATTTAAAAATCTATTTGTGCAGCCGTCATATTCTAGCTGTGGAAATAACTAACCAATGCAATCATAGAGAGAGGTTTTCCCGCTGATGATGAGTGGACAGCACAAAGGAATAGGCTATGTGCGGGCCTAATCAAAGTCGGTAAACACAACTACACCAGCAAGGATTTCATCTCACATACTGGATAAGAACCTCAAGAGCTGCTCAAAGCTGCCCAAACCGATGATTTAAAGCATGTAATCATCCATCCTGATGTTAAATATTTACAACGAACATGCGTCGATCCCGTGGATGCTCGAGCGGCACCCATGGAAATGGTCGAGCACCTACGGAAAAACATTAGATATTCTCCATTCGTTTTAACCAATAAAAAATTGATTGCGACTTTCAGACACAACTTTCTTCTCACGTTAATAGTTAATTTAATGTGGGTTCTATGGCGTTATTATAATGAAAAATGTCGAAAGCGCATTATTTTAACACAAGTACATCAAATGCATGTGCAGGAATCTCTCCGCTCACAGGCGGATTCCCTTCTCGCACAAAACTGGACGCGCGCGTTCTCGCTCAGATATTACATGTGCGTTGTCCTCCTGCATGTGCAGCCGTGAATCTAGAATTGTCTTCTCTCCAGGATTTAATGTTGCCAGAAGCGCAACATTATAGTGTGGGCACCCACCGCTAGAAACATTAATCGGCGCATATGCCAAGTTTGCACACAAATGTAAATCAATATTTACATAGTGTAGTAGTTGTAAATTTATCTGTCTCACACATGTCCCGCATTGTCCCGCAAAATCACATTTACTGTCCTGCAACAGATCAATAGCCAGGTGGTCACCCTATATGTAGGCCTATAGTTTTTTTGTTTACTATGTTCACAGAAGTGCTGCAGATGCGTGATGTGACGTTGTGTGAACTCATGTTCTACATATCCTGCAATTTTTGCTGGTTTCAAAACGCACAACAAGCTGCATACTTGACATTCATTTTCACTTAAATGTAGGCCTAATGCTTGGCGGTTGGTGACATATATCATCGGAAAAACTAATGCCAGGGCATTGCCATTTTGACTTACCTAACCTATGATGACTTGACAGCTGAGCCTGAGCGCGTCAGCGCGGGCATTTCACTCACGTTGGATGCGTCAGCGTCACATTTGCATAGGCTGTATTATTTGAATTGATTGGTTGACTGCCAAATCAAAATATTAAACAGAACGATAAAATAACGTTATTAACCGGTTAATGGCCATTTCAAATTAGCGTTTCTGTTCAGAACGATTAAATTTGATTTCGTTTCCGTTTCTGGTTACGTTACGGGCAAAATTTCGTTCGTTTCCGGTTTTTGTTCCTTGAACCGGTTCAGAGCCCTGATACACACACACACACACACACACACACACAGACATGCACACACAAAGACTAATGACTTAACAGGGAACGCCTGTGCATAATCAAACAATGAATGATACATGACACATAGATGAGGGAACCAATCAGAACAAGACACATGAATAGTGGAAGCACATGGCAGGATCACATGAGGAGCAAGGGAAACACATGACAAACAGGAAACAGGAAGCATGACACGGCCTTGACAGTGGAGCACTGGTGGACCTGGGCGGACCTGGGCTGTAGAGCACTGGATGATGCCATGGTGGATCAGGTGTCCATGGTAGAGCCAGCAGCGATGAAGACCATGGCAGATTTGGTGGGTCAGGAGGCCGTGGTGGAGCAAGGACAGGCAGAGAGTTCAGGAAGGGACAACGCCGCCTCGGGAAGAGCTGTAGTTGTCGCTGTCACCTCGGGAGGAGCTGTAGAGGTTGCCACCACCTCGGGAGAAGTGTATGCGGCCCACACACACCAGATGGTGATTCCCATTACAGGCAGTGCAGACAGCAGTGGCAAGGACTCTGGGACCACAGGATTGGGAGCACTGCCGTGTGATCCATGGTCGGCACAGGACCAGCCTTTGTGGCCTGGAGTATTATACCCCCCAAAAAAGTTTTTTAGAAGACTCTGGGCATCAAGAGGCTCTGGCGTGGCGGCCATGACGTGAAGAGGCTCTGGCGTGGCACCCATGACGTGATGAGGCTCTGCCGTGGCAGCCATGACATGACGAGGCCCTGGCGTGGCGGCCATGACATGACGAGGCTCTGGTGAGGCGGCCATGTTGTGACATGGCTCAGGCTTGATGGTCATTGGTATTCGGGCCACGACATTAAGAAACATTGGCTGAGCAGCGCTGACGTGGCTTGAATCTGCCGTGGCGGCCATGACGTGAACAGGCTCTGGTGTGGCAGGCATGACATGAACAGGCTCTGGCTTGGCAGGCATGGCGTGAACACGCTCTGGCTTGACAGGCATATTGGCTGAAGACTCTGGCTTGGTGGTCATGATGGCCGGAGGCTCTGGCGTAGAGGGTACTGTGGGATTGCGGGGCTCCTCGTCCCCAAAACCCACAGTAAATGATAAGCCACTAAGCATAGTCTATATGTTAAGCTAAAGTCCATTGGAAATTGCTCTCAAGCATAAGGTAACTAAGAAAGTCATTAAATCCATGGTGAAAAAATGTCCTTTAAGGCAACATCATACCTTGATGGAGGCGAAGTAGGGTGACTGCTGGGTTCATTCTTGTTGGGTCTAGTATTCTGTAATGATGTCCACTTAAGGCAAGTTGATTACAACCCATGTGCAGTTTTATTGAACATAATCCAAGGTGAACAAGACAAAGACTTGGCTTTACACAGAACCATAAACTAAACTTGAACCTGAACAAACTCACCAAACAGCGGTTACACGAACAATACTAGACAGATCAATGAGACATGAGGGCTATATACTGTATATACAAATACTAATAACTTAATAAACACCTGTGCATAATCAAACAATGAACCAATGAGAACATGACACATAGACAAGGGAACCAATCAGAACAAGACACATGAACAGGGGAAACACTTGACAGGATCACTCCCTTCATCAGTTTGCATTGGCTGCCAATAGCTGCTCGCATCAAATTCAAGGCTCTAATGTTTGCGTACAGAACAACCACTGGCTCGGCACCACTATACCTAAACTCACTACTTCAGACTTATGCGCCCTCCAGAAGTTTGCGTTCTGCAAGTGAACGGCGCCTTGTGGTGCCACCCCAAAGGGGCACAAAATCACTCTCACGGACCTGAGGTGGAGGCAGAGTGCTGGAGGACTGAGGCAGAGCCGGTGGGACTGAGGACCAAGACAGAGCTGAAGGGAAAAAGGAGCCCGACAAAGCCGAAAGGGTGGAGGGACGAGGTGCTCCTAATGGAAGAGCCGAGGGACTGAAGGGAGCCAGCGAAGGTGTAGCTGAGGAACTGGATGGCTTAGATAGAGGAGGCGGGAGAGGGAAGCTGGGTGGGACCATCAGCTACGAAGGAGACTTGGAACTGGACGGGACCAGCGGAGACGTAGGAGACTTGGAGCTGGGCTGGACCAGCGGTGACAGGAGACCTTGGGAAATTACCTCTTCCAATTCCTCAAACCATTTTATAGGGACCTGGCACTTTCCGAGTCTGATTCGTTCATTTACCTTTGTGTTTCTATTTGCAAATGTCCTTCTCTTTTTCTCCGTTGGTTTTGCTTTATACATTTTCTGTATGTGTCCTTTTCTGTGACATTGTCTGCACTCTTTCTCTTTAAACCAGCATTTAGTAGGGTCATGTGACTTTTTGCCACATCTGAAACATACCAGAACTTTTTCATTTCGGTTTGTTGCAGATTTATTTATGTGACATTCAGCTGTTGCCGTTAACGTCATTAGTGGCTGTCTCCATAGAGACACTTAGTTCTAGTGCTCGCATTTAAGTTTGTTCTCTCTAAGTAAGGAGCATTATTTGTGTGCTCTTACTGTGCAAACCACAAACAAGCAGGGCCGGCAAGTGCCTATAGGGGAAATAAGCAGCCGCCTAGGGTGGCAAGAAAGAGAGAGATTTAATTTTTGATTTTTATTTATTTATATATTTATTGGGCATTCATTTGGAATTATTGCACTTATGTCAACAAGTTATCACTCCATTAGTTATTCTAAATCTAAATTAACTTTCCTTCATTCTACCTAGTAGTGATCGCTTTCTCGCGGTCTCGCATACTCTGTTTATAGGGAGTGTGGTACTGACCGCACATTTTATAAAACGAGATACAGTATTTGTCAATGATGCTTATGATCTGTTGCGCACCAAATCCTCCAACATCATCCTGTCAGTCATCTCTCCTTACTATCTTCACATAGACCTAATAAGTGAAATCTAATGTAGGCTACTCTAATGTAACCGACTACCACAGGCTAACCATGTCCCTTTAGGGGCTCTGTAGAATGCGTTATTCATTTTCCATGCCTTTCTGAATTAGGAATTAGGCTTCGGGCACATCTCTAATCCTGAAGGCACCTCATGTAGCTTAAACGAGGACCACCACCTGAAAAAAAGTTACAACACAACCCAACGTTGGAAAGAAAAAAATAACCCAGGATGTTTTTCAGAGTATAGTGGAAACATTTTGGGCTGCACAATCCACACACACACACACACACACACATACACACACTGTCACTAATGAGTTTCAGCAGCTATTTATCAACTTCAGCCAAGAGTTTCCTTATTAATTTCCCAACACCCTCCATTTCCTCTCATTCTCTCTCTCATTATTGAGTGAGTGAAGCTCAGAGCAGATAAGCTGCCACTATCTGAGGGGGAGAGACATCAGATGGATTGTGGGTAATAGTGGTGTGGCGGTCAGTGGCGTTGGGCATTTCCTGCTGTCAGAACTTGATTTTAGAATAAGGAATACCCCAAAATAAAAGTTATTTTGTTCTTTACTCACACTTGGCCTCAGACAGTGTCTTTGACGATGGGGATGCAGGCCTCCGTTACCTGCAATAATCCTGAGCAATGTCAGATTGTTACAACAAAAGATAGATGAACTAAGCATCAAAGTTAGAGCCTGCTTTGAGTATTGGGATGCAGGTCTCCTAGTGCTTACTGGAACTTGGCTTCACCTGGAGATGCCCAGCTTGCTGATAGAGGTACAAGGCTTTTCTCTTATTCTGGCAGATAGATCTGTCACCTCGGGGAAGAGCAGAGGCGGTGCCATCTGCATGTTTGTAAATGACCGATGGTGTAACCATACGACAGTTACATTTAGTCCTGGTCCGAAAAAAACATTTAGTCCTGGTCCGATTAGCGTTCAGATTGGCAATTTTATCACTGAACCAAAAGATACCGAACCTAAAGGCATAGGGATACGTTCACAACCTGATTGGTCGGATTTTATGACGTATTGCCTATTTTGAGACGGAACTTACCGAACATCCAAAACAATGCTGTGTGCTGAGGTAAATGCGCTTGTTGTGTGTGCGTAGCCTGCATATGATGGTATTTTGGCCAGCTGGGAACTCGTGAAGAGCTTATAAAATGTGTAAAGGTGTCCAAACAGCGGCGAATTCCTCCGCCACACACCAAAACGATCTGCTGCGTGGAGACGCGCGTCTGATGCCTGTGATGGGCAAACTCACTACTATGATGAGAGAACCCGATATGCGTGAGGATTCTGTCGTTTTTAGGGTCTCATCTTCCTGTTTTTGGTTCGTTTACATGTCTTTGGTCCGTGTTGCGTTCATATATCATTCGAACCGCACCAGAGTTCGTTTGGAAGCGGACCGAGACCCATCTTTTCAGCGGTCTCGGTCCGCTTGTTTGGTGCGCACCAGGGTTCGGATGGCAGCGTTCACACGTTCAAATGAACCGCACTAACAGAGCAATCGCACCAGGGTTCGTTTTAATCGAACCAAACGTGACAAGTGTGAACACACCCTAAAAGATTTCTGAAAACTTATAAGATTTTCAAAATGTGAGAGACCACAAACATGAGGACAAAAAATTCTAGATTTAACCGTTTTGCTCCTATAGTGTGCGGTGTGCCATTATGTGACAAACACAGCACACCACACACGAACAGATTTTCAACCAGAGTCCCGACTGTGAACATGAGAAATCTCACAAAATCTCTCGAGACTTCAGAGTAAACATGACGGAAGATAGGCAGGAAGAAATTGCGATGATAGTGTTTGGAATGTTTTTTGTATGTTTTACTGGACACGTTGTATAAATAATGTATGCTGTTGCCACAAATCAACAAGCTGATCCTCCATCTCTGCTGTCCAAATCCATTTAACTTTGTGCTGCCCCATGACTGCATTTGTTATGCTTCTGTCTTCTGTCAGCTCGCTTTCTGATTGGATATTGTTTCGTTTCACATCATAATCTTTAGAGCGTGCGGGCGTTTGTCCTCAGGGTTCCCCCCACACATCAGGATTTCTGATCGTAAATATTCAACATGTTGAATATTTCCGATTCGCTATCGGGGCGCCTCCGACGTTCTTCCGAGCAGATTCAGTCACTCTTAACATACCTCACACCACAGGAAAATCTGATAAGATAATCTGTAGAACCATCAAGATAATCGGGACATTACCTAGGATTGTCGGAAGGGAGAAATCGGCCCAGAAACAGCCCGATTATCTTGTATTGTGTACCCAGCATAAAAGTGGAGTGGAACGCTGAAGTACCACCAGCCCTGCACATTTTGTATGTGTCCCTGATCTGTCACACCTGACTCAATTCATGAGCTCATTAGTAGACCTGAAATGGGTGTGTCAGATATAGGGAGACATACAAAATGTGCAGGGCTGGTGGTACTCCAAGACAGGTTTGAGAACCACCGCCTTAGATAATAATGATTTCAGACCGGTCATGTTAACGTCTTTGGTTATGAAATGCCTTGAAAAATGCATTGAGTCTATGTTAAAAGCAGAGGTTGCTATCAATTTAGATCCTTTACATTTTGAAGGGAGAGGAACTAAGGATGCTATTAACAACATGCATGCACTTGATTCTGAAACATTTAGAGGGTCATAAGGCTTATGCTCGTGTACTTTTTATCGATATTAGCTCTGCTTTTAACACTATTCAACCCCACTTGTTAATTAAAAAGATGAACCAGTTGAGTGTAAACCCTTTTATTATTAAGTAGTATTTTTCCTTTTTAACTGAGAGAACTCAGTGTGTAAAAGGAAAAAATTGTCTTTCACAACAAAAAACATTAGTACAGGTGTCCTACAAGGCTATGTCAGTTTACACTTTTTACAAATGAATGCTCAAGTAAGCATTCACAAAACTACATTTTTTAAATATGTAGATGACACAGCCATTTTAAGTTTACTCTATATGCATGGCAATATTACCACCATCTATCAGTCAGAAATAAGCCAGTTTGTTGACTGGTGTGATAATAATAAGTTAATAATAAATACAAAGAAAATGGAAGAGATTGTATTCTACCCAAAATGTACAGGTGACCATCGTCAAGTGGTTATACATGACCAACACATTAATCAAACGCAGACTTATAAGTATTTGGGCATTTACAGTGCCCTCCACTAATATTGGCACCCTTAGTAAATATGAGCAAAGGCGGCTGTGAAAATAAATCTGCATTGTTTATCCTTTTGATCTTTCATTAAAAAAAATCACAAAATTCTAACCTTTCATCGAAGTAAAACAATTGAAAGTGGGGGAAAACTCACATTATGAAATAAATGTTTTTCTCCAATACATGTTGGCCACAATTATTGGCACGCCTAGAAATTCTTATGAGTAAAATATCTATAGTAACTACATGTAATGTGTGTAACAAGGACACTGTAAAATTAAAGTGTTACCAAATATTTTCAGTTTGTTTTTTTTTGTTTTTGTTTTTTTTTTGTTTTCCAGTACAAATATCTAAACATTCATAAATCAAGATAAACTTACTTGATAAGTAAAATGACTTAAGATATTAAGTCTTGTTTTGATTAAATTAAATTAATGAAAATTAAGTTTAGGCTTAAAGCAAGAAACATGTGCCAATAGAAAAATAAACTTCATACAAAAGGGAAACAAGATTATTTTTCTTACCCCATTTTTCTTTCATTTGGGGTCTAAAGTGGTTTGAAAATGTTCATGAAAATATCTTCTTTTGTGCTCTTCAGCAGAAAGAAAGTCATACAGGTATGACATGAGGGTCAGTAAATTATGAGAAAAGTTTTCATTTTTGGATGAATGATATTTTAACACATTTAAGATGAGAGATGTACACATGAGATGTACAGGATTTCATTTTTGCTGAACTAAGGCTATTTATCACACCAGTTAAACTCTTTGAATGTCCATGATTGTGCTCATCCTCCTAAAGGACCAATGCTATGTCACCTGCAAGTTTGATATCTTCCCATAAAGGAACTAATCCAGCTGTTAGTGTACAAAATAAACTACATTTTGTGAGGAGCTTACCTTAATACATTTTTCTCAATTGCTAACACACAGTTCATGAAACAATTCACCATTTTCTCACAACCATAAACACAATCTCGTAACTACACACCAACTTGTACAAATCTCAAATTTCCATGTCAAAATCAAATATTTCAGTCAAAAAACGTATTTAATTCTGTCAAAATCAAACTTTGGCCTCAGATAACACACAAAACCTGCAAATACACAGATTACTTTCCTGCCCAGTGATCACTTCATAAACAAAAACCTCTTATTGTGATTTAAGAATAATTTGGCAGCTAGTGTCTATTACAGTATACAACATAAATGAAAGAGTGCAGATAGAGTAAAATGCAACAGTGAGCTTTACGCTGCATTCACACGGGGCGTCAGCGTCAACGCTTGTGAAGCGAGTGAAGCAATGCGACGGAACCCACAATTCAGTTCGGCAACGCATGACGTCACCCATTCAAAGTAAATGAGAAGCGTTAACGCCGACGCCCCGTGTGAATGCAGCGTTAGGAAAAATTATTTTCATTTCACTGCTGTAAAGTGATCTTGAAAATACAGTAGATTACAGTTTTTTTTTAACTGCTTACACACATTTTCAAAACTTTGCCTCTTTTTTTCAAAACTTTACACACAAATCCAAGAATTGCACACACAAAATGCAAAATGCCTCATATCTCTTGCAAAATGAAGCACTGCATTCAAAATATCACAAACACATCTCAAAAGCAAACATTTGTCTTACTTTTCAAACACATTTGCCATAATATTCTATTTTTGGATATATCATATACACACAGTTATTCAAAACCTAAAGCTCTTCTTTCATAAGCTGCTATGTACATTTCTGTACAAGATTGAAAGTAATTGGCAGAGAGATTTTGAAAAATTCACGGTAAACAGGAAAGCAAGATTGAAACCAAACTTTTTTTCTTTTTTTTTTTTACTGTAAGCATTTGTGGTTGTGAATACAGTATTGCACAGTACGTAAGAAAATATAATGCAGAATATACAGTATAAAAACCATTACGCCTATGGAATGTCCCCATAGAACATGGAAACCCAACATGTGTGTGTTGTGTGTGTGTGTTTATTGGTGGGCGAGATGGTTGGGTGTATCTAGGCTCCATCTCTCCTCCTGGCTGGGTCCGGCCACAATACTTTCTTCCACGTCACATGCTATGTTCTCTCTTGCGTATCCAACCTTGGATGGAGGCAGTGTCAGTGTCTCCACATGCCACCTCCATTGCCTGGTGAAGTGTTATGTTGACATAGGGATGACGATCATGCACTTTACAGCACCATGTGGAGAAAAATGAATATGGAAGCAAGTAAACAAGTAAACAACAGAAAAGTAAACAACAGAAAAGTTGTTCAAAACCTATAACTTGACCTTTGGCCTATTTATAGGCCTATTCTAAAGCCATGACTGGTTGGTGTTAAGTAAAGCAATGAGTGTTTGCACATGTGAGGAGTTAGTGTGAGGCACTGATGAATTAGTGTGGCATTTTGATTGGTTGTGTTTGAAAAAGGAAATCAAGATACTTCCTGTTAGATTTTTGTGTTACATAGAGAATTGTGTGTTGTGTTTTGCAAAAAGTGTTTTATGAAATTGAAAACTGAGTCGAAGGCCGAGAATTAGTGTATGGTTTTGCAGATTTGGTGTGTGGTTCTGCTGTTTGAGTGTCAGGTTTCAGAAATTGTGTGACAAGTAAAGATTTTGTGTGTAAGCAGTTGAAAAAAACTGTAAGTAGTTGATCTTACAAGAGATAAAAAGTTCAAAAAGCAAAGAACTAAATATGAACTGTGTATGCAACACAGTATACTGTCAATTACAGTAATACATAAATAAAGAAATAAATTCACCATCCTCTGCAACTTCGGCCAGATTTCGTTACAGTATACAGTACTATAGCAGTTTCTTGGTCATCTGACAAAAGACTTTCTCTACCTTCCTTGGGCAGTCGTCTCTCAGTTCTGCAAAAATACAGAATATGTATAAAAAAAAACAAAAAACAGCTACAAATAAATTTGACAATCATGAATTTGAGGCTGTACATGTGCTACAGTTTACTGGACACAGAATAGTGAACATTTTCTCATATAAAGTACTGTTACTGTGTAGCCTACTGCAATTATATTGTATGTATAAGTAGTATAAAACCCTGTTGATGATTCTAGGATGCAATTTCTAAAGCACAATCACCTGTGCTCCTGTTTATGTTATCCAGAGATTCTGATTGGTGTGTCATCATTTTTGCTACTGAATGTTTACTGATGGATAAATGTGTGCTATTTGAGTTTACATAGTGACACTTGAGTTATACTATGTGTTTGTGTTTTCTGAATGAAAACATGGTGAAACCACTGTAAAATAAGTGCATTTTTGTGTAGTGTTTTGCAGAAATCATTAAGAAAATTGGAATGTGTGTGAAAACAAGTGAAATGTGTTTATAGTTTTGAGAAATATGTCTTTGTTTTGAGAATTGAATAAATGGTTTGGGAAATTGTGCCAAATGAATCAGTTATAGTGTGTTAGCAATCAAGAAAAACTGTAATCATTTTATCAGAACAGCCCACCCACACCTGCTGAGCTCAATAAGTTCAATAACCATTAAATATGAGGCTGGGTGGTATTAAACGCTGAGGAAAAATCAACAAATAAAATCACGTGTTTCAGAGACTAGATAGAAGCAAATGATAGGGCAAATTGATAGTTGTCCTATAAGTTGTTGAAATAATGTACCTTTATGTGCTTTTCACAGCACTTCAACAGCAAAGACGGTAATGCAATAGGACATAACCATTTCATCACAAGGTTTGTTAGTCTTGGAAATGGGTATAATAACTGAAGTTTTCCACAACAGTGTATTATGCTGGTCCAAAGAGGAATGATAAATAGAGGTGAAAAGTAGAGGTACTTTAGTGCATGCATGTCCACATATTTCGTATATTACAATTTTGAAAAAGTTTCAGCTAACAAGAAACATTTACAAAACTTTGGCTAACTTTTGTTTCAAGTTTCTCTCAAAGTTATGAACAAACATAAGGTGAGCCTAGGCCCTTCTTAAAGACCCCAATGTAATTTTACAGTGAATTCGGACATACTTCTTTTGTCACATACTGTTTTTCACATCCTATATAGTAGGGAAGTATGCTATTTCACATGCAGCCTTTGTGTTTCCTTTAGTTACTGTATTTTCTTCTGTGTTTAATTTCTACGCTTTTTTTTTTTCTTTTATTTCCTTTTCAGCAACACTCACTGGACATTTCATTTTGAAGGTGTCATAAAACGTGCAAGAAGCAACATCATTTTGAAGGAATGTTGTCACAGGTATGCATTTTTTAATGAGCCTGGGTTGCAATATTGATATATGACTACTTGCAATGAATTTGATTCAATTTTACAACACTAGTACGCTACTTGGGCCCTATCATACACCCGGCGCAATGCGACGCCAGGCGCAAGAGTTTTTTGCTTGTTTGCAGCCCGACGCAGTTATCATTTTGACGTCCAGCCCCCATATTGTTTAAATAGCAAATGTACTCGCACCCATCTGTTCGCCCATGGGTGTGCTGGTCTGAAAACAAGGTGTATTCCGGTGCATTGTTGGCGCATTGCTATTTTGAGGCTGAAAACGACTGTGCCATTGACCAACAAAAACCTGGTCTAAAGTCAATGGTGCAGTATTTTTCTTTTCTTTTTTTTTTCTTTTTTTTGTTATTTACAGGGCACTTTAGTAATATGCGCCTATAGGCGGGTGCACAACGCGCGTACACTCTGCTTGTTACACACACAGGGACGCGCAGCAGCACACAAACATGCCAAATATTAAATATAAAAGGATTACAATGTAAAAGATTATTGTGCACATAAAGATAAAAATGCCTACATGTCATAATGGATAGTCATTGCATATATCAGAATTACCTATTTGCAGTTATGAAGAATGAAATTGGCTAATTATTTGACCAATCGTGGCAATACACACATGTATTTAAACTGACTCGTCAGGTTGAGGGTGTCTATATTCCGCCATGTAAGCAATCCGCCATGGTGCAAGCGCACATGGCTTTGTTTTTGGAATGGGAGATGACACTCTGATTGGTTTATTGCACGTTATGCCCAAAACACACCCATGACTCATTAAGAGACTAGGTACAACCCTTTTGGACCATGTGCCTGGCGCAATGACCATTTTTTCCGTCGTTAAATTAGCAAAAGTGGATTTGGACACGCCCTAAGTGCATCTGCGCCATGCGCTTTAGACCATGCGCTTAGGCCGTGTGTCCACCAAAGCATTTTTAGCCAGCTGAAAATGCTAGGAGCTCTGCAGAAAACACCTATCTGTGAGTGCTTGAGAGCGCTTCAGCAGCACAGCAGTTTTTTATTTATTTATTTATTTATTTATTTATTTATTTTTTTCAGTTGAGACGCTTTGTTGCTATAATATGGAATATCCGTGGCATTGTTAATTGTAACAGATTTTGCAGATAATTTGTTTCAGACTAAAAATGTTGACACAATGTAGAGTACTTGCTATGTATGTTCATGTATTGGAAAAGTACACTAGCCACTGGAAAAAATGTTTTGGTGGACACACGGCCTTAGATCGTTAAAATAGGGCCCCTTGTTTCTATTTTAAAGGCAAGACACTTCAGGCAAAATCATTGTTGTTTCATATACTTTCATATCAATTTTGAGATTGTGGGCTATTTGGCTTTTCATAAAGTGTTTCAGACTAGTGGAAAAAAATATCAAAAATACACATTTACGTATTTATTTTATTACACTTCATCTATTTGCATCTGAAGTAGGGGAGGTTCTAGACCCTTTTTAGAGGGGCTCCCTGTCTGTTGTCTCAGCCCCCCTAAAACTAGAATTACCTATCTATCACCTATCGGACCACATCCTAAAGAAAGTTTATCATTTTCTTTTTTGTGATCAACTTTTTTATTGTCTTTAGATTAATAAAATAACATCCATTCAAACAAACAAACAAACCGGGAAGGGGGAGCAACAGACATGAAAGTTTATCATTTTCATGTGTTTTTAAGTCTTGTCAGTTTAAACATTCAAGTAATTTTATGCCATTCAAGCGCAAGACACCGCGAAAAAGAACTCAATGCGGTACTCTGCGCTGTGATAGATCGTTTCTGTGCATGCACACACCTGAAGTGCACCAAATTGTGCTCTCTTTTGCAGCATCTTGAGCAAATACACACAAAATTATATCAAAACGCCTGTCTTGATGAGTATCCATGTAAACACAGTCGGTTATGTCTTAAGTAAATGTAAGTTAAGTTAAAAAAATATCGGATGTGTGTCAATATAACGGATACGTCCATTAGGTCTTAAAGCTTGGGTGCAAAACTCAGTTCCTGGAGGGCCACAGCCCTGCATAGTTTAGTTCACTATTAGTACATACTATTAGTGATATTTAATTAGAAAATACCTCATTTGCATTTTCAAACATTACATTTCAGAAAACTAGTAATATATATATATATATATATATATATATATAAAACGTTTGTACATTGCTGTACATTGCCTTAAATAGTCACACCAAAAAGCTTCAGATTTTGATAGGGAATTTTGAATTCTGTAGAAAGCTGTTATTTTTTTGGATGTCAGTCGCTTTCCTAACTAACAATTCTAACTCAATGGATTGCTATAAACGGCAGAGATGTTATGAATTTTTCATTGTGCATGATGAATGCTACATTAGCGTGTCGTCCCAAACACGTCTGCTGTTTTGAGACCCTGTGCTCTGATTAAATTGGCAAACACTCAGCAAAACATTACAACACCTCGATTATTGTGTTTTCTCATTAAACACAATCTCACTCCAGGCCTGATTACTATCATCTAGTAAACATATGCTAATTAATGAATGTCTGTTCATGCCCCGCTGGAGCCCACGCTTTCTTAAGGAAATGAATTCCAAGAGTCAACAGAAACAAACACAGATGAACTAGCATTGCCTGGGTCAAAGGTCACCACTGAGTTGACATTCATTCTTAAGATGGAAGGATGATAGTCATTTCTGTTCTGCAGAACCTTTTAAAATCTGTAGCCTTTAAAATATAAATATGTAATTTAAATAAGTATTCTTATAAAAAGACTATAACAGACTTTACCATAAATACTTTGGGGGGGTGTTTGTGAAGACTGCATATTAGAAATGTACAATTGCCTAATAAATGCACAATTTATTGACACAGAATTCATGTTTAATGTGATAGTTTCATCCTTACATCTACATCTATACAATATATTGTTAGTTTTCTAGAGTATTTACATTAGTGAATACATATATAGATCTGCATTAAGTAATTGTTAGTCCTAATGGGCTACTAATAGAATTTTTGTTAAGCGTGCCAGAGGATCTTGGTTCTAATCCGCCCTCATATAGCTTTTTTTTCTTCCTCATTAAAACCAAAGACGTTCATCATTGATTGTATTGTGTGCATTTTGTTTTGTGATTTCACAGGAATGAATAAAGAGTCTCCGCAACGGCGTTAAGTGACAGTTTAAAGCGCTCGTTTGTGTGAAGTCTGCGCAGTGTGCATGAGCGGCAAGTTTTCCCATGCCCTGACACTGACAGCGATAGTGTTCACAACAGTTTGGCTGTCAGTGTCAGGGCATATATATATATACATACATATATATATATATATATATATATATATATATATATATATATATATGTATATATATATATATATATATATATATATATATATATATATATATATATATATGAAACTGTGTTTTACAGTGAATTTATAACAGCTCCACGTTGTGCCCCTTAGCTGTTATAAATTCACTGTAAACCATGGCTTCACGGGGCTTATTGTTTTAATCTGTTAATATTATTTAATGGACCCGAGCTGAATATGAACTAACAATGAACTAACATTGTGCATTGCTCATCGTTAGTTTATACATTGACTAATGGAACTATATTGTAAAGTGTTACCAGTATGTTTTTGGATCGCTAAATTAATTTATGACCCTCTCTGGGCTGATGGTGATCAATATAGTATTTACAAGAGTGTTTTACCAGTAATTTTGTATTTTATATCATCTGCAATATGCAGAATTGTTTGGGGTTATGACAAACCAAATTTTAAAGACACTGCATCTCTTTCATGTGTTTACAGTAGATCTTCACCTTTCCAATACGGATTCCAATAATAAAACAACTGTTGCTAATGCTGTGTTTATACCAGTGTCACTTACTGTATGAAGTCATGTACATTTGTTAGTTAAAAGGATTTTACTAACAGGACAACAGTGATATTGAAGACAGGAAAATTACCAAAAATTATATTCGGGGAAAAACAAAACAAAACAAATCAAAACAAAAAAAAAAACATTTTGTTTGAAACATTTTGATTCCACAATGAAACAATGAATATTTGTGAAAAAATACAGATTTTGTTATGTAGCCCTTTTTGTCTTTAGATTCACAAAAGTGTTTGATTGCAAGTGGGAATCGCAACAGACCATAAACACAAACCATTTCAATCTGCTGTCAGCACAGACTTTAAACATGTCTCCAATTTGCATGTCAGACAGAAAATTTCAAGGGGAAACTTTCTCATTTCAGCCAGAAAGGATCAATTAGACATTCTGAGATGTGAGGAGACATTTAAATGGAGTCTAATATGTTTCCATGTATCCTGTCATGATAATGTTGTGTCATTTCAATCTCATATTCATGCCAATGATGTACAAGATTACAGGTTGTCACATTGACAGTCTCTCTCTCTCTTTCTCTCTCTCTCTATCTTAAAGTGAATACATTTCAGCTGACGTTGTTTCGTCCCTGTGTGACTAACAGCTAAATGTGTTATTGGGATTTTTCTCTCGGTTTTTTTTTTCTTTTTCTTCGCAACATAATGAACGTCTCTGGAGCTGAATAGAGGGCTGGAATTCTGTAATCCCCAAACACAATTTTTCTTCCAAACTAGAAATGTGTTCTCTCTCATTTTTTGAAGATAATTAATAGGAAATTGTAGCTTGGTCGTCTGGTGTTTTTGTTAATCCGTGTGTCTCGGCTCTCTTTGAAGCTCTCAGACGGATGTTCAGGCAACGTTCTGCCTCGCTTGTGTTAAACTGGTTTTGTTGAAATTAATGGTTTTCTGTATGCTGCTAATTTTCTCACCTATTCATGTAAAATTCTCTTTGTTTGAAAGCTTTGAAAGTAAATGTGCGGCTTCAAACGCAAAATAAATGGTAAAGTTTTGGTCCTACTTAAAGTCAAAACTTTTAGCTTATTGCTCATGGAAATATTTATTTACTCACATATTATTTTTTAAACGCCTTTCCCCCGATTGCTCTGATCCCTCAGGTTATCAGGCGAATCAGGGAACACAAACACAAGGTTCTCCTAGCGGCCCCGCTTTGGAGAAACCAACTCTGGCTCTCAGAGTTACCTCAGCTGCTCATAGCAGCTCCATGGCCCATTCCCCTGAGACGGGACCTCCTCTCTCAGGCGAACAGGATGGTCTGGCACCAACAGCCCGAGCTGTGGGCTCTGCACTTATGGCCTCTCGACGGGAGTCTGTAGACCTCCCCGAGAATGTCCTACATATTATTTCTCAAGCTAGAGCACCGTCTACAAGACGTCTCTACGCTCTTAAATGGTCAGTCTTTTCCGCCTGGTGCTCAGCCTGTGGTGAAGACCCATCCACATGTGACATATCTTTGATATTGTCCTTCCTTCAAGAGTCGTTGGACAAGGGTCGTAACCCCTCCATTCTGAAGGTCTATGTGGCAGCTATAGCAGCTCTTCATGCTCCTATTGCCGGACAGTCAGTCGGCAGGAACAACCTTGTTGTCCGTTTTTTAAAGGGGTCTAGGGGGTTAACCCTTTAGCTGCCCCACCAAGAAAAAGCATTTGAAAATTTTTTTGTTTGCATTTCTTATCTCCTTATGTCGCTAGTTACCACACTCAATGTATTTTTTTTCAACACATCCCATAATTTTTAAAATATCGGCCTCTACCAAATGGTTGATATGTCATTTTATGGTAAAATAACAGAATTCATACACATATTATGAAAATCAGAAAATATGAACTATAATACTAATTTATTTAAAAACATAATCAAAATAAAATAGTTTTGTATATTGAATCTTCTTTATTTAAGTATGCCATAAAATCTTTCAGGTTTTCATTTTAACACAGGAAATTATATGTTTTCTTTTTTTTTTTTTTTTTCTTTTTTTTTAACAATAAACAAAAATAAATAACACAAATAACTAAAAGTAACAAAACTAAAGAAAAAAAAAATAGTAATATAATGGCATTTTAGACTTTTATTATTCAAGAAACAGGCCGTCAAGTGTGGCAGTGCAACAGGATTTTTTTTTTTCTTTTTTTAGATAAATGAACATTTCTTTGTAAACCAGCAATGCTGTGTAGTGTAAGCCAAATATTAGAAACAATCCCTCAAACAATATAAAACACTAGGGATTGTAAAACATTTCAGCAACATCTCTTACATGTGAAATGGTACAACAGCACGAGTGCTTCCTGAACATGAGAACCCCCCCTTATTTCTCGTGGTATGCTGCAAAGCATTCTTGGTTTGCGTTCAAGCACAGGAAAACATTGCATTTTTGACATTTCCATCTTGACACACCCTTCGGACAATAGTTGCATCGCCCCCGCTTGTCACAGTGTTGTGGCCAATGTCCCAAGCTGTCATATCGCACATCTAGTTGCGGTTTTGGGAGTGAGGGTCTTGGGGTGTAGTGTTTCTTTGGTGGTGGTGGTGGAGAGCTGGATGATGGTCGACCAACTTTGGATGCAGGCTTGTTGACCTGGTTCAAACTATGGGCAACTGCCAGGCGAAACCGTTTGAGAGGCATTGCTTTCTCATTTAGAAGGCCACAGTCTCTCTTGTAGACCAGCCAGGAGTTTGCAATGGACAGATCAAGGATGTATCCAAAGAGGGGAATGTACCATCTCCTTGACTTGGCTGGGGTCTTGTACAAGAGTACCAACATGTCAGAAAGATCAATCCCACCCATATGCTCATTGTAAGCAGGGATGAGTGATGGACACGGGACAGTGATCTTTTCCTTGGACTCTTTGCACCACCGTTTGACAGCTGAAAGAGGCATGATCCCACTGGCATTGCTCAAAAGGTTGACACATTTGTTGTCAAACCATTTACTGCAATCACTCCTTCAGCAGACCTGTAGTCATAAGACCCACGCCCTCTCTTAATCAGCACTTTATCTGTCATCAAAGGAGCTCCACCAGTGCGGTTTGGTCGGATGGTGCCGATGCTCTTGACACCCAAGGAGGTTTGCAGGGTCTGGACCAATTTAAAGCTTGTAAAAAAGTTGTCAAAGAAAACAACAGAAAGACGTGACTGTTGTATAGTTTTGCATAGTGTTGTCACCACTTTGGCTCCTAAAGGTATCATCTGCTCCTCCTCACTGAGGGCGACATTGAAGAATGTGGATGCCCCTTGATACATCAGCAGGTCATGGATGATGCCAGATGAACTGGCTCTGCAGAAGACTTTAAAACCCCACTTGTCTGGTTTATTGCCAATATATTGGCGGAGGGAGCCAGCTCTTGTGCCTTCATATCTTATCATGACCTCATCCACACTGTGCTTGTAAGTGGACGGTATCAGGAGACACTGCTTGCGAAGCATGTCAAAGAGTGGACGGATTTTGTAAAATCGATCTGGATTCTCACTGCACTGCCGATTGTCATTGAAATGAATATAACGGCGTAACAGCTGGAATCTCTTCCTTGGCATGATATCAGCTATCACACTGAAGCGTGATTCATGGTGCCAGTAATCCTCCAGCGATGGAAATTTGAAAACACCCATAAAGAGTAGCATGGAAAGAAAATCTTCAGTTTCTTCTGGGCTGGTCTTGATTGAATCCCCCAGCTCCTGGGCAGAGTACAGGTTGGTATGATAAGCAACATGCTGAATCATCTCATCAGTGAAGAGCATTTTGAAGTATTGGAAGGGTGACTGTACAACCACAGGGGGTTTAAATCTTGATTCTGTGACCTGGAATTCCTCAATGTCTTCATGCTTCCAGATTCTTCTTGTGCCATTGTGTGGGCCTGAGGGGGAACCTGAGCCAGGGGTATCCTCTGGCTTCTTCAAGGAAACTGTTTTTAGAGTGTGTTTTCCTTTTCTTTTTTTCTTACATGGAAGCTTTGTAGAGGATGTACTTGTTGAGGGAGCATCATCTTCATCCAGGGACTCAAAAGAACTGTCACCAGCTACCTCTTCTTGGACAGGGTGATAATCCGGATCCTCTATTGGGTCATCAACATCACTGAGATCAGCATCAGAGTCTTGGGGGTTTTCTGGTACAAGGGCCTGAAGAGTGCGCGTTCTTGTACCAAAGAAACTGTTGACATCCATCTAGTAATTGATCTAGTAAAAAAAACAACAACAAACAACAACAAACAAATAAATAACAATCTCTTACAATTTTAGTAATGTTAGTACACCAGCATTTGTTGTTTAAGAAGTAATTGCCTCTGATAACTATGATTTCCACACATTAATTCTATGAATTCATTATATTTACTTCAAAAAATATCCAAAAGTGGCAAACAAAATACATACTTAAGAAATCACAGTTTCCCTTTCGAAAGGGAACTCAACTCTGCGTTTACCATTATGGGGAACGTCTCACGTGTGCCGATGTCTGAAAGCTAAAGAATCAAACCACTCCAATCCTATTGGCCGGCGACAGCCTATGACGTATCATAGCGCGAACCCGGAAGTATAAAGGAGCGCCTAGGGAAACAATCAGTATCTCTTTGTCTTTCGGGACTGTTGTGTCTTTGCCATTGTTGTCAAATCCGGTAAGGAATTTTTCTAATATGTCTGACAAACGTTTTAGGAAGTGTGCTGACCCGTGTCCGAGGTTTCTGACACCGGAAGATACACACAACCTATGCGTTTTCTGTCTGGGCGAGGAGCACGCACGGACAGTGCTTGAGGGCGCTGTTTGTGTTAATTGTGAGCGTCTTCCTATGAAAACGCTCCGTTCTCGTCTGGCCCTCTTCTCGAGGGGAGAGGCGTCAACATCTGTGCCCGGTGGTTCTGGCCCCGGCCCCGCTCATGCTGTGGCCGAGCGGCGGCTGAAATCATGGGGCTCGCAGGTGGAGCTCGCCACGGAGTTTGAGAGAGGTGTAAATCTTTCTCAGCCCTCGGCGGCTGACGAGGATGAGCTTCTGGATGACGATGACGTTCTGTCTTTAACGTCATTGGATCCGGGAGCGAGTGCTCTTCTGGCGGCCAGCCCCAGAGAGCAGGAGATGATGGTGGAGGAAGAAGCAGGCGAGCCTGCGGCTTCCTCTAGGCCTCCCTGCCCAGCGTATGCTGAGTTACTGGAGGTTATGGAACGCGCTTCTGGCAGGCTGCAGCTGCCTTGGGAGCGTGCTAAGAAAGAAACCGCACGCGGACGACTTGACGAGCCATAACCCGGTAACTCCAGTGAGCCTTCCGTTCCTTCCTGATCTTCATGTTGAGATCGAGAAGGCATGGAAGAACCCATACTCGACTCGCATTCATCTTCATCAACGGGCGAACTTCGCTGATGGTGAGGGGTTGAGCCAGCTTGGGGTCGATGTCCCCTATTGACGAGACGTTTGCGAACTATCTCGTCACGGGGAGCGCACCGACACTAAAAGCTCCGGTCCTGCCGTCCAAGCCCCTTAAAGTTACATCACGCTTGAACGGCAGGGCATACGCGGCAGCAGGTCAGGCTGGTGCAGCATTGCACACGATGGCAGTGTTGCAAGCGTACCAGGCTGATTTGCTGAAGGATCTGGATCAGGGGCAAGGTTTGTCCTCTGAAGCGGTGGATGAGCTGCGCCGCACCACAGATCTCGCTCTCCGGGCCACTAAACAAACTGCCGCTTCGATCGGTAGATCGATGGCGGCAATGGTGGCCACGGAGAGACATCTGTGGTTGAACCTGGCGGACATCGGGGAGAAAGAGAAGGGCTTTCTCCTCGATGCCCCGGTTTCGCCCTCTGAACTTTTCGGTACCTCCGTCGAGGCGGTGGTTGGAAAGTTCAGGGAGGCGAAGGCGCGCTCAGCAGCGTTTAGAACCTGCATCCCGCTCAGATCCGAATCTGGGCCCAGACAGCCGGGAGGTCCTGGCCCGTCTCGAGCCGAGGCTCAGAGGCAGGGCCAGAGGTCCAGTGTCGCCGCTCGAGCGCCTCCTCCTCCTAGGAGCAAGTCGCAGAAGCGGCGGGACACGAGGAGGAAGAAGCAGGATCTGAGGGAGGTGATCGAACACAGGCGCCAGCAGCACTTGCCCTCGCCCCTTCTTCCTCCGCCTCCCGGGGATTTTTTGGATAACTGTTAACATGCTCAGGCGCTTCTAACAGTGTGGCTGATGGTTGGGCCCATGATCTTGGGCCCTGCCTTCTGGCTTGATAGTGAAGAAGTTCTTTTAGGCTTTAAAAGAACCTTAGATTCCATCCTTCTTATGAAAGAGTGAGGAAGAGGAGTCTTCGGTCTTCAAGCCACAGGAAGGTAAGCTGGGTCTATATTTATGTTCTAAATATGTTGACCTTGTTTTTCCTGTATAGTTTTTCCTGAGCATGTAGCCGTAAAAATTTAGTAGGGTTTTTGGGCAGACTGAAGTTGTTAGGCTGGTTAGAACGATTTCTGTGCAGGCCACAAAATGGCCGCCGTTTAGCCACCTGTGTAGAGTAGCTTCTCAGCTAGTGTTTGCTAAAATAGTTTGAGCTAGCACTCGTCACTCAAGTTATTTATGTCCAGGACGGCCCTAACCGGCCGCCTGGCATTATTGAGGACATTGAGCTTCGCTTTATTTCTGTGAAGATTTGGAGTGAAGCCCAGGCTTTGCTAAGTGTGTGGCCCTGTAGGCCCACAGCTTAGCGGCCTAGGCTAGAGCTAGGTTAGGGGTTTATTGTTATAATCACCCTCTGTAATTACTATCCCTTGTTAGGTTGTATAGTTCCTAGTTCTGGCCTCCTCCTGAGGGAGTTGTTAGGCCTTATACCCATTTCCCCTTACTTATGTAGGTGCAATTACTGAGGTTAACAGCTAAGGTAGCAGGCTGTTACTAGCCTCCCTGGTGCTGTTTCTCAGGTGGTAGGCCCTTATCTTTGCGTAGATAAGTTTATGCAGTGTTTGCTAGGCCCCACTCTCTAGAACTTCTTTCAAATGCTATGATTTGTCTTTCCCCTGAGCCCCTTGATTTAACATTCAAGTTGGAGTTACGGTGCTAGCTTTTTAGCTTCCGTCCTCTAGGGTTCAGTACAGATCTGTAGTTTTGTTTGGTGAGAGCATTTATCCTTTTTAGGATGTCATGCATTTACAAAGCTTTTGTCTGCTTGAGTTCTAGTTTTGGCCTGCATGTATGTGAGCTTTACTCTAGTGCTGCCACAGGTTAGCACCTGTTCTCATAATAGTAGGCTTGTGTAGTCCTTTCAGACTACATATTGGCACAGTTTTGTGTTGGTTTTTATGTGACTCATCACCATGGGTGTGTCTTGATTGCCACTAGCTGACACCACGTGTTTGCAAGTTGTAGGCCTTGTAGGCCTCCTATGTAGCATGTTGGAGTTCGGTTGTGTACTCCTCTCACTTTGAGAGTAAAAGGTGCTTTTACTGAGTACGTTTCTGAGTGGCTTACCTCTCAGGGTGAGTTTTTGCGTTAAACCGCACTGTTGTTCGGTTTTTCTGCATTTGCTTCCTTGAGCATGGTTTTTCCTTTAGCTCTAGTTGAGCTAAGTAGCTTCCTCATAAGTAACTTGGTTCTATTTTGCTCCTAGAACTAGACTAGCGCCGCGTGTTGACAGGTAGGCTCTCTGGGCCTCCTTTAAGAACATGCTGGTGTATGTTGTAGTGTACTCCTCTCACTGAGAGAGTTACAGGTGCTTTACTGAGTATGCTGCTGGTTGGCCAGGGCCCAAGGTGACTTATTAACCTCCTTGTAGTTCGGTTATTTGTCCCTCCTGGAGCTTGGAAAACTGCCACGGGCTGACGCCACGTGTCTGACTGAGGTTATAGGCCCGTTTTTTGGGCCTTGCTTAGTTCATGATGGCGTATGTTGTACTCCTCTTGTTTTAAAGAGTAAAAGGTTCTTTTACCAAGTGCACTGCTTGTTGGATTGTGTTGGATGGACTGTTTCGTGGGCACTCACAGTCTTATCTGCTGTTACTTAAGTCATGTGGTTTGTTCTTGCTTCCAGCAAGTTAGATTTTCAAGTGTGCGGCCTTGTCAGGCTGCTCTTGGACTTCCCACTATGTGACTAAATTTACTAGTGTGATATGTAGTTCTCCATGTAGAACTTTTGTCATGTTGTAGGCCCCTTTCTGGCCTCCATGATTATGTGCCTACAGTATGGTCTATCTGTTAGGTTGAGCTTTGTACTCCCCTGCTAGGGTTGTGTTTGTAATAGTGCTTAGCTCCCTAAGCTGATCATTGGTTGAAGGTTTCTATGAGGCCTCCCATTGAGGATCAGCCCCTAGGCTGGTTTGTGCTCCCCTGTATCAGGGTTTTCTAGCGCACAGCCTCCTCAGTGCAATATTAGACACTGAGTAGATCCTAGGTTGAGCAGAGTATACTCCCCTTAATAGGAGGGTTCATAGCACTCAGCTGAGTTCTGCTCCCCAGGATGCCCGTCTCTTCGCGCAGGTTTGAGTTGCTTACTGCTGTTTGCAGTCGCTCTTACTTGCTGTCTTCTCTGAAGAATGCCTTGTTGAGACTCTGTATACAGACGGGGTTGGCCAAGACTGAGTTTGTCCCGTGTCAAATTAGGTCGGCCTCCCTGGTGGCATTCTAGTGACTGGCTGGGGTTCCCTTCGGTTCCCTGGCCACATTCCCTTAAAGGGACCTTCTTTCTGCGGAAGGTTTGGTCCCAGAAGCCTTTGAGCGGCCTTGGTAGGCTTTCTACGGAAAGGCCTCTTTGAGGTTCAGCTTGGGCTGTTGGCCATAGGGAATGCTGTCACTGACAGCCTTTGCGTGACCCGAGGGTGAGTTGCTATCTGGCGTTTCTCTCAAAACTGCTGGACATTTGTCTAGTCATCTTGGCATCCACTCTCCTAAAGCATGGCGGCGTGGGTATATCATTCCCCATGGCGGTAAACGCAGAGTTGAGTTCCCTTTCGAAAGGGAACATCTCAGGTTACATATGTAACCATGGTTCCCTGAGAACAGGGAACGAGACTCTGCGTTGCTTTGCCATGCTTCGGGCTGCCTGCTGAACAGTCCCTCAAGACGATAAGATACTGACTGTTTCCCTAGGTGCTCCTTTATACTTCCGGGTTTGCGCTATGATACGTCATAGGCTGTCGCCGACCAATAGGATTGGAATGGTTTGATTCTTTGGCTTTCAGACATCCGTACTTGTGAGACGTTCCCCATAGTGGTAAACACAGTCTCGTTCCCTGTTCTCAGGGAACCATGGTTACATACGTAACCTGAGACGATATTCATGAAGAAATAACAATAGCTATGTCATATTCATAGCTAAGAATGAGCAGAAGTTTATATTTCTCAGCAAACAGTCCATTCTGACTGAAAATGGATGATCTGAAAACATTAGCTTAGCTCTTCTACATTTACCATAAAGTGACAAATCAATCGTTTGGTTGAGCACGTTTTTGAAAAATTATTACAAACATACTAAAGTTTTTTTATGGCACCAAATAACATAATTTTGTAAAGTTAGGGCTCTTACAGTGTAATATGTCAAAAAAATATGCTTACCTTGCAAAATTTCACCAAAAACAGTTCACATGGCAGGAGTGATTTCTTTGTTTGTGACATCCATGTCAGAAGAAGTGTTGTGACAAGTGCTGTTGATTGACACTCTGACATCTAGTGGATTTTTTTGGCATAACATACCTCAACCAGATGGTAGAGATGGCTCAATCAGCTTGAGTTAAGTTAGGTACTTCTCTCAATAAAATATAGTGACTCAAAATGTGCTCAATCTACATGGGACCTGTGTACGGTTCTGAGGGCCCTTAAGAGGCCTCCCTTCGAACCGATACAGTCCACCGACATCTGACCCCTGTCGCTCAAAACCATTCTGCTATTGGCTTTAGCATTGGTCAAGAGAGTTGGGGACCTGCAGGCGCTCTCTGTGAGCCCCACCTGCCTTGAATTGGGGCCCAACAACTCCAAGGTCATCCTGAAACCAAGGCATGGTTACATACCCAAATTGCTCTCCACCCCATTCAGAGCACAGGTTATTATGCTCTCTGCGCTTCCTCCCTTGCATGAGGACCAGGAGTTGAATTTACTCTGCCCCGTCAGGGCTTTGAAAACCTACATTAACCGTTCCGCCTCATTCAGACAGTCGTAACAGCTCTTTGTATGCTTCGGAGGCCGCACCAAAGGGCATCTGGTCACGAAGCAAAGGCTATCCAGATGGATAGTTGACGTGATTGCACTCGCATACTTCTCTTTGGGCCTACAATGCCCCATTGGAGTAAGAGCACACTCCACGAGAGTCATGGCTTAATCCTGGGCATGGTCCAGCGGTGTGTCCATTGCAGAGATCTGTGCGGCAGCTTGCTGGGCCTCGCCGTCCACTTTTGTCAGGTTTTACAACCTGGACGTCCCTGCTTTGCAGGATCAGGTCTTTTCTGCATAACTGCTTCTCAGAGCTCAGCTCTTTGGGAACCACACTCCTGCCCAGTGGCAGGACCTATTTTGGCTGAGTTTGACCATAGCTTGAACTCGCCTAGAATCTTCAACGACTCCGGCATCCCGGGTCGTTGGTTTAACTTCCTGCACGCTCTTGGCCCTCTCCGAGTTCCTAGGCTGTGCGAAGTTTCTAGAATGATTATTTTTGATATTAAGTTTCTAGAATGAAAGTTTTGTTGCCTTCTCTAGACCCGACTAAGTCTGGGTCCCTGGCTAGTGGCCTTGTTTCATTGTACTTGGTCCCCTTAGCCCTTCAAGTGCTTAGGACTAATTACTTATAATCTTATAATTACTTATAGTCGTTCCTCTACCATAGCACGGTGTGATTGTACTGGTTCCCCACCACGTCTAGTAAGACACAGTACGAATGAAGTATCGAAAGGGAACGTACTCGGTTACTAACGTAACCTCGGTTCCCTGAGATACGGGAACGAGTACTGCGTTACTAGCCATGCTATGACGCTACATGACTCTGGTCGTCGCTTCAGTCGAATTAAACCAGAGATCCTATGCGAAGCGCCCACTTATATAGCCAGATGCCCCGCCCATTTTGGCGGGCTCCTTCGCCATAGGCTCGCGCAGCTCTGCCGCACCATCATTGGTTCGTTTTATTACAACTGCACGAACCAATGGCCGTGTAGTATCACTGCTGTGATTAAAAAAGGCTTCAGTAATCGGAGAAAAGGAGTTTCCCCCACCGCGTCTAGCAAGACCCAGTACTCGTTCCCGTATCTCAGGGAACCGAGGTTACGTTAGTAACCGAATACGTTTACAGTATGGTACAACAAAATTAGAACATAGCAATAATTATTAAGAATAACATCAATAGAAAGAATAGTTAAAGAAAACATTTAACAACCAACATCATAGCTCAAAAGAGAAACTGAACTAGACAGTAAGAAAGAAAAAAAGAAAAGAAAGTTTCTTTGTTGTTTTTATACATTAAAAAAAGTTTGTAGGCCATAGTGTTGTCACAATACTGGAATTTCTAACTTCAATACAATACTTTATACCTAAAATCAATATTCTATACCATTTTCAATGCCATGCCATTTTTATCTTTATCTCAAAAAAAAAAACAACAAAAAAAAATCTCAATAGCTTACACACAGCACAAGGAGGCTTTATTTGTAACTTACAAAAAAGACAAGTAAAGAGTCAGTAATAATATAAGAACAAAAAGACAAATTGCAAACAATAGCACAAATAAACACAATAGAATAAATAGACAAATGAAATAAACACAGCTTTAAGCAGTGTTGTCAAGTTTGTGGTTTTCCCATGGAATGGGGCTACTTTTTAAGTTGTTGCCATGGATAAAAATGTTTTTCACGGGTTGATTTCCACCCCCGTACATACGATTTTGTTGCTCCAACACCCCCAAAAATTCTCCCAGATGTACAAATTCAATGGAGAATTCGGCTGCCCGATGGAGAAAATTGCATTGGGATATTTCTGGGCTACTTTTGACTGGCCATTGGGCTACTTTTGTTGTACAGACCTGGCAACCCTGGCTTTAAGTGTTTCGGATGGGTCTAACAGTAGTATTCGGGTAAGAAATATACAGAAATCAATTAAAGTATTCAAATGTAAAATAACACTGGAGAGTCTTCATTGTAAAAATTAAATACAGATTAATGCTTACAATTAAAGTTACAAAAACTATTCAGTCAAGAGCAAACAATGACTTTCTCTTTGTCTTTTGTTCTCTGATTAACATGACAGACATGTTAGCAGGTATATTAGGCTGCTGTCACTTTAAGAGCTTTGCACAGATCCAATATACTGTTACACAACATGTGTTTTCTTTCTCAACTATTTACTTTCCAGAACTGACTGTACTACCTGAATACTCGCAAAGACGGGCATTTTGACAATTCTGTTTACCATTTATGCGCAATAAGACATGAAAAAGAACAAAATTTAGTACTCACGAGCTGTTTGAGAGGTGGCTTTATGTGCACGCCACTTATATAGCATATACCCTCAAAACCTGCAAGCCCACACCCAAATTCAGTACCTGTAACACCAACACTATTCAACCGGAGTGAATGAGATGAGTGAGTGAGAGGAGGCGGGTGTGTGTCAAACTGTCAATTCACCATTGGAGAGAAGAGAGAACACGCAGCTGGTATCTGTGTAGTGATACTGCAGAAAAGGAAGCCACAGTGCTGCCAATTTAGCGATTTAGCGCTAGATTTAGTGACTTCCCTGCACCTTTTGAGAGTTTTTTCAAAAGCCTAGCGACAAATCTAGCAAGTTCTTGGACAAACCTTATCTAGATTTCGTGACTCGTGACTCAATTTAATTAATATAGATCAGTGGACTCACCAGTATGACGTCATCTACCGACATTTAGCAACCAGTTTTAGCTACTTTCAGCTGAAAGCAATTGGCAACACTGGATAGCCATGCGAATTGTACATGTTCTGAGAGCTTTTCTATTAAAAGAAAATTAAATAGTAATCAAATAATGTTTATCTCTTGTAAGAATAGAAAGAAAATAGGTTTTTACAATTCAAAAATTTGCATTTATGAAAAATATACATAGGAAAAGAATTAGGTTTATTATAAAGCAGGCTGTTGTGTTTGTGTACTTGTCAGGAGATGGTGCTGTAGTCCACATGTTGTTACCTATAAAAGTTGTAGAGTAAGAGTTGAAGTGTGTTGCACCTGCTGCCAGTTATGTAACACCTGGGACTGTTGGCTTGCTTGTCCTGCTTTTGATTTTTTGAATAAATAGCCGCGTTTCCACCGAAATTACCCAGAACAATTTGTCCCAGGAACTTTTACCCCCAGACCTGTTGCTGTCTGTGTTTCCATCGCAGTCTAAAGTACCGCGAAGATTAGGCAAATTAGTCCGGTGACATAGGACTGCGCATGACTTTCCAGTTCCCACTGGATTTCGTCCTCCGCATATAAGCTTAATAAAGCCTGAACCTCGTCGTTGGTCCATCGATCGTATTTTTTTTTAAACTCCATTGTTGATTCGAATAGCAAATAACAGCATGTTCAGTGCCCAAGTCCCGCCCCCAAAAGTTCCTGAACTTTGAAAAAGTACTACCTTGCGAGCAGGGACTTTCTGTGGGAGAAATTTTTACTGTTAGACATGTAGGAATGCCACAGATATGACATTTGTTATAATGGGTTTATGTGAAGATTGTTTTAAGTTCACTTAAATTAAAAGTTATTTTTTTTAAAGACTAATGAATGTTGACATGTATAGCTTTCAGCTATACTGTAATGATGAATGTCTATAATTAATGTTTAAAAAAAAAAATAAAAATCTATTTCATAGAGACATCAGTACCAGTATTAGTATAAATAAAAATGGCCTTTATTCAGATGCCATTAAATAAATTTAAAATATACTGTCTTTAATGTTTATACATTAATTTGGAGAGTAACTGAAATTATTACAATATAAAAATATTAAAAACTCCAATGTTTTTAATCGTGATTAATCGCAATTAATTACAGAAAAAAGTGCAATAATTAGTTAATTTTTTAATTGATTGACAGCACTACAAAATATATAACTTGTTTCAGTGATTTTTGGATATTTTAATGCAAAATTCTTACATATCCGTGCCTTTACAGACATCTAGGTATCAGCATCACATTTGTTGCATTAAGCCATTGTCACAAATTTGGCCTCTGTGGCTCCCTCCGATCACCACCAGAGGGCTCTCTCACCTGAGTACTAGCTCCATCACGGACTTCATTTCCCATAACCCCGTACCTGGTCCTGATTACCCACATACCTGATTCCTATCTCCTGGACTTTAAAACACACACTCACCCATTCTCATCGTGATTGTTTGCTGCTTGCCCTGTTGATTCTCTGCCTGGATATCTGGATTTACTGTGCCTTGTCTGCCGCCTGCCCTGACCCTTTGCCTGTCCCTGTTTATGATTCTGCTCTTTCTTGGACATTGTTATTGCTGGTGATTGACCCCGGCCTGTTTGACTATGATTGTTTAATAAAGCTGCACATGGATCCTATCACGTCTGACTCCTCATTACAGAAGACTTCGCCAGACCACGATCCAGTGGCCATCTATAATCTGTCCACTGAGGTATCTACACAAGCCAGCATTCTAGCCACCCATCAACAACAACTTACCCCTCTTACTTCGGTAACAGAGGAGCTGGTGAAGACGCTACAAAGCATGCGGCTCTCCACCGTTGACGTAAGTCCGCCATTAGTCACTCCATCTGCTACCGCGGCATCTATAACGCACACCACTACTAATCCTCATCTAGCATTCCCTGAAAAATATGATGGCTCACCAGCTAAATGTAAGGGGTTCCTGCTGTAATGCTCGTTGTTTGTTTCACAACAACCCGCTCTATACACCACTGACGAGAGTCACATCGCATTTGTGTGAGTTACTGCTGGCCCTTCGCCAAGGCAAACAAACAGCAGCTGAGTATGCACTCACGTTTCGCATGCTGGCGGCTCAAACAACATGGGTGGATGATACATTGAAATTACTGTTTCGTAAGGGGTTAAACATGGAACTTCAGTTGGAACTTGCCTGCCGTGACGAGGGAAAGACACTGAATCATTTCACTGATCTGGCTATTCGCATTGTCAACTTAATTCGCTCACGGCGTTCTCAGAGAAATACTACGTCACTCACTTTTGCCACCTCAACAACCCCAGATAGTGAACCCATGCAAATCGGCTACACTCACCTGTCTTCAGAAGAAAGAGAACGACGTGTTCAGCAAACACTGTGCCTCTATTGTGGTCAACCTGGACATCTGAGAGCGTCATGTCCCACTCGACCAGCATCCAGAAACGCCACTGCGGTGAGTTCTCCATCTCATCCCTCTCCTAATATTGAGATTTCAGCCAACCACATGTATAACAGTAGTTCAGTAAATGCCACAGCCATGATTGATTCTGGAGCTGCTACTAACTTCATTGAGTCTGATTTCGTTAAAACCCATGACATTCCATTAATTCCTTGTGAATCTGTGTTGTCAGTGGCAGCGTTAGACGGACGCCCCCTGGGGACCGGTCAAGTACATTACATTACTAGAGACATTTCACTACAGATTGGAGCGCTGCACAAGGAGACAATTCGCTTTTTCCTGATAAAATCACCACAAAACCCCATCATTCTTGGATTACCGTGGTTACGTCAACACAATCCTCAGATTTCGTGGGCCGACAATCAGATCGTCCACTGGTCAGATTATTGTCTTCAACATTGTCTCCAATCTCCACAGCTCCAGAACACTCAAGAACCCCAGTCATATCTCATCACAAACTTACCACCCGAATATCACAATCTTTCTGAGGCCTTCAGTAAGTCCAAAGTGGCCCAATTACCACCCCATCGCTCAAGTGACTGTGCCATCGAACTTCTCCCAGGTACTGCGCCCCCCAAGGGCCGAATCTTTCCACTTTCTCAACCTGAATCAGAAGCCATGAAAAACTACATCAGTGAAGAACTTTCCAAGGGGTTCATCCGACCATCCACTTCTCCAGCATCTGCAGGGTTCTTCTTTGTTAAAAAGAAAGATGGAGGCTTATGACCCTGTATTGATTATCAGGGTCTCAATGACATCACGGTAAAATTCTGTTATCCTCTACCTTTAGTTCCTGCAGACCTAGAACAGCTTCGTACTGCCAAGTACTTCACCAAGCTCGACCTGCGCAGCGCTTATAACCTGATTTGTATCCGGGAGGGAGACGAGTGGAAAACTGCCTTCTCCACAGCAACTGGGCACTACGAATATCAGGTTATGCCCTTTGGGCTGGTCAATAGTCCATCCGTTTTCCAAGCCTTCATCAACGATGTCTTCTGTGACATGCTCAACAAGTGGGTCATCGTGTACATAGATGACATACTAAAATACTCTGACTCTTTCAATGAGCACGTCCACCACGTCCGGTCTGTCCTCCAAAGACTCATTGAAAGTCAACTCTACGCCAAGGCAGAGAAATGTGAGTTCCACCAAACTTCCACCTCATTTCTGGGTTTCATCAGTTCCGAGGGAGTCGCCATGGACGACAACAAGGTCCAAGCGGTTGTGAACTGGCCGCAACCCACAACTATAAAGGAACTACAACGCTTCTTAGGATTTGCCAACTTTTACAGACGGTTCATCAAAAACTTTAGCATGATCACTTCACCTCTCACCTCCATGCTTAAGAAGGGAGGCACTCGGCTATCCTGGTCACCAGCGTCAGAAGGAGCCTTTCAAGAGTTGAAAAAACTATTTACAACAGCACCCATTTTACATCATCCTGACCCCGAATGAGAATTCTTAGTCGAAGTCGATGCATCCAGTACCGGTATTGGAGCAATACTATCTCAAAGACAAGGCAACCCGACCAAGCTCTTTCCCTGTGCATACTACTCCAGAAAACTCACCCCAACTGAACAGAACTACGATGTGGGAGATCAAAAACTTCTTGCCATGAAAGCAGCATTTGAACAATGGCAGCATTGGTTGGAAGGAAGTAAACATCCATTTATCGTACTAACAGATCATCGGAATCTTGAATATCTGCGTTCAGCAAAGAGACTCAACCCCAGGCAGGCAAGATGGGCATTGTTCTTCACCAGATTTCAATTTACAGTAACTTACAGACCCGGGTCCAAGAACATCAAGGCCGATGCTTTCTCCAGACAATACGAATCTGCTCTATCACTTCCCACCAACAAACCGATTCTACCTCCCACTATCATCCTAGCACCGGTACAATGGGACATTATGACAGAAATCACAGACGCTCACCACTCAGAACCACCTCCTCCTCCTAACTGCCCTCCAGATCGTACGTATGTGCCAGCAGCACTATGCAAGAGAGTCATTCAATGGGTACATAATTCCCTCAGCTCAGGTCATCCAGGTATTGCGGCTACCACCCAACTCACCAACAATTGCTTCTGGTGGCCCTCTCTGCAATCTGACATCATAACCTTCATTCGCAACTGTACAATCTGCCAAACCTCAAAGTCATCACATCAAGCTCCCGGTGGCCTTCTACAACCTTTACCCATTCCTCAACGTCCATGGTCTCACATTGCCATCGATTTCGTCACTGATCTCCCCAACTCCCAAGGTCGTACCACAATACTCACTGTCATCGATCGCTTCTCCAAGGCCTGTCATTTTATTCCCCTTCCCAAGCTCCCCTCTGCCTTGGAACCCGCCGAACACCTCTGCAACTATGTGTTTCGGTTCTACGGCCTTCCTGAAGACATTGTTTCAGATCAAGGTCCCCAATTCACATCACGAGTGTGGTCAGCTTTCTTCCGAAGACTCAATGTTAATGTCAGTTTAACCTCAGGCTATCATTCCTAATCTAACGGTCAAGTAGAACGTCTAAACCAAAAACTCACCCGTTATCTGCGATCCTATTGTCACCGCAATCAAACCGACTGGAGTCGATTCTTGTTCTGGGCTGAATATGCGCAAAACTCTCTCTAAAAACCTCTGTTTCCCTGGTCAGGAGAACTCTCTGACCTACCATCCATCGATGACTGGCTCCAACGAAGCGAGAATGTCTGGAATGAGGCTCATGTCCATCTGCAAAGAGCGGTAAGACAGCAGAAGAAACAGGCTGATCGCTACCGCCACACGCATCCCGACTACCGCCCTGGACAATGGGTTTGGCTCTCCACTCGTGACCTTCGACTCCGACTACCCTGTAGAAAACTCAGCCCCAGGTACGTGGGTCCATTCAAAATCATCAGACAAATCACTCCTGTTTCATTTAGCATTTAGCTTTACCAGCAGATTACCGTATCTCACCCACTTTCCATGTTTCTCTGCTCAAGCCCGCAGGTGGTTCGAGAGGAGTGGAGAACCTAGACGAGGCCTGTGACCAGAGACCTCCTCCCATCATCATTGAAGGCGAGGAGGCATATCAAGTACGTGAATTCGTGGATTCCAGACGCCGGGGCAGGATGCTACAATACCTTGTTGACTAGGAGGGGTATGGCCCGGAAGAACGGTCCTGGGTTAATTCAGATGACATTCTGGACCCGTCTCTCATCGAGGAATTTCATAGGACCCATCCGGAGCGACCTGCCTCTCGCCCTCGTGGAAGACCCCGGCGTCGACCACCTCCTCGCTTCAGGAGCTGCTCGCAGGGAGGGAGCTCTGTCACAAATTTGGCCTCTGTGGCTCCCTCCGATCACCACCAGAGGGCTCCCTCACCTGAGTACTAGCTCCATCACGGACTTCATTTCCCATTACTCCGTACCTGGTCCTCATTACCTACACACCTGATTCCTATCTCCTGGACTTTAAAACACACACTCACACTCTCACCCATTGCAAAGTCTTGTTTTGCTCTGGCTGACACTACTGAGCATTTTTTCCCCGTGATCTGTATTCTTGTGTTTGACCTTGGATTGTTTATTCTCATCGTGATTGTTTGTTGCCTGCCCTGTTGATTCTCTGCCTGGATATCTGGATTTACTCTGCCTTGTCTGCCGCCTGCCCTGACCCTTTGCCTGTCCCTGTTTACGATTCTGCTCTGTCTTGGACATTGTTATTGCTGGTGATTGACCCCTGCCTGTTTGACTACGATTGTTTAATAAAGCTGCACATGGATCCTATCACATCTGACTCCTCGTTACAGCCATCCAGCTGTTATTGGTAAGATGTTGTTTAAAGGGTTATTTCACCCAAAAATGAAAATTTTCATTTATTACTCACCCTTGTGTCGTTCCACATCCACAAGACCTCTGTTTATCTTTGGGACACAAATTAAGATCTTTTTGATGAAGTCTGAGAGGTTTCTGTCTCTCCATAGAGATCCAACACAACCACCACTCCAAGGTCCAGAAAGGTAGGAAAAAGACATCATTAAAGTACTCCATATGACTCCAGTGGCTTAAACAATTTAATGAAGCAACGTGAGTGCTTTGTTTGTGAAAAAACAAAACAAAACAAAAAAAAAAAACACAATTTACCACTTTATTTACAAAATATTATCCAAAGCGTGTTCACGTAACAATGCCAGCTCTCGCATGAACACAAAACGCACGCATCGTGATGCTCTCGTGAACACTCATGCATGCACATTGAGTTGATGCACGAGTCTGAACACAACACGCATGCGCCGTAATGCTCTCGCGAACACTCGCGCATGTGCGTTGAGTTGAAGCGAGTCTGAACACGCTTTGTGAAGCTCTCGTGATTGTAAGTAAAGTAGTAAAAAAAAAATTTGCACAAAGCACACGTCACTTCATACAATTGAGTTTAAGCCAATGAAGCAGTGTTAATTTCGTTAACAAAAACTATGACGAAAAATGTTCGTTGACAGCCTTTTTTTCCATGACTAAGACGAGACCATGAGAGACGACATCAATGTCATTTAACGATAACGTGACTAAAACAACACGTGCAATATCGTTGACGAAAAAAGACGAGACTGAAATGTGGATAAAAGACTAAAAACTTTACCAAAATCACTCTTTTGAAATCACTTTTTGTTTTTGTCGAATAAAGGAGACAAAACATTACAGACTGATTTTATGAGCGTCCACGCTTACAGTTGCCAGATTTTCAGAATTTAAACCCCCAATCAGAGCTTTTCTGTTAAAAGAACACGTTTTTACTTAATCTTTGCAATCTGGCAACCACGCACATGCGCTCTCTCTACATTGAGGAAGAAGCGCGGATGATCTGAAAACAGACAAGTAAGCTGGAGTTCAGCGATCTTCATTTGAGATTTTCTACTTAAATCAAAGTGTCATTCAGTCGGTCTATATTGCGCTGCTCGTTTGCTGACTAAATCTGCGACCAAAGTGTAGGCTGAAATCCAGCAGTGGCTCTCAAACTGACGTACGCAAACAAAATGTTTTGCAGTTTATTTTTATTTCTACTCCACCTTAAAATAACATAAAAACTGAGCATGTGTTTCTAGCAGGTAAAATGCCGTAAATACTCGACATTTGGTCAAATTACCTTATCTTTCGCGGTCAAAACTGAATGCAGCAAATCGCACTACATTAGTGCTGTTGTCGACAATATACCTTTGTAAAAGTAGGGATTTAGCACTTACTAACTTGAAGAACAAATATAGACACAGACTGCATAGAGATTCACAAATTTGGCCTCTGTGGCTCCCTCCGATCAGCACCAGAGGGCTCCCTCACCTGAGTACTAGCTCCATCACGGACTTCATTTCCCATTACCCCGTACCTGGTCCTCATTACCTACACACCTGATTCCTATCTCCTGGACTTTAAAACACACACTCACACTCTCACCCATTGCAAAGTCTTGTTTTGCTCCGGCTGACACTACTGAGCATTTTTTCCCTGTGATCTGTATTCTTGTGTTTGACCTTGGATTGTTTATTCTCATCGTGATTGTTTGTTGCCTGCCCTGTTGATTCTCTGCCTGGATATCTGGATTTACTCTGCCTTGTCTGCCGCCTGCCCTGACCCTTTGCCTGTCCCTGTTTACAGGAGATTTAAGATTAAAACTCTCTTCGATGCAAAAACACCCTTCTGTGAGTTATTGTTTTTAATGTTGATCATATTTTACGAGCACGAATGCAATGTTTCCCGAATATCCACGCGATTTCAAATGTGACATTGATTTTATACAACAACAAACAAAAGGCCGGGTAATATTAAGTGATGTACATTTTAAACAGTATTGTCAGTATTTTTGCTCTATTTTGCAACGAAAGTCACAGCAGAACTGCAGCACACAAGCTGTGTTTCGTGAACGAATCTGCGGCTTTGAACGAATCGTCAGTGATTCAATGATTCATTCATAAATACAGCCGCTTGCTTTGATACTGAAAGAATGAATGACTCGATGATTCACTCATAAAAACAGTGAATTACCGCCACCTACTGGCGGTTTTAATGTAATATTTAAAGTATCCCTTCGTTTTTATTCATCATTGTTTTTTTTTTTTGTTTTTGTTTTTTTTTGTTTTTTTTTTATTTATTTAAAGCATTATTTATTGTATAAAGGTATTTGGTAAAAAAAAAAAAAAAAAAAATGCACTGGAAAAATTGATTTAAGAAGGCAAATATTGTCCCTTGATGGAAAAGGTGTAACTGCAGTCTAAATGGGAAAGAGAGGGTATGCAGAAGGATGTTAAATCCCTCAGGGGGTATGACACTCTAAAAAGTTTGAGAACCACTGAAAGAGGATATGTAGAATTGCACAAGTGCTACTGCTAAGAGTGCAATGTCAATACAGCCTGTTACCTTGATTCAAATTTTTCATAAGCTTAAATGAATTGGTCTAAAGAGAAAAATTATACTGACTTTTGTCTAAAGACTACATATAAAATAGCTGTCAAAATTAATGTTGGTAACTGTAGTTTGACTAAAAGTAATGACTAAAACTTGACAAAAATGTGATGACTTTTTGTCGACTAAAATATGAAAGACAAAAATGACTAAAATGTGACTAAGACTAAAGAGCATTTTCCTCTGAAGATAAAGACTAAGACTAAATCAAAAATGGCTGCCAAAATTAACACTGCAGTGAAGTCACATGGAGTACTCTATGTCTTTTCCCTACCTTTCTGGACCTTGGAGTGGTGGTTGCATTGGAACTCTATGGTGAAACAAAAACCTTTCTGACTTCATCAAAAAGATATTAATTTGTGTTCCGAAGATGAACAAAGGTCTTATGGATGTGGAACGACACGAGGGTAAGTAATAAACGACAGAATTTTCATTTTTGGGTGAACTAACCCTTTAGTCTGCGTGAACCGGAAGTTGCCATCGACATTACTTCCGTATTGTGATGTGAAGAGGATATTCAAGAGGAAATCTCTAGCTTACAGCAGTTTGTCTGTGCAGCTAGGAGCAGTTAAGGATGTTTTGCCCAAGTAGTCAACTGACGCATCAGAGAAGAAATGCCATTCCAGAAGGGAAGCCATCTTCACATTTTGAGTATAGATTTATTAAAATACAACTTCCGCCAAAGAAGGTTTACCAAGACTAGCAATATACGCTACAGACAGGGTCAAATTTAGGTATTTTATGTTGACCTCAAGGTTTTCAGGTATCAGCAATATGCTTGTTGCGTAAGACTCCTGATGGTTATTGGTAACATGTTTGTGGCTCAACAGTTCAGACACACCAAACTTAGATTAAGGACTAATGGCAACAAGCAACTGTGAGTACGTTTCATTGCCTGCTTCTAGGTCAAGTTGTGTTCGAACAGAGTGCAAGACCACATCTAACAAGCATGCACATCTGCACCTGCATAAGAGGAAATAACTGTCCACACCAGCAGGTTGTAGCAGTATTCATCACTCAAAAGAAAACTGGAGCTTGGACAGCGGATATACAAATCATAAGCAAGCAGCACTTGATTGATGTTGATCACTTAATCTTCACTTTTCTTCATACCAGACAACATGTCATTTATGGAAATATTGCATTGGAATGCTCAGAAGAACCCTTCTGTGTGTGCTCTCTTGACTTTGATGTTTGCTTGCTAATCACTTGCTTTTTTTTTTCTCATGCACTGGGTTGCTAAGCTGAACAGTCAATCAGAACAATCTCTCTCTCTCTCTCTCTCTCTCTCTCTCTCTCGGCGACAGCTGATTCAACATGCTCAATAGGCTGAAACACTTTTCTGGAATACTGGCAACATGCTTGTTGCTTATGGCTTGTACGGGTATTAGCAACATACTCGTTTTAATCATCTGGGTAAGGGCAACATGCTTGTTGCTTAAGGCTTCCTGTTATTGTTGGCATTAAAAAAAAGGCATTCAGGTTTTTCGCTGTCAGTTTCACGAGTTCACACTTACAAATAATCATATGCTAATTGTCAATCATCTTTGACGATAGTGGTCCTGACAGAACATCAGTCTTTATAGTTGAATTTGGCACTGCTCTTCTTGGAATGGATTTGATTAATGGACTGCATCTCAAGTTTGAAGGTTCTTCCATACTTCCAGGACCTGCTTAGTCACCAGCCCCTGTAATGCGCCTTTCTGTTTCTGTGCCTGCTGCGAAGCTAGGGAGTGCAAAAGGCTTTGTGCATAAGGTAAAAATTTCTCCAGATGTGAAACCTGTACGTCAGAAGCTCAGATCATTACCATTATCCGTTTGAAATGCTGTCAGTGATGAACTTCAACGCCTTCTTGACTTGGATGTAACTGAACGAGTGGATGCATTACCGTGTGTTTCTCCAATTGTGGTTGTTCAGAAGAAGATTGATGGCATTCACATGTGTGTAGACTTGCAAGAACCAAATAAAACTGTTGTCACGGACAACAGTTTTATAATGATGATATTGATGAATTGCTGTCTGTGCTGTGTCGAGTAACTGTCTTTTCTACAATTGATTTGGAGAATGCTTATTTCCAGCTTTTGTTACATGAAGAAAGCCATGATCTGACTGCATTTATCACCCATGAAGGACTATTCATATTGTGTCAAGTACCTTATGGCCTAGATTCAGCTCCATCTGCATTTCAGAAAATGCTAGCAACTATGCTGCAAGGATTGCCAAACGTAGCCAATTACATGGATGATATCATTGACTGGGGAAGTACAAAAAGTGAACATGACCACATGCTCAAAGTGGTTATTCAGCACATACAAGATGCAGGCCTACAGTTGAATTATTCGAAATGTCACTTTAATAAAAGCGGTTTGTGCTTCTTTTGTCATGCTGTGTCTGCACAAGGCGTTTACCCAGATGAAGATCATCTCTGCAATGCTTCATGCTCCTGTTCCTAAAGATGCACAACAGCTCTGTTCCCTTCTTGGATTGTTGTCATGGTACAATAAAGTCATACCAAATTTCACAACAGTAGTAGAACCATTGCATGCTTGCATCAGACAGGGTACTGAGTTCAGCTCGTCAGATTAAGCTCAGGAAAGCTTCAGGACTGTTAAGGAGTTGTTACTTCAAAGTTTTGCTTTAGCGTTGTTTGAACCTAATTTGCCCACCATCGTTTCAAAGGATGCATCAGATTATGGGCTAGGTGCTGTACTATCTCAGATTCATGAAAATAACACAGAACATATTGCTGCATTTGCTTCAGGAACTTTGTCAACTGCAGAACACAAAAATTCAATGAATTTCAATGAAAAGGAAGTTTTTGTGTGTGTCTGGGCTGTTGAAAAATTGAGAATTTGCCTCTGGGGTCGAAAATTGGAAATCCTCATTACATTGTATCTGACAATGGATGTCAATTCAAGTCAGTGGAGTTTGCTGAATTTCTGAAAGATAGAGACTTTCAAACTTACCATGCAACTCCACATTCTGTTACTGGGCAGTCTACTGAGTTACTCGGTGGTAGAAAAATGAGCACTTGTCACAATGTTCGCCCGCTTCCTAACACTTGTAAAGGTTTCTGCTGTGGGTCAGAAAGTGTCATTGTCTAAAAAGAAGATGAAAACATACACAGACCTGAGATGAAGAGCTTGTACTCCTGAGTTCAAACCTGGGGCCCGTTCTTCGTATGTCGTTAACTCAGTTAGCTGGATTTGATTGATGACAATTTGGCATGATCATGGATTGTTCGGTTCTTTGACGCTCATCCTGGACTTGCTGCCATAGCAACAGGTCCATAAGCTTAAACCTGCTCGTGAACAGGCTTATTTCATGTAAACAGGATTAGATTGCATCTTTTTAAGTGGAAATGATACTTAAAATCTGTCCCAGCCACTGCTAATTTATTTCAAGAGTAGCTACTCTACTTATCCAGGGACAATAATTTAAAATGATAATAATTTACAAATTAATTTGAAAATAATATTATAAATGTTGTGTAGTCTATAATACTATAGGCACAGCCAGTTTTACTCATTGAAAGATTTAATTGTGATGGAATAATTGCTTTACAATTGTATTGGAGTCTTACACACATGCTTGTACAGTTATTCTGAGCCATGCATTAATTTGAATGGTGATAGCTATTATGGGAGTGGCTTGATGCAGCGCAGGAGATGCAGATAACTTGATCTTGACATTAATTTTTAATTAAAACTTTAATTAATGCTGTCACGTAACAAATCTGCTTCACAGATAAAATTAAATGAATTGCGAATTACAACATTAAAATAAAAATTTAATGACTGTACAAATGCTCGTGAATCTAAATAATTGAGAATCATGTAAACAAACAAACAAAAAACAGTGCACATTTCATTTATCTATTATAACATTTATGTCGTAGTGTCATTTTGTTCGCTTGGCTGTTTCATTATAAAGGTCCAGAAATTCATCAAGTTTTTCGTCAGGTGTTGCTGAGGTTGCCGTCAGCCAATCGCTGCATTGCTGATTGTGGTTTCGAGTATCGATACATCTGCCCTTTTCAAGGAACACGAGAACGTGCAGAAATCTCAGACAACTTAATCCTGATATTTTAATCCAATCCACAAATTCGTTTCAAGAACAAATTAGCCAGAGATCAGTTATCACGATTAGAAGATCTAGCATCTGTCAAATCATCTCAGATGTATTTAGCGAGGTACGAAGAACGAACCCCTGGAGACTGGGTGCGTATACAAATTCATGTTCCAAAAGGACATCTTTGATTCTCAAAGCCTTTGAAAATTGCACGTCCATGCACTTACCAGTTATCAGATGGAAAAACTTGGCATGCGTCTCATCTTTCTCCAGCTTGTGCACCTATAGAGAATGTCATTAAGAGTGAACTTGTGTCCTTGCCCCTCCAGTCTGTTCCTTCCTCTACTATGTTGCCTAAAAATGAACTTATCAACTCAAACTGTCTCTCCAACTGTTCCTGAAAGGTCTTCATCAAGAGTGAAATGCCCTCCGTGTTAGTTGCAGGACTATGTCTCTTAGTACTAAAGTCATTGATTACTTTGTGCAAAATGAGTAAATCATTATTGTTCTAATATGTATGGTTCTCTATTGTTAAATCAATTGAATTAGATGTAACTATTGTATTAGATTTGTCTATTGCGCCAAATGTGTATTTTGGTTGGAATTATAGTTTTAAATAACAGTCCACATGTTGTTACCTATAAAAGGTGTAGAGTAAGTGTGTTGTACCTGCTGCCAATTATGTAACGCCTGGCACTGTTGGCTTGCTTGTCCTGCTTTTGATTTTTGAATATATGTCTAAGAACTGAGACTTTCTTGCCCTATGCTTACCAGAATCTAAACATTACACAGGCATTTGGATCTTCTTAAAAAATAACAGTTTTGTGATTCATTGAGAAACGTTGAAAGATAGTACTTAAGATAAACAAACTAACATCTTTCCAAAGCTGCAGAGTAGTATACTGCACGATTCCTCTGAGAAGGCAAGGGCCAGTGCCTCAAAAAAAATGGATGAGAAAATAAACTGTATTACAAAAATAAATCAATGCAATATTACAAAATGTGACATTAAAAAGTGTATAAATCACTAGTTTTTCTAAAGTAATACTGTCCAACAGCGACACCAGCAGGTAAAGTACAGCGGGAGTCCCTATCTCTTTTGCCTCTCCTGAGCCCATTGAGTTTCAACAGACCCCCTAAAGTGTGCAGTAGTTTTGGATGGGGTCATTGAAAGTTGAATGGGGGAAAGTCACGTGAGAGGAGGCAATGCCTCCATCACGCTATGATTGGATATGATTGGAAATGATTGGTTTGTGCATTAAATCCCGCCTCTTGTTTTTGTGCATCTTTGCGAATTGGTCTGAATGAACAACATTATGATGTTAATGGCAAGACTAAATAAAATGTAAGTAATCAACTCAACTCTTGTATGTCTCCCTATATCTGACTCACCCATTTCAGGTCTTGCAGTCTCTACTAATGAGCTCATGAGCTGAATCAGGTGTGACAGATGAGTGAGACATACAAAATGTGCAGGGCTGGTGGTACTCCAGGACAGGTTTGAGAACCACTGGCCTAGTGAATTCAATAGTGAGCACAATGCACTTCACTGATAAAGCTTATTAAGTATTTAAGCTAATAAGTTTAGGGGATACAGAATATAGAAATACAGAATACAGGAAGTATATCAAAATATGCAGAAATATACAGAAATACACAAAAAAAAATTTGAGTGCAAAACATTGCAGTCAAAAATCAGATCAAATAAACAAATGCACTGAATTTTGCTTGCATTTGTAACATGCAGATAGATAAGGATCACTAACAAATAAAACACTGGACTGAATTTGTCACTTTGTGATTTTCAGAGCTGTCAGGTTTATAGTGACTCTTCAGCAGCAAACTCCTCAGAAACACAGAGACACGTCAATAGATGTGCTCTCAACAGAGCCGTCACCACACGCACTCTACAATCAAAGCTATCCAATCAGACTCACTCATTCCGCTTGTCACTCATGCTCAGTTTCGCCTGATTGGACGGCTGTGAGCTCATGCCGTTGGCACAATGGATGCAGTGGTGCGGCAGAGACAGACACCCGCGGCGGGTATCAGCGCGGCTTTTAATTGTGCTCCAAACTGCGTGAAATCGACATTTTCTGAGGCTTTTTGATCGGCTGTCAGATAGCGGCTAAGAGAGGGTGTGGCGGGGCGGAGCTTATCAGCAGGGGTTTGTGGGTAAAATGGACATGACTGTATGTCACTGAGCAATTATGTTTGTGAGTGTCAAACTGAGAGAATGTGTGTTTCAGCAGGCCATCAGAACAGTAATTCTAATTGTTATTAGTTTGTTACCTTTTTTGTCATTATTTTTTCTGTGTAATGCAAGAGTAGACCACTCCAAAAAAGTAGTATTAGTCCATCTGACTTCTGTGCTTTACTCATATATAGTTATTCATAGATAGTTTTGTGTGACAAGAATGATAGAAATTTTTGTTTTTCACTGATAATCTTCCTCAATCCACTGAAGCTTACATCTTGTTCATGACCAGAATCAAAAATGGCACATTGATGTATTCTTGCAAATGTATTAAAAATGTGACACATTTATTTTTATTTATTATTATTATTATTATTATTATTATTAATTTGGACAAATGTGGGCTGGACGCAAATTATCAGTAAATGGCAACTTAAATTTGGTCTGTTCCTCATGTGAAGCATCATATGACAACAAAAGACTTATTTAGTTTAGAATATAGTGTTGGACTATTGTTGTGGTACTTTTATGGTTCTTTTTAGTGTTATTTTACTTCTTTTATGGAGCTTGATGTATGAAAAGAGCTGCAAAAAGATTCTTCAAAAATGTATTTTACAGAAAAATTACATGAGTGAAGATGTTATAAAAATGTATTTTTTATGGAAGTATACCTTTATATAAAATGTATATTATATATTAATATTAATGTAAAATATAAGAAACTGCTGATACAAACTACACACATCCATTTTATACTTATTCAGAGAAATAAGTATTCTCAGTGACAGCTAATAGTGCTATTTGTAGGCTACAAATGCGAAGCACTTGTAAAACCACACAGTTTCATTTTCACAAAAACTGAACTTGTTATCCTCATCTTTTGTGTGTGTGTGTGTGTGTGCGAGAGAGAGAGAGAGAGAGATGGATGAGTATTCTCTCTCTCTCTCTCTCTCTCTCTCTCTCTTTCTGATAGGGAGTGTACCGTGTTTTGATGCTGGATTTGATAGATTTGTTTGTGGCCATATTCATTTGCTGTGGATCAGAAAGCTGACGGGCCGTAAAATGAAAATTTGCCTTCAGATTTTGGGAGCGCTGTGTGTCGCGCTGCTCTCACAGGATTACAGAAACACAACATGCTGCAGTCAAACACAATGCTTTGTGTTTGTCTCTGGCCGCTGCTCCACCACACATTCTGTTGTTCCCCTGAAATGTTCTATTATAGTTTTATTGCTTATTTTTCCTCTTAACGTTAATATTTTAGAAACATGCGAAGAAAAAACACTCAGAAATACATACAAAGCCAAAACAAGACAAGCACTTAAACACAGGACACAATTACATAACTACTGCATAAATGCATAATAGCACAACGCATGCACTGCATGCGTTATATTGGCAGCTGCAGTCTACAGGTGCTGAACGTCAGCAAGCTCCATTCACGCTTCTCTCGCCGATGACTGGAGCGACAGTAATGGAAGAGCTGCTGCGAGAGATAATTAGATTAAATGAAAATGCATGTTGTCTGGGAGTGACGTCCTAAACATCTAATTAAAATGAATTTGCTGCAGAACAGGCGGGACAGACGCTGTCTTCTTCACAAATAACAGCGGCCAAACCACACAACTCAAGACAACGGAGGATGCAAAACATTCAGACAGCTGCTGACAAGAGACATTCTTAAAATACAACATACATAAGGTACATATTCCACATAAAATAGGGTAAAACAAATGGAATAAAATTCTTTTAATACTTTGGACTTTTCTTTCCTATTGTGACGTATATCCAAGTGATGCAGAACAGGACTTCTTGTGGGTGTTGCAAACTGAATGGAGGATTGTTTCATGAAAAAAAAAAAAAAAAAATTGTTAATTTGGATTTCAGGGTGACTAACAATCAGATGCCAATTCTACACGGGAAGCAAAAGACACATGACAACGCAAAAACGCCCAATGCAAAAACACTCTATTTCTGATGTCAAGATATAAAAGTCATCCATCCATCCCCGAAAGTAAACATGAAGCGAATGTTGACCATACTTTAGCAATGCGTCACAGCGGCGCAACAAAAGGCTGTCCCAATCTAAAGCCTCCTTTGAATACAGCCTATAAACGTGTCCTTCATTTCCCGGACCGCGAAGGTTAGAAAATAGTGGATCCTTCGCAGTCTAGCCTATCCCACGATTCATGGTGCACCAATGACCAATGGATTACACTTCTAAATGTAAGTATTAGGTTTCAACTGTAGTGATTTTACTTTCGCCCATCCAAGAACGCTTATTAATGTAGTAATTGGTACTCACATCACCGCTGACATTGTGATTTTTGGATAACACGTCACTTAAGGTGTGGTTATGAGTACATCAGATGACCACATTCCCCCTCTCTTAGTTTGGGGCAGTCAAGGTCTTTTACCTTGGCAGTATGAGTGCACTCCCAACAGGGGGCTGTTCAATCATCAAGAATTAAATGTAAAGTGGAGAGAGTTGGTCAGCTTATTTATCTGAAGATTGGTGAGATTGCTAACTTGTAGAGCCTCTTCTATATTATCAGCACAAGGAAGACACAAGTGTAATAAAATAAATGTTATTAACAAAATATAAACAAGAATAACTAACACAACTACTAAATTAATACCTTAAATGATAAAGGAATAAAGTGCATAAGATGCATACAATAAAAGTCATTAAGTTGGGTTTGGCTATGGAAGAGTTATGTTATCTTATGGAAAGATAAACTGTTGTTTTTCTGAAACTAATAAGTTGAAGAAACTTTGTATGCATCAAATAAATAAACGAAAGATTATTTGTTATTAACTAGCATCAGCTATATTCTAATGTAAATTAGAAAATCATACATTGATAATATACAACAATGCCAAGGTCTCTGGAAAGAGGTTTGGTAAAGTGATATTTACGTTCCACGTGGTTGAGTGAGCAGTCTGATGCGGTGACGTCTTCCACTGGTTGTGCTGGGTGACAATGCAGTGGGGAAAGGAGTTGGAATCCGTTTCAACAGCCTTGGACACGAAATTCTGTGGGATACTGATCTCCTGGAGCACCAAAAGGTCTTAAAATCTGGAACACACAGATCAGGCCCTGACGTAGGTGCAGAAAGTCCTTAACAATCTGGAACACACAGACAAAAGGTACTTTGATATGAAGGTTTGATCTTCTGAGCTTAACTTTTTTGCAAATGTCTGTTTCACGAATTCACACTTACATATAATTAGATAGGGTAAAGGTTATGCGTATTTGGTGTGCTGTTCGGGGAAGGGCTCCAAACTCGGAATTTGTCCCGAACCCAGAGTAGCTTTGGAAAGCATCTAAAGACCATCTTCCAAGAGCTTGGATATGCTGTTGGGAGAGGCCTTTTGGGGCTGTTGAAGATGCTACCCTGATGCAGAAAGAGTGACTGTAGAATTTTTATTTTTATTTATTTCTTTTGCTGGGTTGTTTGATTGTCTGAGAACGGAATTGAGGTGTTTTTGGCACCAAAAGCATGTAACAGGTTTGTTGGAGTCATCTATGAATAGAGGTTAAAAAGAGGATTTAGCCTGAAAGCTTCTAGTAGTTGACTGTTGCACATGGGCACATTGAGGTGAGGGCTCGGTGAGGAGATAGCATTGCTGCGGCAGTGAAAGTGAGGTTACATGGAGAAATGGAGCTCCTGCAGGAACGGAGGAGATAACATTGCTGCACCCATGAAGCCAGCTGAACAGAGCTCCTGTGGGAGTGGAGGAGATGACAATGCTGTAGCAGTAAAAGCAAGTTTGACGGAGAAACACAGCTCCTGCAGGAGTGGAGGAAATAACACTGCTGTGGCAGTGAAGGCAAGGTTAGACAGAGAACTGTGCTCTTTCAGGAGCAGGGAGGACATCACTGCTCCGGCAGTGAAAGAATGAAGTGTGCTCCTGCAGAAACGGGTGGGAAGACCCTGCTGTGGCAGTGAAGTAGAAATATTTTTACTATTTAAGTGGATTGATGGTGTTAATAGAGGCGGATATGGTGAGCCTGTAGGTGTGATTGCCTGAGAACAAGCTGGAGCTGAAGAATTTAGCTGATAAGGGTTCATTGAGCTTCTTTGGTGTGGAAGCGATAAGATCGAATATAGCTCTTAAAAGCCTCTGGTGACCAGCCACCGAGAGTTTGAATCTGATGTTGGGAGAGGCCTTTTTTAGCAGCTGTGGTTGCTGCATCTATGTGAAATGAAAGACTGGAAAAGTGATCTGGTGGGGTGCCAAGCTGGGGTGGAAGATAGGCAGTCTGGGCCTGTGCCGCTAGCAGAGGCAGCCTCACGCTAGGGTCCATGGTTGGAGATGTAGGCCAGGGACAAAAAGAGAGTTTGAGACTGATGACTGGGCCTAAGCCACTAGTGGAGGCATCCTCAGGCTAGAGCAGGGCTCTTCAAGTAGTTTAATTCGAGGGCTGGATTATCAAATCCAAAAGTTGAGGTGGGCCGGGGTGGGGGGTAGGGTGTCTTATTGGTAAAAATTATTTTATTAATTATTAGGCTTAAATTAAAATATTCTCACAGTGAGACTTGGTAACCACAGGTAAAACCATACATGGCTACTCACTACCACTGTCAAATGATATTATATTATGATGTGTTATATAAGCCTATAAAAAACACCTAAACACAAGTACAAACTACACCTTAACAAAGACATGATTTATATATTCCCCTACCCACCTAATAAATATATTGCAATATAAATGGCTATAACATAGTTTTCAATATAAATATTCCACAGTTCCACAAACCATAGTAAATTACTACAGTTCATTCATGATAAATGTTTGTAAGATTGGTGATTTTGGGATATAAAAGTCTTTTAACTTCATTCATGGCACGTTTCTCCTGTTTTCCTCATCAGTCTTGTTGGGAATGTTGAGGCTGTTTCATCCGATTTAAAACTAGTTTAATCATCGAGTGATTTGTAGTTTGTAAACGCTTCTCACTAGATGTCGCAATGCTGTTTAATAATATTACGTTATCCACTGGGCTGTGTTGCGTAGTTCAAAGTAAACTAGTGAAACACCTGAAAACAGCGCTATTTGTTCTGTATTTGTTGTTATTGACCGAGAAACAACTACAGATGATTCAGTGACAGAGTTTCAGATCGTTACGCAAGTGCGTTTGGCCAATTCACGGAAAAGAAAGAATCGAGACAAAAGAATAATTAATTCACGAATGATAGGTATCGCTGGTTCAGTCGACAGAAATAAGGAACACACATAATAACTGCTCAACATTTCTCAGGTCAATCAGAGTGCGTATATAGACGTACAGCTGCAGGCGCCACTGTGGCCACGTATCTAACCACATTTAGCCGCACAGCCAGAAAAAGAGGAGGAGGGAGATTGGGGTGTCGGATGAAGATGATTGGCGGGCCGGATTTGGCCCGTGGGCCGCCAGTTGACGAGCCCTGGGCTAGGGTCTGCTGAAGGAGCTGTAGGCCACTGGTAGGGGGAAATAGGTTAGAAGCAGTGGGAGGAGGAGGAAGTGTTATCTGGGCCTGCATAGCTAGTGGAGGCAGCCTTGCGCTAGGAACTGCAGGCCATGGACAATGGGGAGTGTTAGAGATGGCAGGATGAAATGGCTGAGACGGCTGAGATTGCTTTGCTAGCAGAGGCAACCTAACACTAGGGGGAAGGCGTTCATCAAAAGGGGCGGACATTGCTGAACAGGGTGTGGTGCCAGAAAATCCGTGGTGTGTGGCTGAGCGGAGGCAGGATGAGGTGAACTAATCATTTCTCTTTCCGGTACAGACTGCATTATAGCCTATGGGTCTGTCATGGATTTGTTAGATTTAACAAATAATTTTTAAAGCTCACTCCTAGTAATGAAACATCCCCCGAAAAGAGCCACGAGAGCAGAAAAGGCCTCAGTCACCAGGGCTACCATCAGATAAGATGGTTTTATTGCTGTGAAAAATATGGTCATGTGGAAAAGCAGAGGCCATAGGAAAGACCCATCACGCTTAAAACAGACTTTCCTGCATTAATTTATAGATGAACTGATCTATAAATGAACATGCATTCCAGGACATTGTGTGTATGATTATTACTGTCTTGTGTAGTGTCTTTTGTATGGTATTTTGTTTTATGCATATTTTATGATAGAATCAATGGTTATTGTAACTTCACCTATACCAAGTTTGGGGTCCACGAGTTTGTATTTTGAAAATTTAAATGATTGTGTATATGATATGCCAATACCTGTGCAACATATTACTATTGCAAGAATCTTTAATAGTTTCTTCATCAGCAACCAATCCAGTTACATGTGCAAACGATCTGCTTGAGACAAAGGATCGTAAAAATTTCCCTCCAAGAGCTTAAGTTAACATTGGCTCGCTCACCTGTGGAGGTTGGACCTCCACACAGAGTTAAAAGGCACTGTCAGTGTGACCGCCCTCTCTTCCTCCTCCGACTGACTTCCTTCTCCTGGTTGCTCTGCGAGGCCTCTCCGGCCCAGGCCTCAACCTGCACTCCAGCCATGTGCTTACCCAGGAGAGAGAGAGAGAACGCTCTTCCAACTACAAGAGTCAAACTAACCATGCAAGTTTGTCATCATTTCTTCATTCAACGCAGAAGAAATCGATTGAAAATCGATCGAAACTTCAACACCATTGTTCCCCGGAATCAACAAGACCTTGTTCAGAACTACAGACTGCTTCCACTGCAAAAGGACATGCAAGTATCGAATATTTTAACTAAACAGAGGTTTAGGATAAGCAGTAAAATCATCTTAATGAGGTGTTTTGAAATCAGAGACTGGTGGTTCTTTTCATGTTTTAATGACTCTTTTCCTTAGCTTCATTCCCTGCTCCCATTTCCGGTTTCTTCTGTCTCTTTCCATTTTACCTATGTATGTGTGATTGTGTGTCTGTTTAGGTTAGTTGTGTTCGTGATTTAGTTAATATAACTTGTGCACAGTACATATTTGTTTCTGATTCTCTGCTTGCAACAATGTCAATTTAATGATTCCTGGTCTTGTAACACACTGTAAACGATGTACATGCTAAGAAAGAATTATTTTTCTTTGGTCATGAAAAATACCCTTTTCTTAGGCCGGTTTCACACCACATGCGTCAGCAGAGCGTAAGCAGCGTGTATTTTTTTCGGCACCCATGTTAACAGATGAGAGCATTCACACCGCACGCAGAGGCTGCGCGGCAGCACGTAGCAGGAGCAGAGCAGAAGCAGCAGTGCCGCGATCGTTTCGGCACTGGGTCTATTTTTGCTGCACTGCTAACGCTCAATTAAAGTGAAAGTACACTTTTGATGGACAAAATAAATATGATTTCACACAAAAAGTGCTCAAAATGCACAGAATAATCATATCTAGTGTGCTTTAACAAGAATTGGAGTATGTCAGGAAAGTTTTTAAATTAATATTAAAAAATATTTATAGAAGATTTACTCATTTAAACTTGTTTTTAATTATTCAGTTTGGGTTAAAGTATGGTGTATTATAAAAAACTAAAGTAAACTAGCCAGAAAATATGATATATAAACATTATTTTAGTTATTACACAGACAGCTATATAGGCTCTAGCATACCCAAATCAAACCCGAGTTTGCTGGCTTTTTTTGCCGAGTTTGCTGTCTTGTAAACGTGCACGTGGCAGATGATGTAAAATACAAAGTTTACCTCATTCGTGTGCAGCAATGGATAACACAAGGCTTTTATTTATTTATTTTTATTTATTTTACGTTTAAATGCGAGTGTTGTACACCTCCCCATGTTAACAAACTTTCAAGACTAACAAGTTTATAAATGACCAACTTATAAAAACAAATTTATAGTTGTCTTTGTAAAGAAATGCTCACTTTATATGCAGCTTAGAGCCGCTGCTGTGACGCTGTACAAACACTTCCAGTGTGAATACTCGCGCGTCTCTGCAGCTGCAGTTCACGCTGACGCTTGCGGTGTGAAACCGGCGTTAGAATTAATATTCAGTACTGAGTGTTCGTTGGACTAATTGATTAATTGATTGTAATGTTAATGTAGCTACATCAAGTTAATCCGATTAACTGTTATAAATATTCGTAATTAATCATAAGTTATGTATAATTATTAATATTTCCCCTTTGAGCTAATTTGCTACAAGTATGAAATGGATGTGTGTAGTTTGCATCAGTTTTAAGGTTTCCAAATAGTTATGAATGGATATGGATGGATCATTGTGATCTCTCTATGTTTCACCCACTACTGCTGCATCCGGAGGTCCTGGGGAATTTTTATGGCAGTCACAGAACAAGACCTTAGCAATTAGATGGGTGAAGGGCAGAAACTGCATGTGGACAAATGAGAAGTCCTTCCCGGGCTTGGTTCCAGAGGTCTTCTTCTTGCCCTCTAAGAGGTGTCTGGCTGTTGTCTTAGCATCTTTATCTGATGGTGTTGGACAGTTTGTTTGTGTTAGTCCACCAAGATCCAATCAAAATGTAGCAAACCTTTATCCACTGTTACTGACAGAGAGGGGCCGGCCATAAACTGGGCCCTGGAATGTGCTGTTCACCATACAACTTAACTGAAAAGAAAAACTTAACAGCTGTTCAAATGTTGATATATCTTAATAAGAAGCATTTTTATAGTAAGTTTACACTAATGTACATAAATGGACCAAGGTGAACATATTCAGACAGGATGTGAACCCTGTTTTGTTTTCAGACAGATAACCTTCAAAAAAGTCCAGTACAAACATTACTGCCGCTCGTCAACGGCAGCTGTCATAGTTGTAGGCGACAAGAGCAATCCACCTAGGCTAGACCATCCCATTTAACAACGCTTGGTTCAACCTTCCTGGACTTCTAAGTCTTGGCCTTTGAAGTCAGCATCCTTCGAAGGATGCAGCCTCTGAATTGGGACACAGCTGTTTTCAGTGGCCATTGGGTGTTGATATGGATCTTCATAATGACATTTTTCACAAGTGTGCAAGCCAGATTGTGCAGATTCAAATGAAATCAGCTCAATATTTTGAAGTTGATGTGTAAGAACAGTTTAGAAACAGATTAGAGTAATGTCATTAAACATTTAGGTTACACACATTTTTAAAGAATAGAGCATTATTGGCAAACACTTGCAGCCATAACACTTATATACAGCACCAGTATATGATATAGTTGTGTTGGTTTTAGCTGGTTGAGTGAGTGTACAAGGTTTAGGAGGATAAAATTGTGTTTAGATGCTGAATCTGTGTGATGTTGGTACACTGGTGACAACTGTAACACACACACATTTGTTGTCTACCTTGTTTGTCCGATGTGAGTAGTATGTGTTGACGGGTCTTCAGGTGCGCTCATACACTGAGCGTCTAATAACCAATTATTCCCTCCACACACACCTGTGACCTGAGCAGAGTCTGACATCTGACACACAAAACACACTTTCCATCCATCTTCTGTGTTCATTCACTTCATCTGCCCATCTCTGCCACGTCTGTCATCATGCCCTCATGAGTTGCACCATTTGCTCCTGATGCTTAAATCACAGCCTGCATTCTCAGGACAGAAAACTATCATTTTCTTAGTCAGTATTTTTTTTTTAGATAATATATAATATACATATTATTTTTTTTTAAATTCATTCCTATAGAGCATGTAGAGCAACTAGCAATGCCAGTTTGATTCCCAGGAAATGCATGAATTGATCAAATGTGTACCTTGAATGAAATGTATGTCGCTTTGGATAAAAGCATCAGTTTAAATTATTTTTAGTTTAAATTATTAAAATAGTTGCACCATACTAGGTTTATTGGACACATTTTCAGTGTGATATTTGTTGGCCTTGCTTGCATTTGCTAAGGAAAAGCATTTCTCTGGGTGTGACAGCGGGGTGTAACATGTCAATTTTCACAGAAGTAAACTGCTGATAGCAAGGCTGCAATTTATATAATATACCTTTTTTTTTTTTTTTTTTTTACAAATATACTCTTTCTCTTCCTTATACACACACATACTGACAAAGTGCAATGTTAGCATTTTTACGGGCAAATTCAATTTTACTTTTAAACCAGGCCACTAAATTGCATTTCACAAACCTTCATGAAACGTTGGCATGGTTGAATTGAGTGCTGATTCATGTCTGCCGTAATTGAATACTGTATGTGAAAAGTACAATTTCAGCATTGCTTGCTTGGACGTGTGTCTGCATTGGACACATTGAGATGGCTACTTTTCCTTTATGATTCTTGAATAACAGCACAAATAGTTTCACAAAAGAGAATAATCACACATAGGCCACTGCTGACAGAGCTGCAGGGTCAGACTCAGAGCATAACACAACACATGCATCTGATGAATATTTCCTCAATATTTGTGCTTGCAAACTGAAAACATGGCCTTTTAGAAGAATTTATTTTCTTACAGCCTTTTAGAAGATTTTTTTTCTTACTGCATTAATTTATTTTAGAGAAACTTTTAGATGACTAAACCTCTAATGGTCCTTACTATGATCTCTGTTTGTCAGCGAGGGGTTGAAACAAACAGAACAACTAGGGGTGGGCGTGGGTGATATGACCAAATTCTTATTTCATGATATGAGAAATTTTGTTTTACGATAACATCACGATACAGTTATTTTGTGTTATTTTATCTCATTTCTGTTATTAAAATTAAGAAAAAAGTAAATTACAAACAATAGGATAAATACAGTATAACTCACAAACTGTCAATTTAGTTTTCATTTTCATGGACTTTTAGTTTGCTTGTAATTATTTCCTGTTGTCTTTGTTCACGTTTCCCGCCACTTGTTTGTTGCCATGGATATTCATTTAATCATCACAGCTGTTCGTATTTGAGTTCATTATCATTGTATACTTCACAAGCTCCTGTGTTTCCTCAGTTTATGGTCGGTTATTGTTTGTGTATCACACGCTGTTATGTTTTCTGTGGACTATCTGAGTTTGTTTGATTAAATACCTTTATTTTTGAATTGGATCATCATAAAAATAAAATATTGCATAGTCTTCACTGTATGAATTAAATATAATTTTATTCTTATTACACTTTTCAACTGCTTACACACATTTTCAAAACTTTACACACAAACCCAAGAATTACACACACAAAATGCAAAATGCCTCACATCTCTTGCAAAATGAAGCACTGCATTCAAAATATCACAAACACATCTCAAAAGCAAACATTTGTCTTATGTTGCAAACACCTTTGCCATAATCTTTTTTTTTTTGGATATAATATATTGTAACAAAAGTCCACTGAAGGCGAGCGTTGTGAGAACCCAAGTGCAGTTTTAATAGGATTCAAAACATGAACAAAAAATAAAGACGTGGCTTGACATGGCTTGACTTGAGACACACTCACCAACAGCAGGTTACACTAACAAAGCTAGACAAGAGAACACTGAAACATGGGGGCTATAAATACAGAGAGACTAATGACAAACAAGGAACACCTGTGAACAATCAAGACAATGAACCAATCACAAAACAGAACTGAACCACATGACTAAAATCAACCAATGACAACATAACACATGAGACTAGGGAAGCACATGACATGATCACATGAGGACAAGGGAATCACATGACAACAGGGAGCACATGGCAAACATAAACAAAGCAATGAAACAAAGCATGAACTTAAAAAAAATAAACCATGAAACAAGAACATGAAACATAACACCAAAACAAGACATTACAGAATCCCCCCTCTAAGGGCGGCTCCCGACACCCAACATAAACTGAAACAAGACAGTTCAGGAGGGTGGTGGAGCGGAGGTGGTCTTGGGGGAGGGATGGGGGGCAGGCCCATGCAGGGGGACAGGACCTGGACCACGGCATGACAATGGCGGGCCTGGGTCATGGAGCAGAGGAGCAGACCTGGGCCGTGGAGCGTGGGCGGACCTGGGCCGTGGAGCAGAGGGTCCTGGTGCACTGGAGGACCTGGGCCGTGGTGCACCAAGCTCTGCAGCCGCAGGAGCTTGGTACCTATAGCCCCCCCCCAAAAAAATCTCCAGGGGAAACTTGGGTAGACATGATGTGAGGGGGCTCTGGCATGGCAGCCGTGGCGTGACGAGGCTCTGGCGTGGCAGCCATCTTGGCTGAGGGCTCAGGCGTGGCAGCCATCTTGGCTGAGGGCTCAGGCGTGGCAGCTATCTTGGGACACTGGTCAGGGGCTGGAGTCCCCTCTGGACACTCTGTCAGGGTCTGGAGCCATTCTGTGACTGTAAGCTGCATTACATTCGGAATAGAAATGGTGGCTAGCAAACAAAAACAATCTCTAGTGTTCATTTTGATTATGGCTTTTGAAATGGCTTGACCGGAAAATGGAATGGAGTGAAAGGTGAATGGAGAAAGTAGCAGTTTGTTGTTGTCTTACTAACTCTTATTGATTTTTAATTTGACGGTTGTCGTAGGAGAAGCCACACTGCAGGACTATGCGTCAAATCTTCTGTCACTGCCAGAATTTTGTTGGAGGTAAAATTTGATCGCAATGGTCATTAATCGGCTGTAAGCGAACATGTCAAACTTGAGATCAAAAATTTCAGATTTTGGCCCAGGATCAGAGGAATCTTTTACGATTCTTTACGATTCTCAGACGGTCAAATCTTAGCCAAAATTGTACAGTGTGAACCCTGCTTAAGACAAAGAAAACATACACAGAAAACTGAACAGGACACAGTGCAAATCAAAGATCACAACTCAAACAAAGCTCAAACCTAGAAAAGACATGACACTGATGTGAACTCAAAGGTCTGTTTGTTCTTCATCACCAACCCTTGACATCTACACACAAAAACTCAATTCCTCTCACTCATGAAGAAAAAAGTCAAACACAGCAGAACAGGATCACAGTGTTGTGAGGTTTGTGTTTTAATAACACAGCTGTCCGTCTCCTTCCGCAGTCAGTGTGGGATGCATTTTAGAGTTCTGTGCTTTTGCTGTTAATGGTAGTGTTTATTCACCCTGACCTCATACCGATCTCTGCAGGCCATTTTAACAAAAACCACATGATCAGGAAATCAGAACAAACCACAAACTGATTCCAGCAACAGCAGCCATTTTCCCACTTTCCCTGAAGATAAACTGTAGAATATTTTGAGCTTCTTTAAGTCAACATGAAATGGTGTTTGTGACCCATGTATCTGCCATTATTTGATATTTCTGAGTGAAACAAGAAAAACAATTTGGGGCAGTATTTTGTCCATCAGGAATTTATTGGATGCTGAAAAGTGTCTCTGTATGTAATGTGACGTCGGTGGAAAATGAAAGTCATTTAAGAGGTGGGTCAAGAATTTTCATGAAGATTACAGTCTATTTTTTATTTATTTATTTATTTAGTGACATTGGAATAACATGCACTGTTACAATATGGTAAAAGTGTACTTTCTAATATACAACAAGGAACTATCGTAAACATATGCTTTAACGTCATTTCTATTGTAAAAATTGTATGGCATGTAATTAAATATATTTGTAACGATGAAGTTGCAATTTAATACATTTAAAGGTAACACTTTAGAGTAATGTTCCATCATAGAGGCTTGGGATTAGATGCGTAAGAAATTAGTCCTACACACAAGACCATTTTAAGGACAAAAACCTGACAAATGTCTTGAAATACATCAATTCGCGTCGTGGCTGCATTACTACCTCGGGTGTGCATTATTTTTCTAATAGTTCAACAACCTGTCATCAATTATTCCTTATGTGTAAAATACTTAAAATATATTAACTTTAAAGGTGCGGTATGTAAGAATGACAGCTAGTTGTTGAAATGGGTACTACAGTCCAAATTCAAAATATTGTTTGCCCCGCCCCGCCCCACGCTCAGGCGGGTTGCCAGTTTGAGGACACGCAACAGGAGCGAGCACTTAATTTACCTTTTATTTCATTAATATTATTTTATCTGCAAGTACAGTTTCAGATTTGAAGTACACTACAAGTGCATATTCAATACAAATAAGCACACTTCTTTATCTTGTGGGATATGTTCTAACATATATATCTAACAGCAGCTCTAACTGGATCATCTTGGACTTTGGGTTCAAACCATTGAAGACTATCTGTCTAAATGTCTTTGATTGAGACACTGACCCTGAAGAACCAGATCTGATTTGGTTCATTCTGAACAATACTCTGTTGACGGGGTACTGCTGATCTGGATGTCTCTGAACTGTAATTACCTGGAGTCAAGGGTTGATGTCAACATGTCGACTGCGGTGTGAAGAACTGACGCTCGGTGGAGCTGATGAACTGCCTGTGAGGAGGAAGAGGGAAATGTCACTTTTGTGCTGGATCAAACCGGCTTCTTTCCTCTCAAAGGTAATGGAACTGTCATCTTTTCTCTGGCCGATAACGATCTGCTTTATATCCCCCACAAACTGACTGCCTCTCTCTCTCCATCAGTCTTTCTCTTTTCTGCTCTGCTCAGGTCATGCAGGAAAAGCAGGTGTTTCAGGAGGTTTGGGACTGATATCTGCCCTGTTCTCAGTCAAGGTTATTATACGCCCACTTCATTATTACTGCTGCTTGATAAGGCAAGCATCACTCTATCGATTCTATAGGTAGGTTTAGTGATTTGACAACATAAACTTTGTTAGAAGTTTAGTCCTGGCAACCTAGCAAACCACCCAGAACACCCTAGCAACACATAGCATCTCAGATCACATTATTATCCACATATCCTGGCAACATTTCCACAACTCCCATGAACCCACTTATGTTTTCTTCAGAAAATGAGAAAATCAATGGAAGATCTATGGAAAATAATGGTTTCACTGTTATTAACATTGTGAAGCTAGTAAATAAGTAAGTAAATAAAATTGAATAACACACTACAGTTAAAATTATAATCAAAAACTTTACGTGTTTTGGTATGTTAGTCAACACATCAAAATAAGTGCAATTCTTTAAAGCAAGACAAAAGATTATTCTAGATTATTAAAAATTTGTCTAGATTTAGTCCTAGACTAAAATGCATGTTGAGCTGTTTTAACTGAAAGCAACTTGCACTGGCATACTTTAAAATATGTCAGTGCCATTGTTTTGTCTCAAGATGCACACCAGTAATGTTTTGTTTTTGTTTTTTTCTAGGGCACATTTATAAAAGCTACTTTAATGCCCTAATTGAACTAAGGTCTAATCCTGGCTTAATCTAAGGTCTGTCTGTGAAACTGGGCCAATGAGTATTACTAGACTGTAAGGTCAGGGTTAGGGTTAGTAGAATAAATTGGCATGTACTTGCAAAGTCTCTTATAATCAGTAGAATATCTGTTGGGAAAGCATCAAAATAGGCCACCATTGAAATAAAATGTTACCGCTTTTGCTATTGGAGCAAATGGGAACACAAGGGCCCGGTTTCACAGACAGGGCTTAGCCTAAGCCAGGATTAGGTCTTAGTTCAATTAGGATATTTAAGTAGCTTTTATAAACGTACACTAGAAAAAAAAAAAAACATTATTGGTGTGCATCTTGAGACAAAACAATGGCACTGACATATTTTAAGATATGTCAGTACAAGTTGCTTTCAGTTAAAACAGCTCAAACATGCATTTTAGTCTAGGACTAGCTTAAGCCTTGTCTGTGAAACCGGGGGATGAAATATTCATTTGTTGTAGTTTCCGTTCAACACTAAGTTTATCCTTACGGAAAGAAAATACATTTCTCTATATATTAATGATCAATATATTAAATGATATAACAGTATATTTGAAAATATACAGAAAAAATATAGTAAGTATATTAGAATATATTGAATAATACATAAGGAATTCATGTATCATTTCATGTATTGAAAAATATGTGATAATATAGTTACTAATATATCATAATGTATGTAATTTTATATTCAGGAATAAACTTCATAATATATAGATTTGAATTTGATCAGATATGGTACTGCATGTGTAATATAGTGCAGATATATATTCTCAGGCAGCATAAACAAACATATAGAGAAATATATAATGTAATACATTTCTTATATTTTATAGTTATTTACAATTTAAATGTTTCATAATTTCAAATTAGTTAACAAAAGCACAAGCCTGTACTAAAGTATTTAGCAAAGAGACTGCACAGCAATTACTTTTTAAATAAAGTAATTGTAGTCTTAATGATGTTCAGCCAATCTTCAACCTAACCACTAGAAGTCTGTTGTAACCACTGATTGTAACTCATTCCATTAATGTGTGTGTGTATTTTACACATACATACACGTGTGTGTGTATATGTGTGTGTATGTAATATATATATATATATATATATATATATATATATATATATATAATGTATGTATGTGTGTGTGCACAATACATTCACATTTATATGGGAACATGTATGTGCAATATATGTACACAATAAAGAATAAAACTTTATGAATATTACATGTGATGCTATTTTGTCTTCATTTCTAAATATTTTATATGCATCAATATATAGCCATACATGGTGTTACGTCCCAGGCTTAAGGTTTGTCTAGGGAAAGGGAGTAACCGTGAAAAGAAAATATGGGATGTTGGGGTGAGTGGGTGTGCCCGTCCCCTGCCCTGCACGACAGACACAATAAACCTTTTGAGCTCAATTTAATAACAAAAGATATTATAGACAAAATAAATCAAAGTAAACCAAAAAGGAAGCAAAACAGACTTCAGGAGGGGGTAATGCCAAAAATAACAAATAAAAAGTACCCTCTGACTAGTTAAGGAGTAAAACTACTTAAACTACCAAAAGAAAACAAATAAGCAGCAGAAATGTACGCCAACTCCCTAACTAGCCAAAAACAGGAGAAAAGTTAATACAAAAATTAAATAGGCACCCACCTCCCTACAGCTTCCAGCACATTTGAGCATGAAGATGATAACGAGTAGATGGTAAAACTCATAGGCTACAATAAGCCTATTAACTTTGTAGGAAAAGTACACCGTCTCACACAATTATTTACACACAACTCAACAGAGCAACAAACAGAGCAGGTGAGGAACACAACACTCTGGAAACCAGGCTTCAGTTTGAATGACTCTGGGAGCTTCTTTTGAGCATGCAGCCACAACGAGCATCAGGTGTGAGCAATCATCTCTCTCTCTCTCCAGCACCTGGTAGAGCAGCAGAGAGACACAGAGAAAAGGGGAAAAAAAAAAAAAAAACAGCACACAGAACAGAATATACACTACCATATGACAATATCATGGAACGTAACAATGGTCAATGCATATATTGCAGTATATTGAAAAATATAAGCACTAGTTCGCTTTCGAAAGGGAACTCCACACTGCGTTTGACACGCTATGGGGAACGTCACCACGTGAACCGGTTTCTGAAAGCAATTATCAAATCTCACCAATCCTATTGGCCGGCGACAGCCTATGACGTCATAATAGAGCGCCTAGAGAAGCAATCAGTATCTTCTCGTCTTCAGGGACTGTTTTGTTTGATTGCGATTCTTCAAATCTGGTAAGAAATTATGTCTAACAAACGTTTCAGGAAGTGTGTGGATCCGTGTCCCAGGTTTTTGACACCTGATGACACACACAATCTGTGCGTTTTCTGTCTGGGAGAGGAGCATGCACGGAGAGTGCTTGAGGGTGCTGTCTGTGCAAACTGTGAGCGTCTACCTATTAGGACACTCCGCTCTCGTTTGGCCCTCTTCTCGAGGGAAGAGGGGCCGGCATCTGTGCCCGGTGGTTCTGGTCCCGCCCGTGCTGAGGCAGAGCGGCGACTGAAATCATGGGGCTCGCAGATGGAGCTTGCTGAGGAGTTTGAGAGAGGTGTGAATCTCTCGCAACCCCCAGCGGCTGACGAGGGTGACCTGCTGGATGAAGATGATGTCCTTTCTTTGACATCATCTGATCCAGCAGCGAGTGCTCTTCTGGCTTTAAGCCAAGAGAGCAGGAGGTGGCTGTTGAAGAGGAAGAAGGTGAGCCTTCTGAAACTTCAAGGCCTCCCTGCCCTGCGTATGTGGAGCTGCTCGAGGTTATGGAGCGCGCTTCTGGCAGGCTGCAGCTGCCATGGGAGCGCGTTTAGAAAGGCACCGCACGCGGACGGCTCGACGAGCGGTTCCTTTCCGACCATAATCCAGCAGCCCCCGTGAGCCTTCCATTCCTTCCTGATTTACATGTTGAGATTGAAAAGGCATGGAACAACCCGTACTCGGCTCGTATTCACCGACATCAGCGAGCACCTCCGTCGAGGTGGTGGTGGTGGGAAAGTTCAGAGAGGTGAAGGCACGCTCGGCAGCGTTTAAGACCTGCATACCGCTCAGATCTGAATCTGGGCCCAGACAGACAGGAGGTCCTGGCCTGTCCTGATTTGAGGATCGGAGACAGGCCCAGAAGTTCAGTGTCGCCTCTCGGGCACCTCCTCCTCCTCGGAGCAGGTCCCAGAGAAGGCGGGACTCTAGGAAGAAGAAGGATTTGAGGGAGGTAATCAATTACAGACGCCAGCAGCGTCATTTCCTCTCCATGAGGGTAGTTACATCTACCCTCTCCTTTCTTCTTCCGCCTCCTGAGTAATGGTAAATTTATACCCAGGCGCTTCTTACAATCAGGCCGAGGGCTGGGCCCATGATGAGATTTTTTCTGATGGCTCGCCTTCTGGCTTGGTAGTAAAGGGGCACTTTCAGGCTTGAAAGGACCATAGATTCCTTCTTTTTATGATGGTAAGTCTCCGTTCTTCGAGCCGCAGGAAGGTGAGCTTGGTCTATATTTATATAATAAAATATATTGACCTTAGTTTCCTGTATAGTTTTTTTCCTGGGTGTGTAAAAAAAAGAAAAAGAAAAAAAAGGGGGATTTAAGGGCCCTGAAGTTCCCTTTAGGTTGTCTAGAATGATTTATCTCTTTGTGTTGGCAATATGGCCGCCTTTACAGCCACCATATGGTAGAGTAGCTTTCTCTTCTGGTTGTAGCTAGAGTTTGTATTAGAGATTAGCACTCTTTACTTCAGATAGATCTATGTTAAGCGTCGGCTTTCGGGGCCGCCTGACATTGTTTGTCTTGGGTTGAGCATCGCTCCTCTGAGCTCTTGATTTATGGAGTTTATTTCTCAAAGATTGCCTCCTCGCTATCGAGAGTTTTTTAGAGGCCGAGTTTTAAGCCCCAGGTAGATCTATGCTTATGTGTGGCCTTATAGGCCCACAGCTATAGCTGGCCTAGGCTAGAACTAGGGTTTAGGTGATATACTGAAGCATTTCACCCCTTTGTTACTACCCCTGTCAGGTGAGTGTAGTTTCCTAGTTCTGGCCTCTTCTTATCAGAGTTGTCAGGCCAAGGCCCATTACCCCTTTGGTGTAGGTGCAAGATAGATAGCAGCTAAGGTAGCAGACTATTGCTAAGTCTCCCTGGTGCCATTGTCTCAGGTAGTAGGCCCCTTATCACTATGTGAATAAGAAACTGTTAGTGTTGCTGTGGCCCCACTTCCCTAGAGCTTTTCATTCTATACTTTGTTTTAGTCTTTTCCCCTGAAACCCTTGAATTAGGATTCAAGCTTGAGTGAAACTGTGTTAGCTTTCTTTAAGCTCCTGTTCCCTAGGGTTCAGTACAGATGTTTCTGTCTTTGGTGAAAAGTACCCACCCTTGAAATTTGTTTCAGGGTAGTATGAATGAAAAGTGAAGCATTCCCCTGTTTCTCAGGGTTGTTAATGCTCTAGTTCTATTTTTGCCCTACACAATGTGAGCTCAATAACTCTATTGCTACCACAGGTTAGCACCTGATTTTCTGTAGTAGTAGGCCTTTTTCTGGCCTCCTTCTGAGCATGGTGACTAAGTTTGTACTCCCCTTGCTAATAAGGGTAAAAAGTGTTTTTTACTGAGTATACAGGTGCTGGTCATATAATTAGAATATCATCAAAAAGTTGATTTATTTCACTAATTCCATTAAAAAAGTGAAACTTGTATATTATATTCATTCATTACACACAGACTGATATATTTCAAATGTTTATTTCTTTTAATTTTGATGATTATAACTGACAACTAAGGAAAATCCCAAATTCAGTATCTTGGCCAACTGAAAAGCATGAACATGAAAAGTATGAGCATGTACAGCACTCAATACTTAGTTGGGGCTCCTTTTGCCTGAATTATTGCAGCAATGCGGCGTGGCATGGAGTCGATCAGTCTGTGGCACTGCTCAGGTGTTATAAGAGCCCAGGTTGCTCTGATAGTGGCCTTCAGCTCTTCTGCATTGTTGGGTCTGGCATATCGCATCTTCCTCTTCACAATACCCCATAGATTTTTTATGGGGTTAAGGTCAGGCGAGTTTGCTGGCCAATTAAGAACAGGGATACCATGGTCCTTAAACCAGGTACTGGTAGCTTTGGCACTGTGTGCAGGTGCCAAGTCCTGTTGGAAAATGAAATCTGCATCTCCATAAAGTTGGTCAGCAGCAGGAAGCATGAAGTGCTCTAAAACTTCCTGGTATACGGCTGCGTTGACCTTGGACCTCAGAAAACACAGTGGACTAACACCAGCAGATGACATGGCACCCCAAACCATCACTGACTGTGGAAACTTTACACTGGACCTCAAGCAACGTGGATTGTGTGCCTCTCCTCTCTTCCTCCAGACTCTGGGACCCTGATTTCCAAAGGAAATGCAAAATTTACTTTCATCAGAGAACATAACTTTGGACCACTCAGCAGCAGTCCAGTCCTTTTTGTCTTTAGCCCAGACGAGACGCTTCTGACGCTGTCTGTTGTTCAAGAGTGGCTTGACACAAGGAATGCGACAGCTGAAACCCATGTCTTGCATACATCTGTGCGTAGTGGTTCTTGAAGCACTGACTCCAGCTGCAGTCCACTCTTTGTGAATCTCCCCCACATTTTTGAATGGGTTTTGTTTCACAATCCTCTCCAGGGTGCGGTTATCCCTATTGCTTGTACACTTTTTCCTACCACATCTTTTCCTTCCCTTCGCCTCTCTATTAATGTGCTTGGACACAGAGCTCTGTGAACAGCCAGCCTCTTTTGCAATGACCTTTTGTGTCTTGCCCTCCTTGTGCAAGGTGTCAATGGTCGTCTTTTGGACAACTGTCAAGTCAGCAGTCTTCCCCATGATTGTGTAGCCTACAGAACTAGACTGAGAGACCATTTAAAGGCCTTTGCAGGTGTTTTGAGTTAATTAGCTGATTAGAGTGTGGCACCAGATGTCTTCAATATTGAACCTTTTCACAATATTCTAATTTTCTGAGATACTGAATTTGGGATTTTCCTTAGTTGTCAGTTATAATCATCAAAATTAAAAGAAATAAACATTTGAAATATATCAGTCTGTGTGTAATGAATGAATATAATATACAAGTTTCACTTTTTGAATGGAATTAGTGAAATAAATCAAGTTTTTGATGATATTCTAATTATATGACCAGCACGTATAGCTCAGGTTGAGTTTTGTTTAGTGAACCTCACTATTCAGTTTGGTTCTTATGTAGCTCCCTTTAGAGTTTGAACATTGCCACAAGATGTTGCTTGTGTTGTTTGGAGTAGAACGCTTTGGTTGGGCCTCCTTCAGAGCACAAAAGCTTGTTGTATCACAAGTTTTGTTGGTAGATGTTTAGTTAGAGTTTTGCTCACTTAGAACTAGCACTGCCACAGGTTTATGCCTGTGATCAATTGAAGTAGTAGGCCGATCTTTGGCCTCCTTCAGAGCATGGCAGCATAATATTCTTTGTACTCCCCTTGCTGTAAGGGTGAAAGGTGTTTTTACCCAGTACATTGCCTGTTGGAATGTGTGGATCAATTAAGCTCAGGTTGAGTTAACCTCACTGGATAGTTTGGTTCTCAGATTTGGCTCCCTTAGAGCTTAGACACTGCCACTGGCTGACGCCCGTGTCTTCTGAAGTCGCAGGTCCTGGTCGGACCTCCCTCAGGGCATGATGGCTTAAGTTTGTACTCCTCTTGCTTAAAGAGTAAAAAGTTTTTTACTGAGTACATTGCCTGTTGGAATGTGTGGATATATTAAGCTCAGGTTGAGTTAACCTCACTGGATAGTTTGGTTCTTAGATTTGGCTCCCTTAGAGCTTAGACACTGCCACTGGCTGATGCCCATGTTTTCTGAAGTCGCAGGTCCTGTTCGGACCTCCCTCAGGGCATGATGGCTTGAGTTTGTACTCCTCTTGCTTAAAGAGTAAAAAAAAAAAAAAAAGTGTTTTTACTGAGTACATTGCCCGGTGGAATGTGTGGATAAAATTAAGCTCAGGTTAAGTTAAACTAGTTAACCTCACTGGATAGTTTGGTTCTCAGGTTTGGCTCCCTTAGAGTTTAGACACTGCCACAAGCTGACGCCCGTGTTTTCTGGAGTCGCAGGCCCTGTTGGGCCTCCTTCAGGGCATGATGGCGTAAGTTTGTACTCCTCTTGCTTAAAGAGTCAAAAGTGTTCTTACTGAGTACACTGCTTGTTGAAATGTGTTGAGGTAGACTATTATGTGGGCACTCTACAGTCTTAGCTGCTAGATAAACTCGTTTTCAGTCAGAACGAGTTCTCATGTTTGTGGGCTCTTGCATTATCAGCAATTGAGCTGCTTTAGGTGTGTAGCCTTCACAGGCCGCCCTGTAAGCAAATCCCCCACATCTGGGTGTTTTTTAGCAGATTAAGCATGTAGTTTTCACATGTTTGGCCTTTGCAAGGCTGCTGTGATATATTCTACATTGTGTAGAATTACTTCATGTTGCAGGCCCTTTGGGAGCCTCCATGATTTTGTGCCTACAGTATGGTTTATCTGTTAGGTTGAGCCCAGTACTCCCCTCGTTTAGAGGGTTGTTCTCCATAGTACTTAGCTCCCTAAGTCTGGTCAGTGGTTGAAGGCCTCTCTGAGGCCTCCCTGTTGAAAATCAGCCCCTAGGCTGGTTGTACTCCTCTTATTTGGGTCCCTTAAATATGCACAGCCTCCTCAGTGCAAATAATCAAGCGCTGAGTAGATCCTAGGATTGAGTAGAGTTTTACTCCCCTCACTGGTAAAAAGCACTAAGCTGAGTCCTGCTCTCCAGGATGCCGTCTCTACAATCTGGTCTGAGTTGGTTACTGCCTCTTTGCAGTCCCTCTTACTGGATATCTTCTCTGAAGAAAATTATTTGAGACTCTGTGACCAGACAGGTTGTTGGCCAAGACTAGGTTACTATAATTGGACCAGGTCGGCCTCCCTGGTGGCAATCAGGGTTGATTATGTTCCCCTGACAAGTGACTGGCTAGGGTTCCTTCGGGCCCCCTGGCTACATTCCCTTAGAGGTACCCTCTTTTCTTCGAAAAGAAGTGTGGTCCCAGAAGCCTTTGAGCGGCCTTGGTAGGCCTTCTTTGGAAGGCCTCTTTGAGGCTTATAGCTTGGGCTGTTGGCCATAGAGAATGCTGTCACTGACAGCCCATGTATGACCCGTAGGGAGAGTGGTTCTGGCATTTCAGTTGAAACTGCTAGTTCTGACGTTTGTCTAGCCATTTTTTGGCATGCACTCCCCTCAAGCATGGCGGCGTGGGTATATCGTTCCCCATAGCATGTCAAACGCAGTGTTGAGTTTCCTTCCGAAAGGGAACGCCTCAGGTTACGTATGTAACCATGGTTCCCTGAGAACAGGGAACAAGACACTGCGTTACCTGCCATACATCGGGGTTGCCTGCTGAACAGTCCCTTCAGACGATAAGGTACTGACTGCTTCTCTAGGTGTTCCTTTTATACTTCCGGGTCGCGTCTATTATGACGTCATAGGCTGTCACTGGCCAATAGGATTGGTGAGATTTGATATTTGTTTTCAGACACCGGTTCACGTGGAGACGTTCCCCCATAGCGTGTCAAACGCAGTGTCTCGTTCCCTGTTCTCAGGGAACCATGGTTACATACGTAACCTGAGACGTTTCCCATATATGGAAATTTATTGTATTAAATATATCGCATTATATTTTGCAGTATATTCCCATATATTTTTGTTCCATAAGGGTACCCAACTATGGCAACTTATGCTTCTGAGAACCACACAAATCATGACCACTATTTAATTTTTTTTTTTTTTTTTTTTAAAGGGGGAATGCATTATTTATGCACATGCATAAAATCATGATGGTTGCAGCAACTAGATGCAACACAGAGTATGATCCATGTTTTTCAGTGGATGAGAAAAAAGTAATAATGCAGAAATATGAGGAGTTCATGTCCATTTTTGGGGAAAGAAACATGGTTGCTGCTGTGAAAATTGCAGGCGTTTGTGTCAACATGTAAATTAATCCATTTAATTGATATGCTTTGCTTTATGACTATATCATTTTATAACAATATATTTATAACATACACATTTACATGACAATGATGTACTAAAAACGGAAAAGTTTTTTCTATGTACAGATGACAGCGTTATCAAAACTATCCCTGTTCACACGGATCCGCGAAAATGACTAAAAATATTATGCATGGCAGACAGGTAGTTGGCGATGTCACTTTGTAAAGAAAGAAAATGTGCCTGCGCATATGCATTCTTATACAGAACACTCACGGCAAATGCGCATGCCTATCCACCTTATTTTTATAGTTTACTGCACCTTGATGTTCTTCTCATTATTTCCCTATAGCGGCTAATAAATCAGAAGTCTCGCACATTCACAGAAATACCTTAATTCTGCATTGACAAATAAGGTGGATAGACTAAACATGTAATATGCATGTGCATGCCGTCACCGTTTTCACAGATCTGTGTTTTTGCAGTTTACATGGAGATGACAATGGAATCGTTTTCAAAAACTTGCACTTTGAAACACATTTTCAAAAGTTTGTTTTCGGCCACCAAAATGGTGTTGTCGTGTAAATGAATGGCCAAAACAGTTGAAAACGGTGTCGTGTAAACAGCCCCTAAGACTTCCTACATTGAGATAATACTACTCACTTTTGTCCACTACTGTGCACCAACTTGTTTGGCTACCTACTCATGCTACCCAGGGGGCGGTCGTGGCCTAATGGATAGAGAGTCGGACTCGTAACCCAAAGGTCATGGGTTCGAGTCTCAGGTCCGGCAGGGATTGTCGGTGAGGGGAGTGAATGTCCAGCGCTCTCTCCACCCTCAATACCACGACTGAGGTGAGACCCTTGAGCAAGGCACCGTACCCCCAACTGCTCCCCGGGCGCCGCAGCAATGGCTGCCCACTGCTCCGGGTGTGTGTTCACGGTTCACTGCTGTGTGTGTACACTTGGATGGGTTAAATGCAGAGCACAAATTCCTAGTATGGGTCACCATACTTGGCCACATGTCACTTCACTCACTTCACTCACTCACTTCTACTTACCTGCTATGGTTCTCTCTCAGTCATCATCTGCTTCCATCTCCTGTGATCCATCACTGATCCACTCCTCACCTGCATTACAAGGAAAGTTAAGACTGTTATTATCAAGTTTATGTTGGACTATTACATTCCGAACAATCACTCACCTGCATCACGGCTTGTCTTCTGGTTCTACCAATAAAGTCTGTTTGAGTTAATGACATTTACCTGTTTGCTGACAACCACTGTGTAATATTTTCCAATATGGACAGTTATGTACAAATCTAGATTTATTCAATGAAAATATGAAAAGAATTTGTGTTACAACTATTATTAAGTAAAATTGCAACAAGCCTTATTTGAAAAAGTTTTAAAGTAAAGTACATGTGATAAAGTAAATGTACTTTATCTGATTTAAAAGTTAAACACGCATTGTGTAAGCTAAAATCAATCTTGTGTTGTAATTTTAAATAACAATAACAGATGTAACACACAACCAATTGTTCTACACATTTTTATTAAATATATGGTGAGTAATTATTGACAGTGCAGGGTAGAGAAAGTAAGTAAACCCTTGAATTAAAGCTGCTGTCCGTAACTTTTTTTTTTTTTTTGGTTAAAAATAATACAAAATAATTTTTTTTAACAAGTACATAACCAGCCGGTGTTCAAAACTATCTCCTTACCTTAGCCTGATTAGTAAGCTTGTAATGTTTTTTTAATTTGGGTGGTACTGGTAGGTTTCTGCAGGAAATTTGAGCATGCCGCCATTCATCTTTGCGTCATTACCTCAGGTCTGTTTACATAAAGAACGAGTTCCAGCTAGTAGGCTATATCATGTGAGTACTGGTAGTGTGATTTACTGTAATGCTTTTTTTCTCAGTTGGTCAGAACAAAAGTGGCAGATTTGTTACTTGCTTAGATGACATTCTCCAGTGAAAATTTTTATTTGGGTCATACTTCCAAGACTACAATCTGTGATCTGTGCCGATGCACAACCCACGTAAAGATGATAATTATGCAAATAACTGCAATTGCAGATTTCGAACAGAGATGGCGACAAAGATGCAAAACTTACGGACTGCAGCTTTAAGCATTAGATCTTCCTTCAGCAACATCAACAAAACAAAATATCTGGGTGTTCATGACGTCTGCCAATACTGAGCCGGCATTCTGACGTAGAACAGCGTATGAGAATGATACAGAAGATAAGATATTGTGAATAAAGTTGTTATTTTTGTTTTGTTTTTGCGCACAAAAAGTATTCTTGTCGCTTCGTAAAATTAAGGTTGAACCACTGTAGTCATGTTGACTATTTTAACGATGTCTTTAGTACCTTTCTGGACCTTGAAAGAGGTGTTTAAATTGCTGTCTATGGAGGAGTCAGATACCTCTCGGATTTCATCAAAAATATCTTAATTTGTGTTCCGAAGATGAACAAAGGTCTTACGGGTGTGGAATGACATGAGGGTGAGTAATTAATGACAGAATTTTCATTTTTGGGTGAACTAACCCTTTAACTACACTTTTTGAGTATCTGTACTTGAGTTTTTTTGTTTTTTTTTTCTGGAAACTTATGATTGTAACGACACTACATTTGAAAGACAAATATCATACTTTTCACTCCACTACATTTCTATCAAGGTCCTCGAAAAAGTTGGCTTTTTTTTTTTTTTTTTTTTTTATGAAGGTGACAGGCTAGTAGTAATCACTCTTGTAGGGTCACGTGAAGTTCAGTGATTTCCCAGCATTTTTTGAACACTGATCAATTAATGGAAAAATGGAAGAAGGCGGTTCCTTGGCGCAGTACGCGCACCCATGGCCATACTTAGAAAGTATGTTTCAGTTTTCTGAAAAGATTCATTCTAAAAAGATTAAAGATTCATTTTGTTTTAAATGTTTGCTTTGTTTGCCTAAAACAAACCATATCGCAGCCTTAAAAAACTCGCTGTCCAACCTGCGGAACCATATGTAAACCAAGTATATAAACCTTAATTCCTGGTGAAAGCTTGAAATGGAAATTGTCTGTGCTTTTAGAGCTAAAGTATCAGTATGAAGTATGGTCGGTCAAATGATTTTGTATGAATTTGCCTGCCAAGTTGCCATAGCCATACACCACTAATGCATAGGTAAGGTTCGACAATGGCGTTAGTTAGCATTAGCATGCAAAAATGTAGTTGGGCTAATAATGTTAACTGAAGTTCTTTCAGAAATATCTTTTAGCATATTCTTGTCAAATAAACACAATGTAAAAACCTTTCTTTTCTAGTATGATTTCAACTTTGAAATGAGTTCAAGGTAGTTGTATGCTAGCATGTCAGATGGAGCATCTCTGACTGGCTTAAACCACCATAATAATAATAATAATAATAATAATAATAAAACAATGTGTTGACATAAGTATCAAAAGTAAATTTCCTTTTTTAAGTAGCAAGCAAGTACCTCTGTACTTTTACTTAAGTAAAAATCTGTCTTTACAACTTTCACTTATAATGGAGTAATATTTCACCAGTAGCATCTATAATTTCACTCAAATAATGTTTTGTTTTGTACTTTGTCCCTCTGCTCATAGCTGATTGGTTCAGTATCTGTGATCGAGAACATAATGTATATATACATATACATACATATATATATATATATATATATAAAACTGGGAAGATTTATTTTGCTGTTGAACATGACATTTTTTTTGCGCTTTCTCTCTCTCTCTCTCTCTCCTAATCGGATTTATAGTTTGTGAGGAGCCCATTTCTTGGTTATCAGCGCAGTTAAGCAAAGTTTTACAGGTCACATCAACTCGATGAACAGGTGAAAAGGTGTATATGTACATTTGTCCTGAAAACCCCACTTTTTTAATATTTATCATCTATACACCATTATTTCTCTACCTTCTATTTTCCTGTCTGAAATAAACAGCAGATAAGTGTAAACTGCAGCCGATGAGCTGGAGCTGTGCACTTAGATAATGAAAACAATTACATATGAGAGAAAGACGGACAGAGAGAGGCAGACTGCAGACAGACACAAAGACAGAAAGATGAATCTTTGTGTGTGTGTGTGTGTGTGTGTGTTCCTACTTACTGTAGCTATTTGGTGACAAGTTTGCACCCAGAAGTGAGCTAAACCTGACAAAAACTTCCAAAACCTCGTTTTAGGGACATCCTCATTTGTAAAAAATCGGCATAAAAATAAAGTACAATTATTTTTAAATTGTAAAAATGCATAAAGTTTTCTCTTAGGATTAGGTTATAGTATTTTTAACTAGCTGCATATAAAAACAATAGAAGTCTATGCATTGTCCCCATTTAGAGAGCTAAGTAAATATGTGCTTGTAAACATGGTTTACTGTAATTGCATGGGAATTATGAAATAAACATTTTTCAGCAAATTCAAATGATCTAAAAAAAAAAAAAATTGACTTGGGGATAGAAATATGATTAGCTTAATAAAAAACAAACAAACAAAAAAACAATTAATCTCATTCAAAGTCTGTATAAAGCATGTGTTTGTGTTGGATTTTTCATATATTTTCTATGGTGACACTGCAGACACCACAACATTTTCTACTAGGCCTAAACAACAATATCATAAAAGTTCTGCAGCACTTCTGTTGTGAGCAAGTCAGAAGATATTAAATGAAATTAAATTAAATCATTTAATTAAATTATCCCATAATTTATTCCCCTTAAGCCATCCTAGGTGTATATGACTTTCTTCTTTCAGTCAAACACATTCGGAGTTATATTTAAAAATATTCTGGCTCTTCTAAGCTTTATAATAGAAGTGAATAGTAACCAATATTTTGAAGCCCATCCATCATAAAAGTAATCCATACTGCTCCAGGGGGTTAATAAAGGGCCTTCTGAAGCTAAGCGATGCAAGAAAAATATCCATATTTATAACTTTAAAAACTAGAATCACAGGCTTCCATACACGAGACGATTATAGTGGAAGAGTGAACTTTGACCTGACGCGTGACATATTGTTGAACACAGAAGCACAGAAGGATAGAGACAAAAAAAACAAAAAAAAAACACCGGTCACTAATTAGAAGTCTAAAATGAGAATTTTTAAAGAGAAATGTCGGAGGAGTTTGAGTTTGTTGCCCAGCCCTGTTTGTTTGAATAATTTGAATAAAATTGATTAAATTAATTAAAAACCAACCTACGTTATAAAACTGACCTGAGTTCAGTTAAAACCCTTAGACACTCGTTCATGGGATCACCAGATCAACGCTATCTAACGGCGAACCCTTGGAATTATGAAACGTTTTGAAACCTAAGGTTTGAAACAGTATGGCTGCATCTAAAAGCTGAAAAATGCTGCCTCTGCAGGCAGGATAAAGAGGTAGGAAGGCAACAAGGCATGTCCAAATCCAATGATCGTGCCACATCCTGTCTCGAGATACTTTCATCTGATCAATTTTTGAAGGCAGCAGAGATGTATCCTTCACTGCCTTCTTCACTGCCTTCTATATACCAAAATCCTGTGCGTTCCATTCTGTTACAGTTGAGCTAAAAAATAAATATGGCATCTGAAAGTTGCGTTTGGTGGTCAGTTTTTTGTGTATGCACACACAAATGTACACAACAACGTTTTCCTCTTTTGATGTTATTTCTAGCGAGAAATTACTATTGTAGCAATTAAATACTTGCTTAGTCATCACCAAAGCTCTCAACTCAAAGCAAGTGCTCCAAACCAATTTGGCAACAAAAACAAACAAACAAAAAACATGTGATCCACATAATAACAAACCAGGTGTCGAGAGTGTGTGTATGTTCGTCTGTATGAATACGTAGGCATAGTACGCACCTGTGTTTGCATGGGTTTGCTCAATTTAGACGGGCACATTTGCAGGACAAACTGTAAGTTAATTTAAAATTCAACTCAGCTCAAACCACAGTAGCAAAAGAATTAAGACCTGCTCCAAACAGCAACAACATGGAGAAAAAAAAAAAAAGAAAAAGAAAAAAAAAAACCTCCTCTAATAACATTTGACATGTGTGTGAAAGAGATCTATTTCTTTCCATGGAAACAAGTTTCTGCCACCATATATCAAGAGGTGAACAGGCTGGACCCCGATCCTTTTAACAAGAGGCGTTTATTCACGTGACACAATAGAAGCTTTTCAAAATTTGCATCAGAAAGACGGTTGCTCTTTGGTTGGAAAATGCCTTTTCCTAAAGAGTTGTTCACAAGCTGCACTAACAAGGACTCCTGTGTTATACTTTAGGAAGATCTTCTTCATCATCAGCAGATTTTGGAATGCATTGACAAGGTTGGTTTCGGTAGATTGCAAGTAGGTGTCCACTTCATTCAGGACTGTTCTTGTTCTGAGTGATGGGAAGTATCCAGTTACTTCATCACCATCATCAGTTGGGTCCTCACCATCTGTCTGCATGTGATCATCTGGATACTGAGTTTGAAGCAGGTTTACTTCTGCTTTCAGGTTTGACAAAACATCAGCCTTATTCCCATTGGGGATGTATGCCAATCTGAACATAGGATGAGCTGCAGAGGCTATGAGCAACCTTGAATCTTGAAAAATGTATCCAAACCTCTGCTTCAACCCATTGATGATGGCATCTACCAGTGGGTATGTTTGCATTATGTTCTGGTCCATTCTTTCGATGAGAATTGAGATTGTTGGCACCAACACTCCTGTGTAGGCCATTTTATCGGAGTGTAGTATGTCAAGGGCCTTGGCCAGGGGCGCCATAACCTTAAAAATAAGTTTTCTTATTCATAATCATCATCATTCTAATAAGTAGTAGTAGTTTAACATTCAGTTAACAACCTGGGAGAAAAATTAACTACACTAGTAAGCTCAGTTTATGTTCAGACAGATACATGGATTACAGCATGAACACCAGTTAACATAAGTACATATCAAAATAAAGGTAATATTTACTTGAACATACTCCTGTATGAAGGTGAGTTCTGCCACTTTGAATCGTTGATCTTGATACTTTTTTTTAAAGGCCTCTGACTGGGTCAAAGCACCCTCAATGTCTCTTGTTGCAACCAGGTTGAGGGTGTGGCAGGCGCATCGCTGTGGGAGACTGTAGCTCTATGATCCTGCGACAGGCTAATGCCCCAGAGCAGATGCTTAATGTTTTTTGGTTTATCCAGTGGATAGTCACCCCAAAGAAGCTTCTGTTGTTTGATGACTGGTGTGGTACATACATGGTTCTGTTTGGACAAAATCTTAGACGGTGTGCTTTTCATTGATGTATACTCATCCTCAAGCATTCTTCCCAATGTTCTCCTGGACATAAAATGCCTTGAGGGTAAAATCTTTCTGAATAAATCTGTGTACTCTGGTCTCTCCACAGTGCGAAGTGGATGCAGTTCTTGAATGATGAAGTTAAGGATCAATTTGTCAAATCGCTTTTGGGTTAGGGTGGGGCTACCTCCTCTGAAATACTGTACTACACTGCCTTGTATGAGGAACAGGGTGTTCATCCTCATTCCTGGGTGTGCTCCTCTTCTTGGCGTGCTCACGTTCCATTTTCATGGAGGCCATTTTAGTTGGGTGAACCCTCTACAAAATGTTAAAAACATCATAATTTCAGAATATCTAAACTTTTCCTCTGTTTCTTCATTCTTTCCCCACCTCTTTCCTCCTATATGTACTGTGTTTGTATATTTATTTAAGTTTGTCTTTTACAAATGGTCCCTGGTTTTCCTGTATGAAAACCAAATAAGGCTGCTTAAGTTACATGAAAAAAATACATTAAAATGAAATTAGAAGTTAAATTTGAATATCATTAATACCTTTTTAAAAAATCATTACACAATTTAACATTCAATCAATCTTACATCAGTGAATAAACACTCTCTTACAACTTCAAAAACAGATTAAATAATTCAAACTTACTGCTCATCACCACTCTAGCTCATGTACACATTAACACGGCATATGATGAACTGGATTTTCCTTCTGATGCTTCACACTCGCACCGGAAACACACACAGAGGGCCTACAGAGCACTTTTTTTGAATAAACAAATTAACTTTCAATAACATTGTTTCACACAGAAATATACACAAAAACAGATTCAATATTATAATGAAATTGATTACATCTCAACACTTACGCTTCTTTGAAAAACAATGGTGTCGATTTGATTCCACCACACGAGATGTGTCCCGACAGAATCACCGTCAATCGGCAAAGTACACAGCCATCCAAACCACAAAAACACAGAGAAACTGTGTATAATTCACTAAAAGTGCATATTTTTTTTCTATTTAATGAACTTTATTAGCACCGAACCTTCACCGCATGAGCTCCATCCAAACAGTCACACAGTCAAGTTTCTTAAAGGGCCAGCGTAACATTACATCAATGAATGAGAAAGGCACTAAAACATGTTCCCCCGGTTTCACAGACAAGGCTTAAAGCTAGTCCTAGACTAAAATGCATGTTTGAGCTGTTGTAACTGAAAGCAGCTTGCACTGACATATCTTAAAATATGTCAGTGTCATTATTTTGTCTCAAGATGCACACCAGTAATGTGTTTTTCTAGTGAAAGTTTATAAAAGCTACTTAAATGCCTTAATTGAACTAAGGCCTAATCCTGGCTTAGGCTAAGCCCTGTCTGTGAAACTGGGCCTATATATGTGCAATTTTCTTAAACCAGGACTTGAATAACCAGTCACGTGATTGACATAGCAAACTTTTCACCTGGTTACATGTAATTGATGTAAACCTTGCACGATCTGATAACACGAATGAATGGAATTAGCACGGCACGATCGCAAAATAGCTGCGCATCTCTGAGAAACAAACCAGCTCTCTGTCAAGATAATCAACTAATCTACTAGGTCTACACGTTTGCTCCTTTATCTGTTGCTGGTTTGAGTGGCACACGCATATTTGTTTAGCGAAGTTCAAAAGAAGACTCGCTTATGGTAAAGAGAAAGTTTTGCCTAATGAGCCGCATTGAATTCATTCAGTCATGAACAACAATCACTAAATGACCAAACATTTGCCATGAATCACTCTGCTTGTATGATAAATTTATTTATTTATTGGAAATTATTGGCTAATTTTATGTTTTAGAAAACTGAATAGGGGAAATAGTCTGGAAACAAATATTTTTCCATAGGCCTACTCTGTTTTCTTTTTTCCATACTTTTCCAGACCTGGAAATTACTTAGTCTAAGTTAAATTCCATAAATTTCCAAGCTGCGAATGAACCGGTGAGTCAGGGGAAAGCACAATATTACATAAACCTCTAAAATCACTACGCAATGAGTGTGTGAAGTGAATGAATGTAAATTCTATAAATGAACTGAGCGCAAATCAAGTAGTTCCGTTCCTGTTGCCTTTTCCATATTTCTCCAGACCTGAAAACTACTTAAATCAGTTTCCATACTTTTCCGAACTGCTTAGGAAGCCTTAATGTTTTAATTAGAAGATATTTATATAGCCTAAGCCTATTTATTTATCGGATCACGAATGGCCCCCGAGCTGGGATTCAAACTCGTATCGTCCGAAGCACAACTGCACATATATCTAGAAGCACTGCCATCTAAGCTATCGGCTCAGACAGTTAGAAGATATTTAAATAAATGTTATAATCATAAAAATATATTTTGTCAGTTATACAAGGCGTATTTTTTTGAGATATCTACGAAGAAAACAGATAGGCTGTAATAGCATAGACATAACGGTCTTCTCAAGTAATTGTACAAACTTCCGGGTAAAGCCCGGCCACTTCTGGTTTTATCCGGAAACAGATACAGATACGAATAATTTTCATATTGTTACAAATACAGATACAGATACTGGCTCCGCTGCACACCCCTATTTTACATATTTTGAAATTTTCGCTTTTCGCCGTTACCACAAAGAAGCTGCGTAGATGCTTGAATCTGAGCTCTACCACAGAAACGTAAGTGGTTTGCCGTTGATTGCTGTCGTGACACTAACGAACAGCACTGAACACGCACCGGTACAACTTGAAATATATTATTATTATAAACTTTTTATCAACTTCCATAATCTGCACAACAAAGGAATTGCTGATCTAGTGATGTCTAATTTTTTATCAATCATTTGTTGCTGGTAAAGTGTGAGAGACATGGCGAGTCACATGATTTTCGTCAAAGAGCCAGGTATGGCTTGCGAGCCATAGGTTCCCGACCACTGTTTTACAGCATTAAAGTGAACATGATTGATGTTGAATAGAGACAGAGTGACAAGCGTCATAATTTGAAAACCACGGTGGACGCACCTATGGCGTGAATGCACCTATACTTCCACAAAGTCATATGATTTCAATCACTTGACTCCCTTGCTTGGATAGAGACAGAGCGCATTTAGGCCACGCCTACACCAGGGAGGAAAACAATGACTTTGTATTGCGTGAAGCTACCTCCTTGTCATTTCTGACATAATAAAAAAACAGAACAATGTCTAAAAGCTGCTATGTGACAGGGTGTACAGCAAACAAAATAAAAAAAAAACAAAAAAAAAACTAAAAAAAAACAAAACAAAACAAAACTAAGTTTTTATAAGCTATATATATAATATATATATATATATATATATATAAATTTTAACCATGTCAAAGGATTATTTCACCACCCTATGTGAACCTGAGAGGAGGAGATATATTAAGAAACTAAAATTTTTCCCACAATTTACCCATTATTCCTGCTGATTCTTCAAATCTTATTGACTGTATCCACTTTTGTCTCCTTAAAGGCTGGCTTTTACGGTTCGGTAGCTTATAAAGCTTAGTTCTGGGTTTTTTAGCTTGTTTGCTGTACACCCTGTCACACAGCAGCTTTCAGGCATTGTTCTATCTTTTGTTAGAAGCAAGAAATGACAAGGAGGCAGCTTCACGCAATACAAAGTCAATGGAGAGGGTTGGATTGTTTTCCTCCCCAGTGTGGGCGTGGCCTAAATGCACTCTGTCTCTATCCAAGCAGGGGAGTCAAGTGATTGAAATCATATGACTTTGTGGAAGTATGTGTGTTCACGCCATTTCGTAATTACTGTAACTACGAGATTCTAGCTTGTAAAAAGCATTCACATCCTCGTAGAGCTCGTAATTACAGTTTGTAAGCTGGGAGTTTTCTAAAAGCTCCCACGTATACTACGTGACCGCTGTACCACTTGGACTGTAGATTAATTTAGGCATTGATAGTGGTGCCATAGAAACGCAGTCCGAGAATGTGAACAGCTCAGAATATAACGTCACGTGTTGTCATCTCAAGATTGTGGTATTTATGCGGTGGCGTGGATGCAACGTTAGTCATAAATGTGGGTGGGAAAATTGTCAAACAGGAAGTACCCTGTGTTCTAAATTGTAGAATTATTTTTGTGATGTATTTGTATATCAAATGTTACAATAATATGTGCATAAGTATATGAGCATTTAAACGTCTAGTGTTTTTTGCAGATAAATTTGCGTTATTAAACTATTAATAGTTTATATAATTAATCTATAAGACAAGAAATAACATCCCAGATTACAAAATCCACAAATTTGACACAATCCACAAACGATTTGGCACAAGGAATACTAATGTATGTGCCATTTTCCCTACATGTACAATATCTGAAAATTGTTTTTTGATTAAGGGAAAACCTAATTTATTTATTTATTTCTGCCAACAGACTGTGAAAAAAAAAAGGAAGCTAGCTAGTGGTTAGCTGTTGACAAGCTGCTAGCTGGTGTTTGCAGACTGTACTGAATTGCGATGGTTGTGTTGTGTTACAGATCATAAAAACCCATAAATCCCTAACCCGCCGATCATGTTCTACCTTACATTGGTTTGCAGCAACCTGCAGCCAACCTCGAGCACCCTCAAAGGCAACCTTTAAATGTGCCTGGTGCTCCTCCACTCACTGTGAACTCTACCTGCCACTGGATCTCGTACTCTGCCAAGCAAAAAGTCAATGGGCAGCCTGGGCTCCTGCCAAAACATGAGGAAATATGGGGATTCTGTTGTGGCCTGGTGTGGAGTGGTATTATAACAAAACAGCACTTGCGCTAAGCAAGATGCCCAGAGACTGCACAACTGCTGTATTAACTGGGATTCAAAGTTGCGGCCCTGGTCGGAATGACCCTGAACTTGAAAAACCACTCATTCACCAGAACACGGGCCGCAGTCTCAGCCTGCTGGTCCTTGGTAGGCACTGCCACAGTGAATTTACTGAACACATCAGTCTTCTCAATCACGTTCTCCTGCCCAGAACGAGACGGCTCTAAGATGGTAAAATCAATAGCCACAATCTCATTTGGGCGGGGAGCCAACAGGTGCCTGACACCATTGTAGGGCGAGGCCACTGGACTGCAGCCTCGATTTTCTTTGGGTCCTTCGTTACCTCCTGAAAGGAGATATCATGCCCAAGATAACTCATCTCTTCTCGGAAAAACTCACACTTCTCCAGCTTTACTTTAAGTCCCTTTTAAATGACCCAACACCACCCTCATTCGGTGCACATGTTACTGCACTGATGAAGAGAACACAATAATGTCATCAAGGTATAACAAGACTGATGCCTTTGGTCACCAAAAAGCCATTCCATCAAATGCTGGAAAATACTTGCCACATTACACAGGCCAAAAGGCATACGGTTCCATTTGAAAAGCCCAAAGGGCGTACAAAAGGTGTTCTTGGGACAATTGGGTTCAAAAACTGGAACTTGGTTGTACCCGCTGGTCAGATCTAATCTAAAAAACCAACTGTTTATGTACCAGTAGTTAACGTTGGGACCATTGATGTTTTCTCAATCCGAGGCAACAGGAAGGCATCTGTGCAGGTCTTAGAGTTAAGTTGACGGTAGTCAACACACATCCGAAGACTACCGTCTTTTTTCTTAACACAATCGGACAGGCATATGGACTGCAACTCTCGAATGATCTGTGCATCAGAATGATCATTCAAGATCAATCTGATGGTGGAATACGCCTGTATCGCTGTCAGACCGGGATGTTATCAGTGAGAGGGATCTCATGTGACAGAAGGTTAGTACATCCTAAAACTCCTTCATGAGTGGAGAACACATCTTGAAACTCCCAGAGAAGGGCTCTAACCCGCTTCTGTTCTTCTTCAGTTAACGCTCCCAATTCAACTGAATCAATCTGCTCTGTCAACGAGGTGGCAGAAACACTGCAAGATACTACCTGAACACTCACTGAGGGGACTTCAGTCAACCCGACAGGTAAGTCCACCAGATACACCTCCCGCAATGTACTGATTACAGTAGTGGGGTAAAGCACTACATCAGTGGTCCCAACGTTAACTACTGGTACATAAACAGTACCCCTGGTTACTTGTACAAAGGAAGAAGGGGCCAATAAACCTGTGGGCAAACCTGTCTCTGGGGGTTCAAACAGCACTGTGCTACCCATATACTGGGCAGAGCACGTAGCTGCTACAAATTTAATAATGCCACCTGAAATGCAACACGTGCTCGGCCCCCTTACCTTTATGTTACTGCCATGATCCGAAGCACGAATGGCCCTTTGACATTCCTGGAATGCCTGAATAATCTTAGAATCCTGCATTACAGATAGTAATTCAAACAGTGTAGCCCCATGATGGCCGAAAAGCTCCTGATAACAGCGACTGAGCACATCCATTCCCAGAACACCAGGGATATCAGGGCTGCCACCAGTAGGATCTCGGACCACTAACACGCCACAACCCTGAATCAAATTACCGCAAAGATCGATATCTCCACATAGCCGATATATGGAATCTCCAGCCTGTTGGCTGCTCTGAGCTGCAGCCAACAACACGAGCACAAACGATCCTGGCCCCATGGTTCAAACTTGAGCTGAAAGCAGCTCTCTGTAATGGTACTGGAACCCCTCCAACATTAACAACCAAGCGTGGACATGATGAAACCAAACGAGACACTAACCCGCTACCATTAAAAACATGAGAGCCACGCGCATCCCCTACAGGACTGTGGCTCGACAGCCCGGCGGGAACTAGTTTTCTGACGTTTGAGGGGCGGACGCTGACCTAGATTCGCCCGAGGTGGGACCAACTATTTGCGACGGAGGGCGAGGGGGACGAAGTTCCCTGTCACAATTTCGAGCAATATGTCCAGGTTGTTGACACCTCCTACAAATTATTTGATTCGAACGAGGAGAGCGATCACATGAATACACATTTTGATTACGTGCCAAGGCTGGTCAATCTGTCGTTGCTGCTGACGCAGCACCTCCCGCAGTTCACTTAACTCAAACGATTGATCCCCACGATCCAAACCTGACCCTCCCCGAACCGCATATTGGATTCCGCTTACCAACGGTACAGATTGACTCCTACCCCTCGCGCCACCTAGCATTCCCTCTCGCTCCCAACAAATAGCCTCCCCCCATACATCCAACAACGTTGCAGTGGGCTGTCATCAAATCAATTGTTTCAGCTCTTGGCGGAGTGCACTATCAGACACATACTCAACAAATTGATCACATACAATGATATCAGCATTTGGAATAGCATGCAGCGCATGACTTTTCACTTTCTCCAGGAGGCTCATCAGGCCCAGGCAGAACTCTAACAATGTTTCTCCCTCTTGTTGCCTCAGAGGAAAAAAGTCCTCCTGAAGTGCAACATACGATTCCGCACAACCATACAATTCACGAAGGGCAGAAATAATTCTATCTGTATCAATCTTATCGGTGCTTGAACGATATTTAATCTCATCACGGGCCTCCCCCTCCAAATGATTGTATAGAAAGAAGGCTTGTTCGGCACGCGACATAGTACAAGTGCACATACATGCTTGGGCTTCTTCAACCCACTCATCGATGCTAATACCAGTCCTGCCATTAAATCTTGGACATCGTCATTCTCGGGGAACAAACACAAAACGTTCAACTGCATTGGCACTCGTATCAGCTGACCGGGGTGTAACTGTTGGTGCTGCGCTAGCAGAGGTAGCGCCAGGGTCAGGCAATTCAACCAATGGCTGCTCCGTAGCAGTCTCTCATTATCTGCCCGTAATTGGGCCACTAAATCTCACATTTCTCGCAATTCATCCTCCATGATTACACAATATAAAAAGGTCACTTACCCAAATGGAACACCAGCACCAATAGTCACCACTGCGAAGAGAGACACAGAACAGAAAGAGAGACACAGAGAGAGACACAGAACAGACAGAACACACACCAATGTCTCAGCCCTTTAAAGCAACAGCCATACCCTGCCGACTGCACCAGATTGTGGCAGAGTAAGTGGTTACTCTCAGGGAGTAATAAAATTTAAAAATATGAACCAGGGAAATAATTACCTATACATCTAACCCTCCTGCCTGTTTCAAAATCAGGTTCGGTTACAGAGATGGTGGTTACACAGGATGTGAAACAGAGATGAAGTGTAAACTAAACTTTATTAAAAACCAGTAAGTAACATATTTCAAAAATGCAAGTATATATATATATATATATATATATATCAAGATTATTCACACACACGCTCCAAACTTCTTATAAAATTGACAACAATGAATAAAAAAAAAAAACTAAAGATTGAAAAAAAAAAAAAAAAACATACAATTGCAGATAGCAACAAATTCACAGAAACCTTAATCAACAGAAGAGAGAGAAAAAAAATAAAACAAACAAAAATGACAAGTTCAAATAGTGACAGATTCACAGGGAGCTAAATCAACAGAAAGGAAAAACAAAATTACAATACACAAAAAAAAAAAAAAATAAGAAAAAACAACTGTTTCGTCCAAAAACTTTAAATTACAAAAAAACACAGAACACGGTGGCGACTGTTGGATGGTCATCCAAACATTCAAGACCTCAGAGTGAGGCAATACACAGCAATCAATGGAAACTGCAGCAAGCCAAGCTTCCGCTCAGCTGATATTCCAAGTGGCCAACACTGTAGTAAACGCACTGGTAGCAGCAGATAAACACAGCTCTGCAGCACACTAGTTCTAGTTCACAAACTCGGAACTGCCGGTCTGGCAGTTTAACAGCACTGTGCCGTATGACGAGGCTCACCGCTGCACCTCACCGCTGCACGGGAAACAGCAATGTAAGCGTCTGTATATGAGCGTGCAGCCAACAATGCTCCGACAAGAAACCCACTGTAACGTCTCTCAGTGCCTCAGCCTCCCCTTATGTTTTTAACTAAAAACAAATAAAACAGACTCGTAATGACCAATCTAGTCACTAAATAGCACGACTATAGCGAAGGGCTACTTGAAGCTGTTAGGGCTAGTTTGGATTGCAGTGAACTAGGTGTGTCGGTCAGAACACCACAGAGTGAAGTATCAATTTTGAACTGCTTTATTATCACTGGTATGCAGATATCAACATCAGAGGGGGAAGTCAGCCTTTAAATGCACATTAACAAGTAGACGTTTAAGTTTGAGGGCTGTAGTGGACTTTGGAGGGCTTAGCGATGAGGCTTCCTTTGCGGCATCCAGAGACAATGGATCTTTTTAGCTGCGTTTGAGCCTTGGGACGACTGCAGATAAACATGCAAGGACTGATATGAACAATACAATGTGTGAGCAGGTTGAGCACATTCAGTGGAGGAGAAACCTGAGGTACAGTCAGGGTGAGTCCTGTTTTATCCGGCGTGGGTTTGGCTCATAAATGGGTTGGATACATATCAGCTGATGTAGACTTGGATGGTATGGATAAGGATGTGTGTGTGGTTTATCTGCAACACACAAAGAGCAGTACTCAACTGTCAGCAACATTATTACATTATCATCATTCACATACAACTATAGGCTGCTCCCCTCATACAATAACATAATGATGCATAAACACGTGATATAACAGCATACTGACTTGCATTGTCACTCATATATAACTCAAATAACACCTTCCATCACATTTACTATCATTATTCATGTACATGACTTACTGCAACATTATAAACATTATAAATGTGAACATTGTAGACCGAGTTAAGTGATTTAGAACTAGCACTGATGAGTTAGCATCGTCTTGTAACATTATACAGCATCTAACATTAACTGCGTTATAACTGATAATGAGCATAGATCAGCAAACATGATAGAATTAACAGTACTCACTCTTATAGGATGCACATAAACACAAGATACATCCAATCTGAGGCTGATAATAACTTTGATGCACATCTTCAGTGCTGGTGAATGCAGCAAACCCGATCACCAGCAGCGGATGATGCAATCTGCCATTTGCTCCGTGCTGAATGAACAGTGTCTCTTCCGTCTGTTCACGCTACAAGAGTCCCCACTAGGGTAGCACAACAATGCTCTGACATTGTTACTCATTATGAAGTAGTCTTTTGCACAACGACAAAGCCATAAGTAAAAACAACTTACAGGTTTATGCAGTTCGCGGTATACAGGGAACTCCAGATTGTAAAAACAATCCCATACAACACACGTTGCAACAATGTGACGCAGGATTCCTCAGTCCACACTAAGAAGAAATGAGCCCATAAAACCCCAGTTGATATAAACGTTCTATGGTACAGCCACGACAAACAGCTCCTTACCATATACAAACTCCAGCGCCATGCCAGAAATACCATGACCTCACTCGTGACTGTTAGACGTGTACTCTTAAACACCCACCACTGTGCCTTTATAGGCCAGATAAGACACGTGAAATAACAACATGCCCCCCTCATTCCACCAATCCGTGAAGAAAAGTACTATCATTAGCCACATTAGCTAGCTTATTCGGGAATCACCTTAATGTGTGTTCTCAAATTCGTGTTTGATGTCTTTGAAGTTGAGAGCAGCTTCTTTTTTGGGTTGCACAATAAGCACCTGAAAACATACTTTTTCTCTGTTGTCTCAATCAGTATCATGTACTTCTCGAGGTACAGCCACGGCGACTGGCCCCTCGGGATCAATACCTCTCCATCCTCACCCTCTGCCATCTTTCCATCAAGTAAATTTCTCACATGTCACCCCAAAGATTGGTACGTGATGTCAGCAGAAAGTGGCAGTAATGCACCAAAAAGCTGGTTGCCCACCTTCATATAATATGAAGAAGAAGAAGTCATCGTCATACGGAAGTACTTCTGTCGACTACACAGTTCAGTGTATGGTGGTGGCGTCACTTACTGATCCAGGATCAGTGATCCTTAGCAGTTGTGCTTGAGCTTCAGAAATGCTTGGGAAAATGTAGCTTGTGTGGACGCTACCGCACTACTTGATCAACAAAAGAGCTTCACTACTGAAAAGCTATTTGATTCAGAAAACAGAAACGCTACCACCACACTATTGAGAAATGTAGTTAAACTAGTAACATTACTTATAGCAACGCTACTACCCAACACTGATAAATAGCCTACTACTTTAAGGCAATTCTAAGACAGCATTCTATGCATGTCGTGTGTACTTAAAGCCTGTCAATCAACATTAGAGTGCCATCCTCAGGCTGAATAACGCAGCCTTTGCCAAAAGTGTGTCAGCATGTGTTCAGCGATTAGAATATAAAATGTACAAAATGTTTATCATAAACTACTGCACAGCGCCGCTTCAAGTCAGAGATGGTCTTATTATTGGGAGATACGAGGGTCTGTGGCTCTACCATTGGCAAAAACGTAAGAGCTTGGAACATGTGTGCCTTGATAACCAATAATATTACAGCCTTGACATCACTGAATTTCATTCAGAGTTGCGCAACAGTAAATCACTGTTTGCGGATACCATAGAAATTAATTAGAAGTGCCGTAAACTGAATCATACCTGTCGCGCAATTGTCCATGACTTTTCAACAGCATTTTTTTTCCAGTTGTAAACTCTGAAAATAGATCAATCCAAAACACTCTAGTTACTAGGGCTGGGTAAAAAATATCGATTTCTCGATTTTAATCGATTATCATTTTTACGAACCGATATCGATTCTTAAATCCCAAGAATCGATAAGTCTAGTCTGTTTTCAGTTGATGAATGAACAGAACATAGCGAGCCTCCCATCCAATAAATCGCAATAATCTTTGTGTTTTATTACTTTTGATATGAAGCAAAGTCTCAGATTTCAAATGACGTCCATCTTATTATGAGATTCAAAAAATAAATACCGTTTTGGCGCTGTTTAATGTGACGTGACAGATCGCTTTAGCGCCTCAGTTAAAGAGAATCGGCAGCACGGAGCGCATGCGAACTTCCTCTCCTCCGCTTTAATACCAGTTACAGCGCGAAATAAACATGACTAAACATCTGAAGGTATGTTAAAATATACAGTACATCTTACCGAAATCCATATCATGTCTCTTGTAATAGCTCAATCAGTGTTTCAACCTCGGAAAGAGGTCAATAAAACAGCTTGTAAACAATGTCACGTAACGTCACATTTACCTCAGAAAAACATATTCAGTGACCATAAACTCATTAGTCAGCTAGAAAAGTGAACTCTAGAAAGCAGCATTCTGATAAATATAGCTATGCACCGTTACATATTCATTGTAATGTTCTTCAATATATTTAATGCATGTTTGAATAAATAAGTTATGACAGCCGCGATTTAAATGTTTATATTTCAAAAAAACGAACTGGAGTAGAAATATGATTATGTAATTCTAAACTGCATTTAAAATAAAAACATCGAGTGTAATTTAAGTGTTTGTATATAAATACTCCCATGGGTAGTTTAAAGCTGCTATGTGACAAGGTGTACAACAAACAAGCCAAGTTTTTATAAGCTGTCGACCCCAAAAAACGAATGTTTAAGGACACAAAAGTGGATACAGGCAGTGAGACAGAGCGCAACGGGTCATATTACTATAAGAAATAAATTGGAGGGGAACGTAATCGGCGACAGGTTATGCTAAACAAACAAAGAAAAAAAAACCATTAATTATTTTTAACCACGTCAAAGAATTATTTCACCTGTCGTCGAATACGTTCCCCTCCAATGCATTTCTTATAGTAATATGACCCGTTGCGCTCTGTCTCACTGCCTGTATCCACTTTTGTGTCCTTAAACATTCGTTTTTTGGGGTCGACAGCTTATAAAAACTTAGTTCTGGGTTTTTTGGCTTGTTTGCTGTACACCTTGTCACATAGCAGCTTTTAGACATTGTTCTATTTTTTGTTTTAAGCCAGAAATGACAAAGAGGCAGCCTCACGCTATATAAAGTCAATGGGGACTGTTGGATTCCGGTGGGCGTGGTTTTCAGATTATGACGCGTGTCGCTCTGTCTCTATTAACCATGTTTGCATTTTAATGCGTTGCATTTTCATGGGCTGAAATTCAACATGGTCGTATATTTAAGCAATGGATATTTTACTTCAAATCATTTCACACACATTTTCATTATTAAAAATTCAATGATCCATATTCACCTTTCAGATTTCACTTCCAAAATATTTGGTCTGATTTAAAAATTATTGTATTAAAAATACATCCTGTAATATTCGACAGGCCATTTTCGGTCCATTTTATTTCAATTTACAAATTCGCTTCCACAAATTCAATAGTTCAAATTTGACAGAACATTTAACATTTCACATCAGGAAGTGCAGGAATAGAAGTAGAGTACTGATGGATATCTCCAACTGCTGTTAGTTGTCCTCACCAGCAGGTGGCACAAGGGGCTGTTAACAAAGGCCAGAGCAATGACTAGAGAGAGTCATTCATTCACAAAAACGGATTTACAGAAATGGAGCAAGTGTATGTGATGATTATCAGGGCCAGAATATATGCGGAAAAGCTGATAAAGACACAAAAGCTGTTTACGTTTATTTCAATGTCTTCACGGTTGGGGTTGCACCGACTCGTCGACTTTAATGCTCTGCCATGACGCTTTAAGCTTGACGTCGTCTAGTCGCTGGTCCTATAGAGGGCGCAACAGCATAAGCAAACTTTGAAGTCCATATTTACGCTCTGTTTCCAAAATGACAAATAAATGCTTACTCTGAGAGCACTCCACAAGACGTGTGATTATACCACCTTGCTCGAAACTGAACAGGAGAATGCACATTTTAAACAGCTTATTGTACAGGTAAGTTAATCACTGTTCTAAACTAATGCGTGCTGCACTGTAATGCACACACATACAGTATAGCTCGTAGACTCGTACATCACATGCACAAAATCATTCAGTAGTGTGGAAATGTATTGTCAACACTGTTCTGTGATTTCTACTTCACTATTCATAGAGAGAAGCTGCCAGGTAGAATTAATTCACACGCAATTGCTCTCTCACTAATGCATTCATATAAATGTAATCCTTACTGTGCAACTTTATCTGTATCTGATTTAGAACAAGCAGAAATCTGTGTGAAATATAACGACCCAAAGACAAGAACTGATAAAAATGAGTTGTTATGTAGGAGCAATAGCCATGTTGGCAGCGCTGTGTCATATGCTATAGCTGTGCACAAGGCAACGTGTTCGAATCTCAGTCGTCAGCTCAAGTTTCAGGCTTATTTGTTCATTAATGATGTCATCAGCGACTAGTCGACGTCAACTAGACTTTCATCACGTAAATGTCGACTTTAAAAAAATCCGAAGTCGTTCAACCCCTACTTCACGGTTACTTTCCCTGAGTATAGCCTACATGTAAGTAGCCTTCTCTAATGCGAACGAGATTATAACGCTTCTCGCTCCTGATGCTGATGTACAGATCAAATATTACATCTGAGGAAGACATATTGCTCTCGGCTGTTTAGTTTCCTTAGCTCTGCTTCCATCAGCGCCATCTGCTGTCAGAGAGTGAATGTGCATTTTCATTCAGCATGTCTCCTTCACTCGTTCCTCCATGCTGCTCATGCACATTGGGGTTGTTTACATGTGCATGTGTAGAGTGTGCATGCTTCTTTGACGCAGCATACAGCAGTGTTGTGCATTTTAACCGGTTGATGGGAAAAGTATTCTAAAAATGCATTCTAAAAATCAGTATAATTCGTAATTAATAATTATTCACACTACTTTTGAAGTGTCTGTGTGCGCTGATGAAAGCAGTATCTTTGTCATAGCATTCTTTCACATGACAGGCTAGTGCTGGCCTCTAGCAATGATCTCTATGAAGCGAAGCATCAGATCTTTGCTTGATTGTTGAGCCTCGCTCAAGGTGGTGTGCAAAGTTCAAATAATCTCATTGTTTAAAACCTTGTTTCATTCTTGAATAAATCAGTGCTTTGAATTGGTGAATGGTCTACTAGCTCACTCATAAAGACAGTCCCTTGCCGCTCACCTAGTGCGTAACAATGTAACCATTGAAGTCTCTGAAAAATCCCCACCATTAACACACAAACTGTTTCTCAATACCAGGTATTTATATAAAACATTATTTATTAAAAAATAATATCGTTTTATTAATTAACAATAATAGCTATTGCTCTAGTACACCATTAAAATTAGTTATAAAAACTTAACTTTGACCTCAGTCAAAACAGTTTGCTCGGGAACAATTAATAGGTTCATAAGATCAAAGATTGCCCATTAGATATACCTAAAACTAGGGTTGCAACTATACCCTCATGTCACGATTCGATACATATCACAATACTGACCTCACGATACAATATTATTGCGATACTCCAAGATATATGGTAAAAGGTTAACAAAAAATGTACTGTTGATTAAAATGCTGAATTTGGTATTACACTGGGGGTGGAAATGAATAAGCTTGGATGTGGTGTTGGTAACCCAATGCACAGGACAATGGTGACACCAGAATAAAATAAATATTCATGAAAAAAAATATTTGTGATTCTGCAGCTTAAAATACAGAATTATTTTAGACGAATATGCTTGCATTCTGTCACTGACTTAAGGTAACATAAGATTTTTTTTACTGTTAACAAAGATCTGGTATTTTCAGCACCCACTTAATATTCCCCCATTGCATTATTATACATTATATTTAACATTATATATAGTAGTTTAATATAGTACTGACACTAAATTTACTAAACTCTGTAAACTTGATTTTTTTCTCACAGTAATTTTCATTTTGGGTGAACTATACACAATACATATTGTCACTATCCATGATACATATTGTTGCATTTTTGTATTGCGATATATTGTGAAACAATATATTTTTACACCCCTACCTAAAACAAATTATATCCAATGTTTAATCACTACAGAGACATCAAAGTCAGCAGCAAATGTCAGAAGGACTTGCCAAGGTAAGGCTGTTATTGGCGGGGTACAAGAGTGCTGTTATATTATATATCCTCTCTCTACACACACACACACGCGTGCGCGAGCGCACACACACACACACACTTAGCTACCTAAATGGGGACAAATTCCTAGACTTTTATTGTTTTTATTTACAGCTAGTTATAAATACTATAACCTAACCCTAACTTTCTACTTTTTTACAATTTAGAAAAACTTTATTTTTATGCCATTTTTACAAATGAAGACGTCCCCAAATGGAGGTTTTGAGATATTTTGTAAGGTTTAGCTCAAATTTGTCCCCAAAATATCAGTCGAATGTTTGACTCAGTTTCTGTGTGTGGTTTGGTGCAGCTAGGGGGCAGTGTTGTCCTGTATCTCCTCATCTCTCTCACCTCCTCTTGCTCTGTTTCTCGTTTAGCCCCATGCCATATTCAAATGCAACTTGATTAGATTTTTGCCCTTCCGCTAAAGAGGGATAACAGCATGAGAGAGAGAGAGAGAGAGAGAGAGAGAGAGAGACAGAGAGAGAGAGAGAGAGAGAGACAGAGAGAGAGAGAGAGAGAGAGAGACGACTGAAAGGGAAAAAGAAAAGAGCAGGACAAAGATGAAAATGAAAAGTGGAAATATCAGGAGGAGGGAATGAAAGAGCAAATAGACAACCCAATGTGGAAAAGATTAAGAAAATTCTGAATTTGAGCGAGAAAGAGAGAGAGGGGATGTTGTTTAGGAACTATGTTTATTATTTGATGTTTTATTATATTACAGTATATTATAATTCTTATGAAAATAATAGAATGCAAAAAGGTTTTAAGGCTTTGATTTGGAGGAAAGAAAATATTAGCTCAGTAAAATGCAATAGAAGACAATAGAACTAAGGAACATAATTATGGAACTTAGTCTATTATATATATATATATATACATATATGCAGAATGTTTTCTGTGAGGATTGTGTTTAGATGTAGAATTAGGGTTAAAGGAAAGAATATGTACAGTGTACAAATCGTTATGTTTATGGAATGTCCCCATAAAACACGGAAACCCAATGTGTGTGTGTGTGTGCGTGCGCGTTTTTGTGATTTATGAGGACACATTTGTATAATGACATGGGTATTACACTGGTATTACGACGTAAACATGAAATATGAGGACATTTCTTGAGTCTTCATATTTAAAAAAGCTTTAAAATCATACTAAACAATGATTTATTAAAAATGTAAAAATGCAGAATGTTTTCTGTGATGGGTAGGTTTAGGGGTGGGGTAGTATAGGGGGATAGCATGTACAGTTTGTACAGTATAAAAACCATTATGCCTATGGAATGTCCTCACTTTGATAGCAAAACAAACTTGTGTGTGTGTGTCAGTGCAGGCAGAAATATAGTGTAGTGATGCCTGATTCATGAACATGTCTTTTCAATCAACCATTAATCCAGTTCATAAAACCAGTCTGAACATTTTGTTTGTGAACTAAATTTATTTGAGTTAACAAGTCACTAGTCTCAGCCTCAGACGTCACGCCCAGGGACCGTTGGTTGAACATCTGATGCATATGGCTCACAAAACTGGAAACGCTTCAGGAGTTTTGAAGACGTCATCTGATTGGTTGAATTCTACAGGATTTCCGGGAGACGTGTCACGTTCTTTAACTGTCCGCCTGGAAACAAAGATGCCATGACGCCAAATCCCCTTCATGGAAGAAAAAAGTCGTCATGTTTACAACTGTGACAATGAGCGCTTAAGTATATGAAGTATGTAAAGTTCGTGGCATAGACTTTTTAAAATACATCGAAGAGTTTTACACACTGGTCTGTTATTGTAGGGACATCAATGTTACGTTTTCATGCCCCTAAACATGATGCGGAAGAAAACGAACTGTGGTTGCATTACATGTCAGTCAGATTCCAGATTCAGAGTCCAGATCTTCTGCCGTCAGTCTGAATGTCTGGCTACCTGAGACTGACAAGTCACCGACTCGTTGAAATGAGAAGCATGTCTTTCATACAGTACATGTCTGATATGGTACTGAAGAGATGTAAACTCAGAATTGCCAAGATATAAACTCACAGTTGTGAGTTATAAAGTCAGAATTGCATGATATAAACTCGCAATCGCGTCTTAAAAAGTCAGAATTGCGAGATAAAAAGTTGCAATGACCTTTTTTATTTTTTATTTCATGGCAGAAACAAGCTTCCATAGTGAACAATTATATTACTGATGTGGTGAAAACTATCTAGGTAACACTTTACAATAAGGTTGCATTTGTTAACATTAGTTAACTGCATTAGTTCACATGAACTACCAATGAAAAATAAGCATTTATTAATCTTAGTTCATTTCAAAATTTACTAATAAATTATTAAAAGTTGTATCTGTTAATATTATTTAATAGATTTTGAACGAACAATGAATTTACAAATGTACTTTTATTAATTAAAGTTAACACAGATTAATAAACACTGTAACAAATATATTGCTCATTTTTAGTGATGTTAGTTAACGCATTAACTAACATTAACTAATGGGACCTTATTCTAAAGTGTTACAGTATCTTACTTTAAAGGGGACCTATTATGCAAAATTCACTTTTGCATGGTGTTTGGATATAAATGTGTGTTGGCAGTGTGTGTACACAACCACTCTATAATGATAAAAATCCAACCACTCCTTTTTTTTAATCCCCATAAATCATCTCAGTGTCTCAGAACAAGCCGTTTGCAGGTTCCTGGCAATGTGACATCACATTAGCCACAGGCCCCGCCCACGGATGTTGACAGACACTGCCGTTTTAACATAGAACCGCCCTGAGCGAGTTTACAGCGAGTTGTACACAGTCCGCCAACTTCTCCCAAGCGATTTAGGTGTTCTGTAGCTGGATGGATTAATCCACATAGCTCTCTCCATTTACTCCTGAAATCTGAGCCGCTGAAGACGAGGTGGATTAATTTTGTTTTCCAAGAAAATGCTCCCTCTACTCTACCGAAATTTGTTTATGTCTGCGAATCATTTCACACCGGACTGTTTTGTGAATGAATGTCAAACTGTTCGTGATCCAGCTTACAGTCTCCAGAGTGATACTGGATACGACAGTAATGAAGGTGAGAGCACTTTATTATAGTTAATCGGAGTTGATTTACGGATATAAAGTTTACCAGTTTATTAAGCACCACCCGAAAAGGTCTTTATATATTTGTTTACTGTTAGTAGTAAGGAGTGTTTCTGTGTACTTCACTGTGTATGTTGATAATAATGCAAGGGAGAGAGAGAGAGTTTATGGATAATATTTTAATGCACACTTGCACTGTTTTATTAAGCTCTTACAGTGATTTTCTAGAGTGAAAACAGACGCTTCATATTTTGTGTGAAATACAATAAACGTTATAAAACTCATCGGTAAACAGGCTTGTACTAATATAGTGGATAAAAACAAGAAGACAATATAAGTTATAACCGTAATTAAACTAAACTATACCTGTTCTATCTCCATGCAGCATATATTCGCATTTTCTGACATAGTGCGTCCTCACTGACTCCTGACACCAGAGAATGAGCTCTTGAAGCTCCGGCCTCTTAAGCCAGCGCAGCAGCTCATTTGCATTTAAAGGGCACACACTGAAATAGCGCATTTTTGCTCAACCCAAAAAAGTGGCAATTTTAACATGCTATAAAAAATTATTTGTGGGGTATTTTGAGCTAAAACTTCACATACATACTCTGGGGACATCAGAGACTTATTTTACATCTTGTAAAAGGGGGCATAATAGGTCCCCTTTAATAGGTGATTAGCAGAAATTATAACAAATAAGTCATCAAGAACATATGGTTCTTATTTGATTGTAAGAAATAAAAATAATTTTATTAAAATAAGCAAAAAATGAAATTCAGCCCAATACACAATGAACTGAACTTGGACATGTGAAATGACTCTAATATAACTGAAAAATAAATATGTACCTAAATATGAACATTTAATGATGAATGAAGAAGAACTGATGCATTTATTTTAGAAATATGTTATTGACCTTTGAAATGTTTAAATTGTTATTTTACTTTTATTTTTCAATAACGTTTCATTAGTTAACTACAGTTAACATGAGTTAACAATGTACAATACTTTTACAGCAAAAGTTGTATCTGTTGGAATTAGTTAATGCACTGTGAACTAACATGATCATGAACATTTTTTATTAACTAACATTATCAAAGATTAATAAATGCTGTAAAATATATATTGTTCATTATTAGTTCATGTTAGTTAATGCATTAACTATTGTTAACAAATGAGACCTTATTGTAAAGTGTTACCTTTTTGTTTCTAATAGTAATTCGTTATGAACTGTTGACATTGGAGTTCTGAGTTCTATACAAATTAATATTCCTAGCATCATTAATATTCATAAGATGGATTTTGTTGTCAAAACCAGTCAGTCGCCCACACACAACTTGTTCATTCTGACGGTGCATCTCCTCTCAGTCTGTCTATCTCTGTATCTGTCTGTCTCTCTGCACTCCAGGCACGTTATATTTCACCAGTGACTTTTGATCTTATAAACAATTCATCATTTAGCACAACAACCGCACTTGTCTGTAAACACGCACCATCTGTGTGAACCTGATAGACAGGCAGGCACCTGGCCAGAGCGACAGCGAGATACTCTCAGCCCTGCGGCGACAGACACACGTGGCACCTTAGTTTTTCTACAACTTCTGTGCTACCTTTGAGCCAAAACCTCCATCGCTCCAGATCCAGGAGCTTGTCATCGCTGCCAGCTGCGAGAGGCAGAGGTGTAGAGGGTCAAAGGTCACACACATCGGAGGCAATCGTCGCCCACGGCGCCGCCGTAGCATGCAGGTCTCTCGCATCTGTCAGGAGGAAAGCAGCCATGCGTGTCTTTTGTTAGCAGTGTTTGCACGGGCGTTTTTCCCTGGGCGACACGATGAGAATATTACAGAATCGCTTTATTAGTTTCCCAACAGTAAATGTGTCTTCATAGTGTCTCTGACGATTCCGTGCAGGAAAAGATCTCAGAAGCTAGTTTCAATTCAGAGTGTGCAGACGGAAAAACACAAACCATCAACGCGATTTGATTTAGAGTACATTTCATGTCCATTTATGATCTTTTTTTTTTTTTTCATTTACATTTTATCATTTAGCAGATATTTGTGTAAATTTCAAATTTGTGTTTGATTGCTTCTATTGTTCTCCTCATTTGTAGGTGACTTTGGATTTTTAGTATTCATAAAAATGAATAAAAACAGAGAAATGTAAACTCAGAATATTACACAATCTAGAATGGCAGCGAAGATGAAAGGTTTGTTTGAGCTGCGCCCTCTATTGTACAGGCGTGAATTTGCATTTCCTTCAGCCTAAGGCTTATTTATTTCACTTTTGGTGTGAAAGGGCCTTTACATTTGCCAAAAATAGAACTTTACATTGTCCTTGCAAGTGATGTACAGATTGCTCTGTTAAACATTTCAGTTTGTTTCATATTTATGTTTTGGCTGCATCATTGATAAGTGTCAGACCCTTTTAGTGCCTAGCGACAAATCTATGCCCCATTCTGCAGATTGCCGATTCCCAAACTTTTTTGTCAGCCAAAACCTCTAATAAAGACAGTAAAATATTTTCTTGAAGTCCACCTGAGATTTTAAGTTAATATTTCAATAATTTAACAACATATTCACATGTTCACGGTTCTCTGATATCAATTATTGGTCACATGACATGCAGGTAAAAAAAAAAAAAAAAAGGTTCAGAGAAGGTTCAGGTCAGCGTCCCCCCGACCTGCGTCCCAGTAGCAACTGCCCTTGGATCAGCCCTCTTAGTGTTATGAGGCAGTTCCAAAATGACAGAGAGGAGGATCCAAATGCAGTGACTGTTTTATTAAAACAAAACAACAAAAGTAAATCCAGGCCACAAACAGGAGATTCCTACCGTGATATAAACAGACAAAGAATATGAGAATCACTGGGGTATATATACACAAAGGGTGATTGGCAAACAAGACACACCTGGAAACAATCAGAGAACTACTCAACAAGAAAAATTACAAAGGACTACAAAACATGGCGTAAAACAGGAAATAATATAAAAGTCCACACACGACAGGGGAACACATGCTGGGATCATGACAGAGCCCCCCACTTAAGGAGCGGATTCCAGACGCTCCACAGGAAATAGTCCAGGAGGGTGGTGGAACGGAGGTGGAACAGGAGGAGGGATGGAGGGCCAGGCCAGGCAGATGACCAGGGCGGCTCAGGCTGAGCAGGCGGCCAGGGTGGAGCAGGTGGCCAGGGCGGCGCAGGCAGGGCAGGTGGACAGGGTGGCACAGAGCAGGCAGCCAGGGTGGCGCAAGCCGGGGAGGTGGCCGCCACAGCAGCACAGATGGGCTTGAAGACCCCCACGACAGAGCAGACGACCACCACAGCAGCACAGATGGGCTTGAAGACCCCCACGGCGGAGCAGACGACCACCACAGCAGTGCAGATGGGTTTGAAGACTTGAAGAAGATGTTATTGCAGTTTGTGGTGGGAACTTCAACTGTTTGCCCAGGTCAACTTTAAACAGCCACTCAGAGGCTGTGTAGAGGAGACCTAACCTTGTTTTAGCATGTACCTGGTGTTTCTCTCCAGATTTCACAAAACGGATGGACTTTATGGGGGCACGGTGGTTTTTGTTGGTATTTATGGCCTTAGCTATCAGTTACTGCCCTGAGTACCTGGTTATGGCACCAGCGATATCGGCCTTCCCCCAAGGCCTTTAGGCAGCTGCTGAGAAGATGTTCCTGCCTTAATTGGTAGTGTGTCATATACCACCTGGGCTAGGAACTTGACATTAAAGTAATCTACCTGCATGATGTTTGTCCAGGTTTCTGCCTGTCCTCACCTCTATACTGGCTGATGACATCTTTGGGTACTCCAAAAGGGAAGTGGAACCCAACTGATAACAAAATCTTAGAAGAAACATAATTATTAACATGAAAAGCCATCAAATGTAAAGTGTCACACAGGGAATTTTGGGAATGTCAATTTACAAGTTTTTCAATGTATAAATTAAAAGATGACTCAATTTATTTATTTATTATTATTTCTAACAGTACATTTAACAGTATTTTACTGTAAAATCACAAAAAAAAATTAATATTAAAAATACAATCTTATAAAAAAAAACAGTATAAATTACAAAAATACACGTTTGTGTATGTATAATTCAGATGTTTTTTTTTGTTTTGTTTTTTTTTTATTCTGGTTTTCATTATGTTTCCACGCAATCTTCTATATGAAAAAGTCACAAAACGCATTTAGAGGCTCCAATCAGCAAAGTTCATTAACCTTTATGGACGTCTGAGAAATGGGTTCCGCTGACTCACCGTGAGATCACTGCAGTGTGATAATGAAGAACATTTAGATGTTAGATGCTAATGGCTGAGGAAGGATAACCTTCTTTTGATCTTTTACCTCTAAGAAAACGCAATGCCAGTAATGATAGAGAAAGAGATATTGAAAGAGAAAGAGATATTGAAAGATAATGACTGAAAACTAACAAAGATGAGTTTGATTGGCAGCTTGAAGGGAAATGTGAAATGAGTTACACCCTGTGCATCTAAATAAAATAAAATTAATACAATGAAGTTAATTCAAGCAGAAAATGTAGTATGGGGTTTGGATGACATGTAAAAGCCAATCATGGTAAATGAATATACAGTAATATCAGTCATAATGTTCAGAAAATAAAATAGCTTAGAACCAGTCAGAATCAAATATTTCAGTCAGTTGTGTAATTTACAATAACAAACAGGTTATTATCCTGTTATTATCCACATTATCCCGTTTGTAAGAAAACAAAACTGCTTGATACCAAATAGTGTTCTTACATTGAAATAAGTTATTAGCTGACAAAATACAATGATGTGAACAAAACTGTGAGAAATTTGAAACCATTACACCCTTACTCAGCATATAGAGACGATACAGTGAATCCAAATGGACAAAAGCCACTCCAAAAATCTTCCTGATCACTGTAGTCCTTCCTTTGATTAAAGGTGCTGTATGCGATTTCTCAAATTCGTTGTTGAACACAGTTGATATTTGAAATCAACCCAATCAAACCCACCCCTCTCTTCATTGCTCTGCCTCCAAAACTCACACTCCAATACTCACCACCCTACTCCGAATCGGTTTCGAACCCCAACCCGATCACTGCTGGCATGCGAGGCAAATGCACTACCAATGACGCTAAACACCGCATTTTCTAGCTGTCGTCACTATCTGGCCACTGTTACACATGCAATGCGAGTGGATGTCTGTTTATCACAGCTGACGCACAACAAAATGCTTCACGAAAAATAAAGCGTAGATGATGAACGAACAAGGAAGCACAAAAAATGAACGTACAGTACACAAGAGTAAATACAAACAAGAGTTTGTTGTTAATCGCCAACAGAACAGCAGCTCCAGACAATCAAAACTCAGTGTTACTTACATGATAAGGAATCAAAGCAGGCCTTCCCACTTAGCTCTCTCCAGCACTGGAAAGCTTTTCTAATATAAACGCGGGTCCTAAAGCGCTTGCCCAGTCATAAACCTAAATTGCAGTGATATTCTTTTGAGCTCTTTTGTATTGTGTCCTATCTCTCGTTCTGCAGTTTTTTTTTTTTGTTTTTTTTCTTATTTTCAAATCTCCCTCTTGCTCATTCGCTCTCCTCGACCGTCATACGCCCCCTAATGCTGATTGGTTACATGTTTGTTGTTGGTATCTGCCGACTAACTTCCAAACAGTGTATTTGAAATAATACTGAGTCCACCTTTAATGTAATAACTTACACATTAAATATCTCACTACTGCTTCTGTTATGACTGCACTTTTCATTATGACCTTTTTATGGGAAGTAATTGATATTATACAGTAATTCCTCTCATAGTCACTTGCGAATCAGGGTTATTATTAAGACAAAAACTAACAGTGAAATAGTTTAATTTAAATTAAAAACAAAAAACTAAACAATCTATTACTCACCCAATAGAACGAGAACAATGTGAATGCAAACTTGTTTCAGAGAAACATGACATTTGCTTAGCAACCATATTTTCATTCCTAAAACGAACAAAACACAAAGAAATGCACTTTGGCATATTTTAAAAAAGGGTACTTAATAATATATTTTAAAAAGAATATACTTAAAGCGTAAACTGGACGTAATGTTTTCAAACACTTAACTGCATGTTAATTGCAATTAAATGAAAATGTATTAGTTCAATATATATTAAATGCAGTTGAACTTAAGAGTGCTTTTTGACCCATTTAAGTAGGGCTTAAGTAGATCTTTATATTTAATGTTATCATTACTTCTATTGTCTTTGAAATAAAGTGTTCTGACGCATTTTAACCATATTTCAAAGCATTTATGGTAAACTAAAATATACTTTAATGTCATTTCTGTTGAAACTTGTATACGTCATGTATTTACAATGATGAGATTGCAATTTACTGTAGTACATTTCAAATATAATAACTTTAAATGTAATACAAATATATATATACAGTATATATATAAAGATTTGAAGTACACTACAATTGCACATTCAGTACAATTGAGCACACTTCTTTCTTACAAGGCAATTCCAAAACTAACTCATCTGAACTCTGAAGTCCCCAGACTGAACCTTGTGTGATATTTGTTGAGGATACCTTCAGGGAGTCTGTGGGCAGCAGTGAACTGACATAAGATACGTCTGACCTGTAGACCACAAGCACAAAGCTAAACCAGAAAGCACATAGTGATCTTCTCAGGCTCATTGAAATGGGACAAATATTCTATCTGAGACGACTCTGTGGTCCTTCGATCTATCACGAGCAGCAGGATTTCCCACATTTTCGGGCCCCTCTGTGTTGACGTTATAGGAATGTGTGTTAATGTGAGACATCAAATGCTAGAGTTAGCTTTGAAGTCTTCATGCGTGTTGGCAGAAAATGCTGTTGGTCTGTGGAAACAAGCAGAAAATTGCATGCTGAGAGACTGCGAGTTCAGGGAGGAAACATTACCTTTTAATTACTTATTTTCAGGACAAGTATTGTGAGGTCGGCATGATCATGAAACTGATTTCACTTGGATACAGCTCAAATACTGAGAGTAGATCAGTGTAGAAAAACTACAGTCCTTAGATTCATACTGTCACTGAGTTTTTCTTGCAGCCATATTTCACCAGTGCTGATCAATAAGTCCATCGCAGAATCTTGAAAAATGATTGCCGTCACAATCATAATATCGGACAGTCAGAAAATGGCATCGCTATCATAACATCCATCAGCATCCCGCTAGCTTAGATGTTATTTACGAATCCACCAGCGATTATTCATCAATATGGTTAGGCGAGCATCAGCGTGTTCTTCTGTAAATCAGCTTCCTCTAGGTTTGGATGAGCATTAGATTATTTATATCATGGACAGTATGAGTATTTTTATGTTATCATAATAGTATATCACAATTTAGCAGAAAAAAGTTAATAACTATCTGGCAATGGCTATTTTGGCATATAGAAGTGTGTATATATATATATATATATATATACACTCACCAAACAGGCATAACATTATGACCACTGACAGGTTAAGTGAATAACACTGATTATCTCTTCATCACGGCACCTGTTATCGGGTGGAATATATTAGGCAGCAAGTGAACATTTTGTCCTCAAAGTCGATGTGTTAGAAGCAGAAAAAAATTGACCATGGAGCAATGGAAGAAGGTGGCCTGGTCTGATGAATCACATTTTCTTTTACATCACGTGGATGGCCGGGTGTGCGTGTGTTGCTTACCTGGGGAACACATGGAACCAGGATGCACTATGGGAAGAAGGCAAGCTGGTGGAGGCAGTGTGATGGCACTGTTCTGCTGGGAAACTTTGGGTCCTGCCATCCATGTGGATGTTACTTTGACATGTACCACCTACCTAAGCATTGTTGAAGACCATGTACACCCTTTCATGGAAACGGTATTCCCTGGTGGCTTTGGTCTCTTTCAGCAGGATAATGCACCCTGCCACAAAGCAAAAATGGTTCAGGAATGGTTTGAGGAGCACAACAACGAGTTTGAGGTGTTGAGTTAGCCTCCAAATTCCCTAGATCTCAATCCAATCGAGCATCTGTGGGATGTGCTGAACAAACAAGTCCGATCTATGGAGGCCGCACCTCGCAACTTACAGGACTTAAAGGATCTGCTGCTAACATCTTGGTGCGAGATACCACAGCACACCTTCAGGGGTCTAGTGGAGTCCATGCCTCGATGGGTTAGGGCTGTTTTGACAGCAAAAGTGGGATCAACGCAATATTAGGAAGGTGGTCATATATATATATATATATATATATATATATATCAAGGTTATTTACTAAGGTGTGCGCTAGTCAATTTTACTGGTATTTGCGCCATAATTTACCGCCCAAAAAAGCATGTCTTAAAACCAGACGCTAATTTGCGCTGCTCTTGGTAGATTGTGTTGGTCATTATGGAAATTATATAAAAAACAATACAGTCAGTACAACATAGTTATACAAATGAACTAGATCAATGCATTTATTTCCATTCAAAGGGATGGAAACTGACAGAAAAACATTAGGCTTGAAAAGTTCCTTGTCCTGTGGCTCCCTCTAGTGGGAGGTTCATCTAGTTCATCAAGTTGAAATGGCTGATGGTTTAGAATTTGCAGTTAGCATCATAAATTCATTAGGGATAATAATAACAAAATATCAATATCCAGGGCACAAAGAGACTGTCTATTAAACACATCAACACATTCTAAATGTCTCTGAGCTTGTCAGAGAAGATCTAGTTTATTAATATTATGTAGGCTACTTGGATGATATATAAATCACAAGTTTTTGTGCATCAAGTTTAAGAGCTTCTCATTATGAAACACTTGAGTTTAAAAGACTTAAAACAGTCCAAATTAAATGATAAAGCAGAGAGTTCAGACTCTACAGTCTCATTGGATGAGTTACGTTCGAAGTTCAAAGCTGGTTTTTAAAAACAATCTGATATTTTCATTACAGAATTTTGTAATAATGCATTAAATAATGCTCAGAAACTTTTAACGTCTAAGCAAACATCTCTTAACTGACATATGTCCCACTCTGTATTTTTGCATTACATTATGTTTTGCTCTCAGGTGTAAATACAATCCCACTGACAACCATGAGAATAGCCTACATCTAGTGTGGTATCAGAGGTATAGCAAATGTGTTTTTGATGTTTTGTGGCCATAATATTCACTTCCATCCCTCATGTATTGAGGATGCAAATATATGTGATGATATGCTCATACGTGCTGTACTGTCTTCATGTTTTGTTTTTTGTTTTTTTTTCTGGCAAGTGTTTAATTGACTGGCGATACTCCTGCTGATGACCTCAGGAAACTGACGGGATTAGAAGCGAGACTTCCCGTAGCACAACTGCTTCACGGAGGTGCATGTTTCTGCGGGCGTGCCTTCATAGCCGATAAATCAACAGGAGCTGGATAATGTGGCTGAACGAGATGCTCGGCCTCCTCGCTCGCTCCCTCGTCTCCTGGGAGGGGCAGTAATCCTCTTAAAACACTCTTAAGCAGCCATTTGTCATCCAGCGTGTTACTGGCACATCCCGAGGCCCTGAGAGTTAAGCATGCAGTGTCGCATTTGCTCCTTCTTCACTGCAGTGTTTCTTGTCCATTGAAGCCTAGTGAATGCTACAAAACTGAATCTGTCGACTTTTTTGAGACATTGTTTTTTTGTTTTGTTTTTTTCACATTGCTGTGACTAGTTTTTAAATGTCTTGATTAATATATATATATAGAGAGAGAGAGAGAGAGGTTTTTATTTATTTATTTATTTTGCAGTGTAAAGACTTTTTTTTTCAGAATTGCTGGACACATGGGCTTTTTCATAATTTTTCCATAAATTAGTGTACAAATTATGTTGTTTGTTGTTGTTACTGTTGTTTTTTTGGCATTTGTCAAGAATCAGTAAATCTTAAAGGGTGTTTGTTCAGCCAAAATATTAATATTCTGTCATAATTATACAGAATTTTACATGAATATTCTATCATAAGATTTGAAGTACACTACAAGTACATTTGATAAAATTAAGCGCACTTCTTTTTCATAAGGGTTTTATGGCTCCAGAATGCTTAGAACTGCACTTTTCATTTAAGTAACTGCATTTAGAATAAAATAATTAGAAAAAAAATCACTACATTTAAATCACAACATTTAAAGCTTTTAAAGGGATAGCTCACCCAGAAATTTTGTCATCATTTACTCACCCTCATGTCGTTCCAAACCTGTATGAGTTTCTTTATTCTGTTGAACACAAAGGATATTTTAAAGAATGTTGGTAACCAGACAGTTGAAGATAGCCACTGACTTCCATATTTTTTTTTATACTATAGAAGTCAATGTCAACTGTTTGATTACCAACATTCTTTAAAATATGTTCAACAGAAGAAAGAAACTCTTACAGGTTTGGAACAACTTGAGTGATGACAAAATTTTAATTTTGGGGTGAACTATCCCTTTAACCTTAAATAAGCACTCAACAGGCATTAATGGATGATAAAAGTGGTCAGTATGATGCTTTACAAGAGAACTATGACTGATAATCTTAATCTCCAGTGAAATGCACCCAGATCAGATTGTGAATTAATCATTTAAATTGTTGTTGTGGCTGACTTAATGGTTTTTAATATATTCCCCAGAGCCACGTTTACTTTTATTTATTTCTCTTTTTTCTGTCAATTTGGTTCTTGACAGCCACAGTTCCTTGCATACGGGAACCTCAAAGTATGACATATGAGGGAACCCACGATGAATCAAACATCAAATAAAGCAAAACAACAGGGAACAAAAACAGTGAAGTAGTCCTCAGTTCGTTACAGCAGCGTTTCAGAAAAATTGTTACATGGAGAAAGCTGCTGACTAAATGAACCGCATGTACACGGGTAAATTGTACACCAAATACTGCATGTTAACGTGATTCAAAAATGAACGGCTTTCTGTTGTTTATGTAAATTAACTAATAATATTAAATACATTAATTGCAATCTCGAAATGATTAATTAGCAGAAGTTATTACTATACCACCTGCACCTGACGTCATAACAGTTGAACTAACGAGGTGTGACCGGTTTCAGGAAACAGTCATGACTGGCTAGTTAATTTCTACAGCGATGCATCATATATGGTGGTTAAGCAGTCATTGTATGGGAAACACACCCCAGAGCGTTGCTGACAGACTGGGAACAGAGGTGCTGCAACAATGTCAAATAATGTTTTCTGAACATTTAGGCATGAAAACCTATTCTAGTAGGCCCCCAAAACAAAATCAAGACTGAAAAAGGGCCTAATAGGTCCCCTTTAACCAAAAACTCATTCAACAACCCAAGTGCTAAAATGCAACTAGTTTCTGTCTTCTGGCCTACAAAAATATGTCATCCCTGCAGCAATATGACAGTGAGTAAATGATGACAGAGGTTTCATTTTTAGGTGAGCTGCTCCTTTAAATGTACACAGACCTTCTGTCTCATAGTGTGCAGTTTGCCTGAGGTGTTTTCAATCCACGCTGCTCATTCCATTGTTTTCTTCTCTAATCATGCCACATTTCCTGCATGGAATTTATACTGACCTGTTGGTAACACTGGGGTCTAAAACACAGATCATCATCACTCTATGATTAAAAAGAATATTGTTGCATCTACAAAGACAAACACCAGGCTGTTTCATGTTCTCCATTGCGTTTGGCCACTGGTTTGTATCTCAAATGACTTGGTAAACCAAATGTGGTTAACCGAAGGCGTCGCCCGGTCCGAGTTTGACGGAAACCCATAATGTCTCGAAGGCACGAGAGGCCACCAGCGTTTGTGCTAATGACCATTCTTTGACTGAATGAAAGTACACAATGAGAGAATAAACAATGGGAGCCCAGGGCTATGAACACGACTCTCTGCCAGCTTGATTTTTTTTTTTTTTTTTGATGGTACAGTTCGGTTCATTGGAACGCTCTTGCTAGCTTTTGCCAGATTTCAATAGTGTCAACAATGCAGCTCTCGGGCAACACAAACAGGCAGCGCTGCAGATAAGATGCGGTAATCAGAGCAGCACAGCCAGCGTGTAACGCGATTTAACTCAATTTATATGTAAATGAAATATTTTGATTATAATGAGCTTACTGTTCAAGTTGTATGGAATAGAGTTTGTTTGTCTTCCTGTGCAAGAAGCACGAGCAAATTTATTGCCTGAATCTCTCTCACTATCTCTCTCCTTTACAGACTGGCTTCCAAACTTGGCTGGTCGGAAATAAATGGGAGGCGAACACAGTAAAATTGCCTGGAACGGAGGGCGGAAGCACGCTGCTATCGCTTAGCCTGCATGTTTTTAATTGACTTGCGCCGAGATCTCAGTGTCTTCCGTTCGCAGTAGATGCCACATGTGGCGTCATTAGCGCAGAAGCTGTCAGATTTGTTTGAAGCGCAGAAATAATTTGGTTTTATTTTTCTCGCTCTTGACGCTTGCACGCAAGCAGAAATGCTCTTGGCACTTTTCACGAGCAGGATACAAAACAGAGCCTGAAATGATTAAAAAAATGAAGTCATTTTTTTTATTTCTTTTTCCAATAAATGCTGCTTAACCTGAACATGCAGAAGACGTCAAACTCGGAAGGTCACACTAAATATTACACTGGCCAGTTTTTGCATACCAAAATTAAGGACAGAGTCTTAATGATTGTGTGTGGTTTTCTAATTTTCTATTAATAAACAAGAATAAACATCAACACCAATGATTTGATTAATAAAAACTAATAAATATGCCAAAACAGAGTTGCAAATTTAGCTTCAGTTAAGCTGTCTTTTATCAGGGACTAGTTAATTGGGTTACTATTGAGTCACTAGCACTAAATTTGAGTCACTAGCATTTTTTATCTCATTTATCTCAACTCAACAGATTATTACCATACTATTGTGGAAAATGCCATACTTCTTCTATTTCCAGTATAAAACGCACAGAAATAAACGAGTAAATGAATGTGGCTAGCGCAGTTTTGTGGGCGCTCAGTTTTAATTGCTACTTTGCAGGCACAAAATATCCGCATATGCATCATTGTGCTACAAACTAATGGTGTGTGACGTTACCGCTGAGTCAGCGCTTTACAGCATGTTGGAATCACAATAGCGAGAGGACACGAGAGGGAATGGCCTTTTGCCGAGCATGAAATGAAACTCGAGTTCTGAGAGCAGGTTGACACGCTCTTTTCATCCATTTCCGAAACAGGAAAAGCAGCACAGAACAAGCAAAAGCTGTACAGTTGTTAATTCTCAGGGGAGATAGTCGAATGTTTTGCACCCAGTTTAAGAGAAAAGTAGGCAAATTCATTCATTGCTGTCAAACATCACATGGCCATAAACCCTGCTTTTTACTAAACTCTTTTACAAAACCAAGGGAACATCAAGAATATATTGGAAAATAGCAATAAATAAGAAAATTATTTATAATATTCTACCAAAATACATTGCCCATTTAAGATATAAAAGAATTCATGTTTGGCTGTGCAAGAATATACATTATAAAAAAAAAAACCTCTTTGAACACTTATGAAAACCTTGATCATTATGTCTGCTTTTGAACACAGTATCACGTTATAATGATATTTGAACATGTGATCTGTTGCTCCTGTATTATTTTCATATGTTGTAAATAGAACAACATCTTAGCACACACTTACAACAGTGTGTGCTATATTACCATGATAAATGATGTAACAACAAAATTGAGATGTTTAACTGCAAATGTGCAGAGATTGTTTATTTATTAATTTTGTGCATTTAGTGGCAGTAAAGTTTACAAGAAAATACTATTTCAGTCTTTTCACTTCAAAATCCCATTTTTTAGGCACAGTATATAAGTTTCACTGCTAGAGGTTGCTTACTCAAAACAATAACAAAAATGTAGCTTGATGACGACATGAATGAGTGCGAAACTAGTGTGGAATCATTGGAGTTTCACGACATTTTACGTTTCTGTTTTTATAATGCTTATATGTCACAGTTAGCCACTGCAGCTCCTTTCGTTTTGTTGTTTGTTTATTTTACGATTAAAAGTACTTGAAGTAACTTGAACTTTGTTACAGTTAGCTTATGTTTCATCACTTAAATTCACATTATTTTATTTCATCGTAATAAAATAGCCGCAAGTGCTGAATACAGGTCACTTTATTTGATGAATTAGTAACGCAACCCTGTTTTAGTTGATCAAAACAATTATACTAAAAATATGTTTTAGTGTGTTGAAAGTTAGCCTACGTTACAACGTTACTCTTTGCGTTAGCTCGGTGGCTGGTATGATGCACACTGCAGTAAGCTAGATCAATATCAGAATATCATATTAAAAGCTGGATGACTTGTGGACTGCTAAATGGAATGCAACTAATTTCAAAATATATTGTATGGTGGAGTAATGCTGTATTAGGCTGCTAAAAAAAGCTCTTTCTGATTATGCACTTGTCTCTGAGGCATGGTGCAAAAAAAAAAAAACGAGATTCAAACAATAAGACTAAGAACCATGTTGAGCTATATAACATTGATTAGTTTTCTGTCAATAAAGATATCCAAACAGTTGCATACCTGTAATAAAACACATAATACAGTTCACATTTGTCTGGTCTTGTTTTTCCTACTGAGCTACTTACCCGACTGCCTACCTGTGATACTTACCAGTTGCAATCCTGTTGCCAATCCTCTTCAGTCTTCTGTCATCTCTAGTCTCCAGCCATCCAACTTGCATCAGTCGGCACCTACAAAAGAAAGACTGCTATTCACAGCTAAGTGTTTGATACCGATCTATGAACTCAGTGACTCACCTGCTGGCATCGCTTGTTTCCTGCTCTTACCTGCAAATAAACACCCTTTTGTGGAAGTTACCTGTTTGCTGATAGAAGACCAGACCAACAATGCAATGTGGATTGGATTCAAGCAATGTCAGTAATCCAACTGTGGATCCATTCGCCAAACTGGTGCAAGCACTTCGTCAGTCACTACAACCACCCGTCACAACTTGTTCAGCTTCTGCCTCTGCCAGTCCCATGGCCCAACCAGCGACGTACTCTAGCAAGATGGAGGAGTGCAGCAGGTTTCTGTTGCAGTGCTCAATATATGATGTTTCAATAACAAAGTTTGGGAGGAGCACGTTCAAATGATCTATCCAATTAACTCATCATCAACAATTACCACGTCTATCCTATCAGCATGAGAGGAAGCCTATATGTATATACACCGTCAACTCACCTACATTCCTTGACAGTTTTCAGCATCCCTCCACCACCCCGACTTCTCACTCTTGGCTTGTTCCTACAACAGCCAGGAATATGGGGGAAGTACTCTGGGTTTGGGCCAAATACCGAGCTCGGAGCCCTTTGCTCGGACAGCATGTCAAATACGCATACCATTTATTCTATCTGACTTATTTGTAAGTGTGAACTTGTGAATTCTGTTTCAGCGAAAGCCCTCATAGACTCCAGGTCAGCAGAAAATTTCATCTCCCTTGACCTACTCCGCAAGCTCCACCTACAAAAAACCCTCTTCACGAGTTCTACATATCCACTTGATCCTGAGAAAACTGCAGGGCCGTGGTTATATTTAACACTGTACACCCACCGTGACGCTCCGCATAGGATGTCTCCATCGTGAAAGGATTTTGTTTATGGTGCTGGAGGGTTCCACCGCTGACATCATCCTGGGGCACTGGTGGATGTTGCAACATTCTCCTTCCATCTGCTGGAATAATGGTGAGATTCTTCAGTGGAGTGATTACTGTTTTGAGAACTGTTTAAAAACTGTCAAGAAGCTGTCCATTAAACAATCCATCAACAAAAGGACCTTTACTTACAGAATCCATTACAATCAACTCTACCACCATTGAGAGTCCAGAAACCTCTAATCCACAGGAGATCCCCCTTGAGTACCGGGCATTCCCGGATGTCTTTAGCAAACAGCTAGTGCCAAATTACCACCTCATCGGGCCATGGGACTGTGCCATTGACCTGATGCCTGGGGTGATCTTACCCAAGGGTACCCATTGTCCATCCCGGGAACAGAAGGCCGTGAAGGAGTATATCTAGGAGCAAGAATTCATCCATCCATCAACTTCCCCTTCGAGCTTCTTCATCATAGGAAAAAAGGACGGAGGCTTGCAGCCCTGCATTGATTATCGCTCTCTCAACTCACGAACCATCAAGTAACATTACCCTCTTCCTCTGGTCCCAGCAGCCCTGAAGTAGTTACGTGGAGATGGCATCTTCACCAAGTTGGACCTGCGGAGCACCTACAACCTCATCCGGATAAGTGAGGGTGACGAGTGGAAGACCGCCTTTGTTATACCATCAGGCCACTACGAGTACCTCATTATGTTTTATGGGCTGTCCAACTCACCTCCGTATTCCAGGGATTCATGAACGAGGTCTTCCGGGAGTTCCTCCACTGCTTCGTCAATGTCTACATTGACAACATTCCTATCTGCTCCCGAAACCTGGCCGACCATCACCACCACATGTCACAGGTCCTTCAGAAACTTTGTGAATACTATCTCTACCTGAAGCTTGAGAAGTGTGAGTTCCACCCTGACACCATTCACTTCCTCGGATATGTCATCAACGAGCATGGTATCCAGTTGGACCAGAGGAAGGTACAAGCTGTGAAGGACTGGCCACAACTAGAGCTGCACGATTATGGATAAATTGAAAATCACAATTTTTTTTTTTTGTTTAAAGTGGAGATCGCGATTATCCCATGATTCTGAAGAATAAACACTATAGACAACTAAACAAAATGACGTAATTTACTAGAGGTTCTGATAAAATGTTCATTGCTTCCGTCTAATTAAAAATATAAGTTAATTTGAATGAAATAATAAAAAAATCATTTGAATGAAGCAGTCAATGTCTCATTAATAAAGACTTGTTTCGTTATTGGATGAATCAGCGTTTATGAATTAATCTCTTGAATGAATGATTCAATGATTTTTTTTAAAAAAGTTACTTGTTGCCACCTCCTGGCTAAACAATAGGCCTATATGTACTGTCAAAATGCTTTCAAAAGGTGATTTACTCTATTTTAATCATTAGTCATCATTAATTAGACATATTTATACCCAAATTGTAAACTTTTATCCCAGTACACTTTTATCCCAGTACACTTTTATCCCGCTATTTCAATGTTTGTAACACATAAATAATGATAACGTGTAGTTGAAAAGACTGTTAGTGAGGCTGCTTCATACTGTACATTTATGGCAGATGCTCTCTCTGGATCAGCGGCAGCGTGAATGCAGATTCCAATGTTGCAGTGTGATGATTGTAGTTTCAAGGGTGAACCAAAGTCTCTGAAGTCTTTGGTTTAAAGCCTGTATCACATCGCAAGAGTCAGAGAAGCGTGAAGTATGTGTTTTGTCAATCCCAATCCTAATCCTGAAATGCTCTTCGTCATTGAGGTTGATGCATCCATCACTGGGAGCTTTTTTGTCTCAGTGGCAGGGTGAGATTCGAATAATCCATCCATGTTCCTTCTAATCAAAGAAACTGTCCCCGCTGGAGCGCAACTATGATATTGGCAATCGCGAACTGCTGGCCATCAAACTTGTGTTGGAAGAATGGAGACATTGGCTGGAGGGAGCAAAACAATAGTTTGAGGTAATCACAGACCACAGGGATCTGGAATATCTTAAGAATATCTTCTTGGAATATCTGAAGCCAAGAGATTGAATCCACGACAAGCTCGCTGGGCCCTGTTCTTCAACCGTTTCAACTTCAGATTATCTTATAGGCCCAGTTACAAGAATCAGAAAGCTAATGCTATGTTCCGTATTATAGCATCTGAATCGATCAAACACACAATTGTAAAAGTTACTCTTCCAACCCTTCCCCACGTAATGTCTGGCTCCCCCACTGAGCGCTATCACCCTTCTGCTTCACTCACACAATTCAAAGACACTAGGGACATTGATTGTTCTCAATGCAAGAACCAGACATGCAGCCCATAGAAATGGCATCCTTTCCATTAATTAATTTACAAATTTGCTTAGATGAATGAACATGCATTTCCCCAGTACATTTTGTGTATTATTACTGTTTGTATATTGTTCTTTTGTATATTGTATAGTGTTATGCATGCCTGAGGACAGAACTTCTAGATAATGTAGCCCATCTAGGTGGTGTTTCATATCAAAATACTCCTTGTTTAATGACTCACACTTTGGTGAACATCACCATCTTATAGAATGCATTATGTTTGTTATATTTATCAGAGTATAAATGGACACAAACCGCCAACTCACTCCCCTCATGCAAATGAGTCCACTTTCAAACAAAGGAACATTTCCCGCTTGGAAATTGCACCTTTCTCATTGGTCAAGCCAAAACTCAAAGGTATGACTTCTGTAGAGGTTAAAAAGCCCCCACTCGGATTGCTCTCTTCTGCCTTTGTTCTTGCTGATTCTACTTTTTCTGGTCAACTCACCCGGCCCGCAAGGCCAGCACAGCCGCGCCGACAGGCCTCACTCACTTCAAGCTATGCACAACTTCCTCGACAACAGGGTCAAAATTAACAGCGCAAGTTTGTCGTCATTTCTTTATTCAATGCAGAAGTTATTGATTACAACTACAGCACCATCAGACAAAACCATCAAGAATTTCTCCTGAGACTGCATATCCGGACGCTCCTCAACAGCTAAGGCATTTGCAAGTATCATACATTTGAACACTAAACAGCAATTTAGTATTAAGTTGTGAACCCCTTTGTTGACAAAGGTGCTTTATAATGAGAAACAGATGGTTCTTCCAGCTCGTTAAATGAATTTTCATAGTTCCATTCCCCTGTTATGTTACGGTTAAATTCATTTCCACTCTCTCATTTCCTATGTATGCCTGATTTGCATGTCTGTGTGTGTTTGGTCTAGCTATGTGTTTGTGATTTAGTTAAATAAAACTTGTGTGCACATTTTTGCGAGTTGATTCTGATCTCCTTATAAACCAGTGTCAATCATAACAATTACGATCACAGCTACATGCTAAGAAAGAGTTACTTTTCTGTGGCCACGGAAAATATCCTTTCTGAAGAGTTGATAGATGATCAATACTGAGTGTTCGCTGGCTGAACAGATTGACTGTAATATTCATTCAGCTACATCAAGTTAATTCAATTAACTGATTCAAATATTTATAATTAATTATAACGAGTTATGATTAATTATTCACATTTCCCTTTTGAGCTAATTCGCTACAGTATGCATACACCAGAACCAACCTCTGCTCCTCTGGTGCCCATTCTCCCTCCAGCCATCATCATCAGTCCTGAGGAGGTCCTGAGGGAAGGACTTACGTACCAACTGTCCTTCGCCTATCCCTCATGGACTCAGTTCATACATCTCCGGGCAATCGCTACGGATGGCCCAAAATGGTCCAGGATGTGTTTCGGTATATCAAAGGATGTTCATTCTGTGCCATCTCCAAGGTCCCTCGGCAGCTACCTGAAGGTAAACTAGTACCCTTACCAACTTCACAACGACCCTGGTCACACATTGGAATAGACTTCCTCAATGACCTGCCGCCCTCTGACTCCAACACCTGTGTTCTAGTGGTCATTGATCATTTTTCTAAGGCTTGTAAGCTGATCCCACAGCTCTTGAAACTGCTGAAACCCTCTTTCAGCATGTATTTCGCCACTTCAGAATCCCAGAAGACATAGTATCTGACTGGCACAGAGTCACTCACATTCTCAGCACCAGACCTCTCCACTCCACCCACTCCTTCACAATCATCTGAGTTACTTACCTGACTGCCTACCTGTGATCCTTACCAGTTGTGATCCTGTCAAGTCAAGTCACCTTTATTTATATAGCGCTTTTTACAATGCAGATTGTGTCAAAGCAGCTTTGCAGTGATAACTGGCAAATAATTTTGGTTGCACAGCAGCAAAAAATGGTGTCATTGACCAGCTTAAGTAAATTCAGTATTGATTCATTCCTTTGTAAAAATCAATAGTTATTAATTTAGTTAATTCATCTATACATCGGCTCTAGAGAAAACAGTGATGTTATCGTCCAACTCAGTGCAATCTTCCTAGCACTGTTCGGGAAGCAGACACACTCTGTCAGTTTAAATCTAGACTAAAAACGCATCTCTTTAACATGGCATACACATAACACATTATCAATTTATATTTTCACATCCGTTAAAGGATTGTTAGGCTGCATAAATTAGGTCAGCCAGAACCGAAAACACTTCCGATAACACCCGATGTACTCATTACATCAGAAGAAGAATGGCATTTATGCTAATATTAGTCTCGGATTCATCAATATTAGATCGGATTCATCAATGCAGGCAAAACAAAAATTGTTGAATATCAAGTGTCCCCAACTAAGCAAGCCAAAAGGCGACAGCGGCAAGGAACCCAAACTCCAACAGGTGACAAAATGGAGGAAAAAACCTTGGGAGAAACCAGGCTCAGTCGAGGGTCCAGTTCTCCTCTGGCCAACAACGAACAGTGCATGATTATGATTCAGGCAGCGTTACAGGTCCTAAGTCAGATTGGGATCGCAACAGTCAAAATATTTAATCCAGTTCCATCTAGTTGAAGATCGGATTCATCACGCCGGTATGGAAATGGTTTGTTGGGGATCTGTGCCACTGGCTGTCGTGTCGATGAGGCCTTCACAGGGGATAGTCTAGTTGACACAATCTCTGTTGACACTTAAGGGATGCGTTATGGTCGTGACTAGGCGCAGGTCCTCCATCTGATCTGGATACGGCCTGGATCCGACCGACTACGGTAGACCTCGGGATAAACATAGAGACTAATATTAGCATAAATGCCATTCTTCTTCTGATGTAATGAGTACATCGGGTGTTATCGGAAGTGTTTTCGGTTCTGGCTGACCTAATTTATGCAGCCTAACAATCCTTTAACGGATGTGAAAATATAAATTGATAATGTGTTATGTGTATGCCAGGTTAAAGAGATGCGTTTTTAGTCTAGATTTAAACTGACAGAGTGTGTCTGCTTCCCGAACAGTGCTAGGAAGATTGTTCCAAAGTTTAGGTGCCAAATAGGAGAAGGATCTACCACCTGCAGTTGATTTTGATATTCTAGATATTATCAACTGGCCAGAATTCTGAGATCGCAATAGACGTGTATGGCTGTAATGCAATAAGAGCTCGCTCAAGTACTGGGGAGCTAAACCATTTAGTGCTTTGTAAGTAATTAGCAAGATTTTAAAATCTATACAATGTTTAATAGGGAGCCAATGCAGTGTTGACAGAACCGGGCTAATACGGTCATACTTCCTGGTTCTAGTAAGAACTCTAGCTGATGCATTTTGTAAGAGCTGTAGTTTGTTAATCAAGCGAGCAGGGCAACCACCTAGTAGAGCATTACAGTAATCTAGCCTTGAGGTCATGAACTCATGAAATAACTGTTCTGCATTTGTCATTGAGAGCATATGTCGTAGTTTAGATATATTTTTAAGATGTAAGAATGCGGTTTTACAAATGCTAGAAATGTGGCTTTCAAATGAAAGATTGGTCTCAAAGAGCACACCCAGGTTCCTAACTGATGACGAAGACTTAACAGAGCAGCCATCAAGTGTTAGACAGTATTCTAGGTTATTACATGCAGAGGTTTTTGGTCCAATAATTAGAATCTCTGTTTTTTTTCTGAATTTAGTAGTAGGAAATTACTAGTCATCCAATTTTTTATATCAGCTATGCATTACGTTAATTTTGTGAATTGCTAAGTTTCGTCAGGGCGCGAAGAAATATAGAGCTGAGTATCATCAGCGTAACAGTGAAAATTAACGCCATGCTTCCTAATGATATCTCCTAAGGGTAGCATGTACAGAGTGAAAAGCAACAGTCTTAGTACTGTGTAGCGAATTAGATCAAAAGAAATATGAATAATTAATCATAACTCATTATAATTAATCATAAATATTTTAATCAGTTAATCGAATTAACTTGATGTAGCTGAATTAATATTACAATCAATTAATCTGTTTTTAATCAGGGACACTACAATGCACTGTCTGACGCAATACTGTAGTAGACAGTTGCATGGTTATAATTTTCTCTCTAATATTATCAATCTTGCAAGTAAAGAAATTCATAAAGTCATCATTGCTGTGCTGTTTTGAAACATCAGAAGTTGAAGCATTATTTCTCGTTAATTTAGCCACTGTATCAAATAAATACCTAGGGTTGTGTTTGTTTTCTTCTAAGATTTGAAAAATAAGTAGATCTAGCAGTTTTTAAAGCATTTCTATATGTAAAAATGCTTTCCACAAAATGCGAAAAATCTCTAGTTTTGTTTTCTTTCAGTCGCACTCCATTTTTCTGGCTGCTCTCTTAAGGGGCTTAGTGTGCTCATTGGACTAGTTTCCTTAATCTTCTTTAAGGGCAAAGGAGCAACTGAGTAATGTGCTGGAAAAGAGAGAGTCAGTAGTTTTCTGTTGTAGCATCGAGTTCTTCTAAGCTATCTGGTATGCTAAGGAGATGAAACTGATCAGGAAGATTATTGATAAAGCAATCTTTAGTGGTAGCAGTAGTAGTAGATCCTGTCTGCAATCCTCTTCAGTCTTCTATCATCTTTAGTCTCCAGCGATCCAGCTTGTGTCAATCGGCACCTACAAAAGAAAGACTGTTATTCACAGCTAAGTGTTTGATACCAATCTATGAACTCACTAACTCACCTGCTTGCATCGCTTGCATCGCCTGCTCTTACCTGCACATAAATACCATTTTGTGGAAGTTACCTGTTTTGTCTCCTTCTGTTTGCTGACAATAAAAAATTTTACTTGCCATTTTTTTGTAATTATTTGTGAAATTTACTAGCAATATCTTACAGAAACTTCTTTCAAAAAGTAAATCAAATACCTTTATTGATTGATAGAATGAATGATTGTAGGTAAATGCCCAGCTAAATGGGGTGCTGTCTGGTCATCTGACACAGAGTACTGATATACAGTATTTAGTTGAACAGGTGTTTCATGTCATATCTGTTAGTATATTGTGTACTTTAGCATGACTGGAGTGTTATGTTGACCAATCAGCATCCATGCCACAAAGACAAATCAACATAAGAAAAGCTTGACATTCAGAACAACACAGTTTCTGCATGAAACACAGAAGACAAAACATTGTTCTCAAATCAGTGTTGAAGAAAAACTGCTTTTTTTAATAATTGAAAAAGACGCTAATCAAGGTCATTATGATGAATACATTGAGCCTGCCAATGTGCTACTTAATGGTGCAGATAATGGCGTATAAATGACCCCATCCCAAAGAATCATTGGGACGTCAGTCCAGTCACTCCCTCCCTCTACTCTCAGTCCAGATCAGGCAGGGGTGTAAAAATGCATCGATCTGACAATGAAAAATCTCTGTCCATCAAATACAAAATCTAAGAATTGATTCTAATCAGTATAATAATACACGCAATACGTGCATGCCTTTATTGCTTATCCAAAATGCACAATGCATGCATTTAACTCTTGTCCAATCCATTAATTGGGCTTGTGAATCTGAAACCTCAGTATTCCACTAAGGTATAAACTTTAATACAAACGATCAGATGTCAAGTCAAAAGAGCCCAACCTGAAATGTCTAAAGCCCGGGATACACTGCACGATTTTAGCAATCCTATAAGATCTTTACTTTATCACACTGTGCGACATGGATCTATTAAACTTGGGTATGACATGCATGTAGACTGTACGATAATGACACCTATTGACTCGTAGGCTACGATGCAAGTTTCTACAGAAGAATAAAACGTCATCAGCATGCGCTAGTGGTAAACAAAAAGACCATGTTGAATCACACTTTGGCAGTTGTAGTTTTTATGTGTGCTGAAAAAAAGGAAGCGGCGAAAGAAGAAGGGAAAAGAGCTTGAGGTAAGCAGTTTTAAGTTTTAGCGCCATGTCGCGTTGATTTCATGTCGCATTATCATTGGCTGGTCAGTAGATGTAGGTCGTAGCAGCAAACACACTGTGCGATGATCATGCTGAATTTCTGACACTATCAGAAAATAATCGTAGGCTATGTTTGGTCGCAAGACCAGGAAAACAGCCGTCTTTGAACCTCTCTCACTGTACGACATAGGATTAAGAGCCACGATCACAGAAATCGCCACGATTGTTTCACGATGGCAATCTTTCGTCTGGGACAGCCAAAAATCGTGCAGTGTATCCCGGGCTTTAGACATCCTGATCTGATCGTGTGATTCCTTTGCAATATAAGAGTGTGATGGATATTTTTTGCCATCAAATGTACACCTGAAATGTACTCTGGGTCACTTTGGATAAACACATTCAGCGAATGTATACATGTAAAGTAACAGCACATCTCTCTTCAACAAGTCTCAAGTGTCGAGGCATCATTCATGTCAGTAGCACAAACAGTGTGGGACGAGTTTGAAATTTTGGGCATAAAAAAAGAATAAGTATGTGAAGCTGCCATCACTGTTGCCTTTCTGAAGGCGTGATGATGACCCAACATTAATGTTGCAATTTACTATATAGCTTGAGATGGCACACTTAATCACATTGTTTATCTGATGGAATGTTTAAAATCTTACACAAATTTGCTATTTTTAACATTTATTTCTTTATAACAATACAGATTGTTTCAAAGCAGCTTCACAGTCGTAAACAGGAAAATAACAATAATGTTATAAAATTAATCTATTATGAAACAAATTAATTTTCAGCTATAAAACAGCTATATACAGAAGACAATAATGTCATTATTTGGATCAATTCAGTTTATTGTTGATTCAGTTCAGTTCAATAACAGAAGTTCAATAACAGTTGTTTAGGAAGTAAACGGAAACATTGTTATATAATAACAGAACACTGAAGCAAAAGTCACTTAGCAGATAACTCCAACAGTCGTTTTTTGGCAAAAGCAGATAACTCCACGTCATGTTTCCGAGGTAAACAAAACCAAGTAATTGCTTTGTAATTGCATTTAAAACACACTCAAACACTCGTGTGCACATAAACGCACACACATACTGACAGATCGGCACACACAAACGCAAAAGGTATGGAAGTAAATTAATGCCAAATGTTTTTGAAATAAAAAGCTTGTTGAATTGCACTAATTGAAAAAAAAAAAATGCATTACATTAACTGTGCTTGCATTTTGATGCATTGTATTTTTAAGGCTTGCATTTTTATGGGCTGAAATTCAACATGGTCGTATATTTAAGCTGTGAATATTTCAATTCAAAATATTTCACACACATTTCCATTATTAAAAATTCAATAATTTATATTCACCTTTCAGATTTCACTTCCAAAATATTCATTCTGTTTAAAAATACAACCTATAAAATTCGACTAGCAATTTTCGGTCCATTTTATTTCGCTTTACAAATTCGCTTCCACAAATTCAGTGGTTCAAATTCGGCAGAAAATTCAACATTTCACATCCGGGAACTGCAGGAAAAGCAGTAGAGTGCCGATGCATGATCTCCATCTGCTGTTAGTCAGCTTCACCAGCAGGTGCCGCTAGCGCGTGTTGACGAAGACCAAAGCAACAGTTAGAAACAGGTCATTCATTCATTAAAACGGATTTGCAGAAATAGAGCAAGCGGTAAGTGAATGTGTGATGATTATCAGGGCCAGTATAAATGCAGAAAAGCTGATAAAGACACAAAAGCTGCATTTATGTTTAATTCAGTGTCTTTACGGTTACTACATGTAAGCTGCTTTCTCTCCAGTGAACGAGATTATAACGTTATTCCCCGATGTTGATGTACAGATCAAACGTTAAATCTGAGGTAGACATATATTTCTCTCTGTTGTTAAGTTTCCTTAACTTTATATAACTTTTTATAACTTTATATCGCGGTGCTGTCAAAGCCCCTGGAAGGCAAGCCTGCAACCTTTAGCCAAAAAAGTGTAACGGCTAATGCTAACGCTCCGGCTGTGGCGGTACACACGGGCGGTACTGGCGGTACGCAGGAAAGGAGACCAGAGGCCATTACACGATAGGCTGAGAGGTGCCGCACGTGATTAAGTTAGCCGTTACGCTTTCTCCAATGGTAAGAGATACAGACCCTCTCATCTCCCTATAATAATACAATCTCTGGCGCTGTGTTGTAATACTAGGGATTCCCTCATACGTCACAGGATTCCCCTGCCATCAGGACATATAAAGCACTTAACATAGCTTAATGGACTAGTACAGTGATATAAAAGACCAAACTCACACCTTATTGGTGATGTAAGTTATACTATATAGGCTCCAAGAAAGAAGATACTGGCATAAAGTTGGTTTGACGTTGAACTTTTGATATTCGCAAATTTAGTCGAATATCAAAATGCTAGTCGAATTTTATAGGTTGTATTTTTAAACAGAATGAATATTTTGGAAGTGAAATCTGAAAGGTGAATCTAAATTATTGAATTTTTAATAATGGAATTGTGTGTGAAATATTTTGTATTGAAATATTCACAGCTTAAATATACGACCATGTTGAATTTCAGCACATAAAAATGCAAGCCTTAAAAATACAATGCATCAAAATGCAAGCACAGTTAATGTAATGCATATTTTTTTCAATTAGTGCAATTCAACAAGCTTTTTATTTCAAAAACATTTACTTCCATAATAAGGACAACCAAGGTTTCAGCATGTAAGACGTGTATGGTGTACAAGGACTTGCAGGAGTCGAGAATATAAATCCTCGATCACTTTTAGTCAGATTTGACGAAACTCCCCTCAGCTAGCGCGTCTTTTTGAAGTGACTAGAAGCCTTGTCACCTGACCTGAATACTGCGCGCTGATTCGCTAAAACGGACTTGTCAGCAGTGTTGCCAGACCTACGATAATTATCATATTTGTACGATAATTATCGTATTTGTACGATAATTTTGACCTCTGTACGATGTACGATCAATAATGAAAAAAAAATCCCATAATGTACGATGATTTCAGAATTTTGTGACACTTCAAATGATGGTCGTTATAATCGGCTTATACCCCGGTTTGTGAAACCCTGACATAATGTAATGTTTAATGCACTTCATGTTGTAAAGAATGGAATATATTTTATTTCTCTTAGTATTTATATATCAATACGGTACAATATTATCCTATTCAATTCAATGTGATAAGCAAGTTCGGTCAAAAGTAATCTAAAAGTAATCAAAATGTCAGATTATATTACCTAAAATATGTAATGTAATTGGTTACAGTAACTGCAATTATTGTCATGTAATTTGGAATCAGTAACGGACAACAATTTGTAAGTAATCTACCCAGCACTGATGGTTAGCGTGATATCTCTGACAGTTCAGGAGCGATGGACACACAAACATGACTGTTTAGAATGCAAAGACACATCCATCTTTCAAGTGCTGACATTAACACGTTACCACTGAAGAAGCTCGAGGTTTTTTATGAGCTCTGTTGTTAGTGTGACTTTTCTCACGCTGGTTCAGATCAGTCTTGACCGCCGGCAGGAACCCCAATAGATTTATGACTGCTCCATTCGGCTCCACGTATAGATGGAGAAACTCATCGCGACCGCTTCAGCTCCGCTCACAGGCCAGCCATTCATCAAAACTGGCGTGTGGAAAATACGTTTTATGAGGATGGAGCATATCAGTATTGGTTATTTTAATTGCGGTATTGCACCAGAACAGTCTTTGTAATGGTGGATATTGTGTTTGCACAGAGCTCTGTACATGTTTTTATTTATTTTTTTTATTTTTTTGTAATTATATTACATTTTAGTAGCCTATATATTTTATTTTAACATCATAATTGATAATTGAGGTTTGGGCAGTATGATGTAATAATATAGGCCTATATGGTTTACAGCCACATACCAGTCAAAAGTTTAAAATAATTACGATTTTTTAATGCTTTTAAAGCCTTTTATGCTCATCAAGGCTGCATTTATTTGATCAAAAATACAGTAAAACAAACAAACAAACAACAAAACAGTAATATTGTGAAATATTATTACCATTTCAGATAACTGTTTTCTATGTGAATATATTGTAAAATGTAATTTATTCCTGTCATGCAAAGCTGAATTTTCAGCATCATTACTCCAGTCTTCAGTGTCACATGATCGTTTATAAATCATTCTAATATGCTGATTTGCTGCTCAAGAAACATTTCATGTTAATAATAAACAGTTGTGTTAATAAACAGTTGTGCTGCTTTGTTATTTTTGTGTAAACTGATATATATTTTTAATATTTTTTAAAATATATATTTTATACATTTTATATAAAAATAGAAAATTAGTACATTCAATTGTAAAAATATTTCACAATATTACTGTTTTTACTGTATTTTTGATCAAATAAATGCAGCCTTGGTAAGCATGTCTTTTTTAAAGAACGTTTTTACAGAAAAAAAAGGCAGCTGAGGTTGCCAAAATAATTCTGTACAAAAATACAACAAACGTGAACATATACAGAACAACCTGTACATTTTTAAATTGTATTTTAAATACAATTTAAAATTGTAATTATATGATATAATCATTAAAAAATATCTTTCTTTCTTTCTTTCTTTTTGTCTGTCTATCTATTTTGTTTACAGTTTTTCTCAGTTGCTTTGGCACATTTCTCGAATCATCCTTAAAATTTGCAAAACAGTATGTTCATTTCTCGAAACAATTTCTACAAACAGCACAACATATTGGATTACCTGCAAAAGCCTGTAACTTGCTCAAAATCCTTAGTTCATCTCTCAAAAGCAAGTATTTATGTCAATGAACATATCAGTGCCATCAGAATGACAAGTCCTTGTGTCATTGTTCTCGAACAAGATAGTCAAAATGCTTAGCCATGTTGTCAATATAACAGTGATGAATATTTCAGATGTAAACTATGGCTACATTTTTTATGACAGTGATTGAAACTGCACAAGACTGCACTTTGTCTGTATGGCATATATCAATTTTAACAGTACAAATGGACACATTACTGAATATGGGAGATTTAATAGAAATGTATAGATAATACTTGTATATACACATTGTGATAACTAGGTCAACCATTTTGCATTTAATGACTTGTGCGATAAACTAATGACTAGATGTTTTGAGGGGTAAGACTATTCAACAGAGAACCATATAATACATTTTGAGCAACATGATATTAGCAATTGATAATGTAGGAAATAGCAGACAGTTGTACATAATCAATTGCCTGAAAGTACTAAAGCATTTGCAATTTGTTCAAAAGAATGAGAAACTGCTTTTATGATGTGCACAAGTGACTAGATGATGTGGAGGTTGAACAAGTAGTTTTGAGAATTTCAGTTCTGGTCTGAGAAATGTGCCAAAAACTGAGAAAAAGTGTAAATACATTTTACATCATTAAGTTCAACAGTCCTTTTCTGCTAAAATAGCAGTGCCATACTGCTACTAAAATCTAAAGAGTTAAAACTAAAAAGTTCATTACAGATATAGCTTTTCCACAAGCTGAGGGAAAAACTAATATATAGAAAAGAAACACAAGTAAACAAATTCAAAACACCATCATAGTAACACACAACACTAAAATAATGTAATAAACATTCATTTAACAGTATAAAACCCTAATGTACATAACTGATTAAAAAAAAAAAAAAAAAAACTAAGAAGAAACATAATTATTAAAAATAAAAACAATCATTTGTGAAGTGTCACATAAATTCTGGGAATGTCAGGGACTTTTCACTATAAATTATAAGATGATTTGTTCTTTTTTTACTTCCAGAAACAGTATTTTACTGTAAAATGACATGGATTGTAAGGTTGGATCTATTACGTTTTTTTTTTCCCCGTGTAAGGGAACTTAACATTAACCAACTAACAAGTTTTTACTGTTGCAATTATACAGTCTTTTACAGTTAAAATTACAATATTTTTTTACAGTGTTCATCTGAATCTAAAAGGTTTCTTAAAGGATTTATTCTGAAAGTCGTATTTACTTTTTTCATCTAATGCAGCTATAATAGAAATTCTGCTGGTAACATTTTGAAAAATTCCATCCTGGAACATTTCACGGATGCAATTTTTGGATATCAGAGGAGCAGAGATTAAAACGGATCCTTTGGTCTCACTGTGTGTTTGTCTGAGCAGGCAACCTTCAACAAAACTGGGTACAAAAATTCAGCATATCCCATTAAAATCATGTACCATTTGATTATGAACAACATCAGCATGCAGGGCCAACATCTGTAGTGTGGCGGTATGTGTGTGTGTGTGTGTGAGAGAGAGAGAGAGAGAGAGAGAGAGAGAAAGAGAAAGAGGCCATCACAGAGCGCGACTGTTTGACTCAGATAAATGCAGCTCATTCATTGTGACCCCAGGGCTGCAGTAAAAGGGGTTTCTGGGTTGCCAGATCCTCGGCTCCAGATCAACACTCTGAACAGCCGCAGTTTTTATGTCAAACCTGTTTGGACACATTTGATTACACTAAATTAAAAAAGCTATAATATAATATAATATTAACAATGAAAATAACAAGACATTTATTTATCCATTCATCCATTCTTTATCTATCTATCTATCTATCTATCTATCTATCTATCTATCTATCTATCTATCTATCTATCTATCCATTCATTTATTTTCAGTCTTTGGTTGGCATCATCACATCTAACCAATTAGAACTAAAAGCAGATTGGCTCCTCCCTCCTTTGGTTAGTGTAGTTCTTGCTCATTTCCATATCTCATTCCACATCTTAAACTGGTGTCAGTAACATCTGTAATTTCCTGGGATTGTAAAGACATGAAAATCTCTCAAATGTTATTAATCATTTTTCAATCATTCACAAACAGAATTATATTCTGATTTAGATGCTGTTGTTTCCCTATACACTGAGAAAAAAAAATGGTGTAGGATTTACCTTGAACAATTACAGTTTTTCTCAGTCGCTTTGGCACATTTCTCGAATCATCCTTAAAATTTGCAAAACAGTATGTTCATTTCTTGAAACAATTCATACAAACAGCACAACATTTTGGATTACCTGCAAAAGCCTGTAACTTGCTCAAAATCCTTGGTTCATCTCTCAAAAGCAATTATTTATGTCAATGAACATATCAGTGCCATCAGAATGACAAGTCCTTGTGTCATTGTTCTCGAAAAAGATAGTCAAAATGCTTAGCCATATTGTCAATATGAATATTTCAGATGTAAACTATGGCTATGGTTTTTATGACAGTGATTGAAACTGCACAAGACAGAACCACTTTTTCTGTATGGCATATCAATTTTAACAGTACAAATGGACACATTACTGTATATGGGAGACTGCAAAAGACTGGACAGGATTCACAGTTTTGTATTTACTGTTGGTCTGTCAACAAAATACTGTAAAATGTCCTTGTGATAAATGAAAAAGACAAGACTATATATACATACACTGTATATATGTATTCATGTGTACGTGTGTGATATAGTGTGTATCTGTATAAAGTTCATTTAGCCTACTATACTACTGTAAGTGTAAAAATGCTACTGTAATATTAAGATTATAGCATGCATACCATATTAGAGTACAGTGCACATTGCTGAAATACATACCTGTTATGTCTACGAAATGCTTGAATGATTGAGGAAAAGGCTTTTTTCCAAACATTCAGCTGCACCTTTAGACCCGCATAAGCCATTGTAAGGTCATGATTGAGAACACAGTTCACAATAGTGGCCCTTAATTCACCAGAAACGTGCCTGCGCCCTTTGCCTTATCCACCTCTTCCTCTGTTTTGCCTCCTTACCCTTCTACCACACATCCTTACTCCTCTTCTTCTTTCCAGCTGTTGACCCTGTTTGTTTCCATGATGTTCTTCCATTATCAGAAATTGAAACTCTTGTGTTGTGCTCTGTCTATATATGCTTTCCAGTTGAAGATTCATGACATGCATCTTTTAGCTGCTTTAGAGAACTGGTTGTGTCATTGGTTGATCTAATGCTTTACATTCCCCTGAATACATTAGTGAAATTCAGGATTCACCTGCAAAATTCATCAATTCAGGACACATTTACAAAAAGTCTAAAAGAAATGTATAGGTAATACACTTGACACATTATGATAACTAGGTCAACCATTTTGCATTTAATGACTTATGTGATGAACTAATGACTAGATGTTTTGAGGGGTAAGATTATTCAACAGAGAACCATATAATACATTTTGAGCAACATGACATTAGCAATTGATAATGTAGGAAATAGCAGACAATTGTACATAATCAATTGCCTGAATGTACTAAAGCATTTGCAATTTGTTCAAAAGAATGAGAAACTGCTTTTATGATGTGCACAAGTGACTAGATGATGTGGAAGTTGAACAAGTAGTTTTGAGAATTTCAGTTCTGATCTGAGAAATGTACCAAAGCGACTGAGAAAAACTGTAAATAATTTTCACTTAGAAAATGCTAAATTTTACAAATAATTACAAAGAAAGGGCAAGTAACATTGAATTAAAGTGGATTTTTGAAGTAGAAAGATTGAAATGGTGTTTTTCTTGTAAAACATACTCCAAAAAAAAAAAAAAAATCTTTATTTACAACTTTGAAAAATAATTTTTACAGTGTACAACACTTTGTCCTCACATTTGTCCTGACGATTCTTCAATGAGGGTTGATGACATTAAGATCTTTGTCATGTATTGATTTGATTCTGAACAGTATCGTTCAGCCAGACTTTTGACAGTCAGCATAGTCCACATTGCAGTTTATTCTGGCCACACAAACTCTGTTCCAAAACCCAGTGAGCTGAAATTATAGCATCATGGAATCACTCCTGATATGAAGGGTGATCAAACAGGTACATCGCCAGTTATCTGACACTGTTAGATGAGAACAAAACTTGAACTGAATTGAGCTGAATAATGACACTATTGTCTTCTGTAGAGCTGCTTTACATGCATGTTGATATATTAGTTGATATATTGATAAGATAATAATAGCTTCAGTATGGAAGCTTGTTTCTGCCACAAAAATAAATAAATAAAATAATAATAATAATAATTCTATCAGGATCACTATTGTCAAAGATGACTGGCAGTTAGCGTAGCAGTTTGGATTGGCGGTATGGTTCTGTTCTGGGCAAGAACTCCCTGCCCATCCATGCAGCCTAGCATGGATAAGAGCAGGGAGAGCAGCAATAACCCCCCTTAGGGTAAACAGAACAGAACCAAAGTATTGCAATATCATTAATTTTCTTAATGACAATAATTAAATGTAACAACATAATTGAAGAAATTAGTCTGATCAAGAGGAATATCAGAAGGGCAAGTCCTGACTAGACAAAGGTGGAGCTGGGGATGGAGGAGGGCAATTAGCTCCTGAGCGACGCAATAAAGCTGCTGATAATACTGAACGGACCATATATATAGGAATGCGGTGATAGGCATCGTATTCCTATAGGTCAGTGTGGATCAGCTGAGTGTCAGCTGATGCAAGCTTGACTAACGTGACCTGCCAGAACTAAAGCTATGCTTGATTTCTGTCAGGATCACTATCGTCAAAGATGACTGGCAGTTAGCATACAGTTTGGATTGGCGGTATGGTTCTGTTGTGGGCAAGAGCTCCCTGCCCATCCATGCAGCCTAGCATGGATAAGAGAAGGGAGATTAGCGATAACCCCCTGTAACGACTGAGACAAATCAGACACAATTATTTGTCATATTGAACAAATAATCCTTAAACTCACTCTGTCCCCATCCCCCGAGAAGACCAGTCTGGGCAAGGGCCTCTTGGACACAATCAGATAAGACTTTTATGATCCGAAACTATGCAGCTATGCAGAACTCTGCATCCAAAAGTCATTTTGAGTCAGGCCCATAGGAAAGGCACACAAAGCCTGAAAACAGACCTTCCTGCCTTAATTTATAGACAGACTGTTCTATAAATGAACATGCATTTCCCCAGGAAATGGTATTCATTATTACTGTTTGTTGTATTGTTCTCAGTATTGTATTCACATGTTTTATGAAATATGTAATGTAACTTCAATTATGCCATGTTTAGTGTCTATGGGTTCGTATCCAGAAGATTTAAATGCTTGTGTATACGATATGTCGATACCTGTGCAACATATCAGTATTACAAAAATCTTTAATAGTTCTTCTTCAACAACTCAGCCAGTTTAATCATGCTTGGTCGTAAAAGCCCCAATAGGAGGGATGTTGTCGCCCGGAAATTCAACCTTCTCATTGGTCAGGTCAACCCTAAGAGGTGTGACTTTGACCAGAGGTTAAAAGCCAGTGCACAATGCCCCTCCCTCTCTCTCTTGCTTCTTTGGACGGACTGAAGAGACCCCCTTTGCTGCAGGCCTCTTCAGGCCAAGGCCTGTGGGCCTGCAAGGCCTGTAGTCCTAAACCTGCACCCCAGCCATGTGCTCATCTAGAAGGGAGAAAGAACTCTTTTCGACTACAAGAGTCAAATTAACAGCTTAAGTTGTGTCATATTTCTTCATCCAACGCAGAAGATATTGATTACGACTTTGGACCAAACCATCAAGGATTTCTCCTCTGCCTGCAGACCCGATGCTCCTCAACAGAGTAAAGGCATTTTGCAAGTATCGTACATTTGAACACTAAACAGCGATTTAGTACTAATTTGTGAACCAACTTTGTTAGCAAAGGTGCTTTATTACTGAGAAAACTGATTTTTTCCAGATTGTTTTTGACTTTTTCTTATAGCTCCATTTCCTGTCCCACTTCCGGTTCAACTCTATCATTGCTCATTTTTACCTATGTATGTGTGTGATTTGCGTGTATGTTAGGTGTTTGTTAGTTTAGTTATGTGTTTGTGATTTAGTAAATAAAACTTGTGCACAATACATATTTGGTTCTGACTCTCCGTCTGCAATAGATTGCCTCTTAAATGATCAGATCTCATTACCTGCTCTGTAAATGCTTATTACAAAGCACTGTAAATGCTAAGAAAAAATTAATTTTCTGTGGCCATGAAAAATACCATTCTCTTAGAATTAATTAATAATCAATACTGAGTGTTCACAGGATGAACTGATTTATTGATTGTAATTTTAATGTAGCTACATCAAGTTAATCTGATGAACTGATTCAAATATTCATAATTGACCATAATTAATAATCATAATGAGTTATGGATAATTATTAATATTTCCCCTTTGAGTTAATTCGCTACACCCCCAAAACAAAACCATATGCTGACAACCCCTAACCACAAACTGACTGCGAAATCTGAATGCACCCCCCCCCCCCCCCCACACACACACTTTTTTTTTAACACTGGTACTGGAAAAAGTATACTGGAAAGACGGAAAGACAAAATAGGACATTATGGAAAAGGGCAGCATATCCCTCTGAAATAGCAAACTGCCGAAGTAGCAGTGAAGGGGTGCTCTTCTGTTACAAGCATCTGAGAAGAGCAGCATGCCCCTTGCGGGAGGAGAGTAGCAGCAAAGGGGTGCTCTTCTTACAAGCAGCTGAAGAGAGCAGCATGCCCCTTACAGGAGGAGAGTAGCATCGAGGGGTGCTCTTCTTACAAGCAGTTGAGGAGAGCAGCCTTTAAAAGCAGTTACCTGAATGAGCTTAAGACAACAGCATGTGGCCAGTACCCTAAAAGCTTAAGGAACAAGCTGGATAACCATAAGAAACAGATGCCTTAAACAAGCATGTTACCAATAACCTGATAGCATTCAGCAAAACAGTGCTTCCCACAGATTTGAAATATACTTGTAGCTGTGTGGAAAATCCTCCTACCCACAGCACAAAAAAAAAAAAAAAAGTGGTCAGAAGCTGCAATAGTTTACTTCAAATTAACGGAAGTGAAATTATATGAAATGAAATTAATATAAATTAAATGAAATTAAATCAAATTAAATAAAGTTTGTGTAACCAAATAATAACCAGGGGGGGATATACATATTTATTGACTTATTTATGAACAAGCCCTAAATACATGCAGATTTTTATTTTGAAATGTGTATGTTTACTATTGCGGGCTGCTCATTCAGATGAGGGAGATAAAATACATGTTCTTACAACCATTTACAATATTTTACAATACCATAAAGTAAACTTTGTCAATATTGAACAGCATTAGTCATATCAGCATAAGCAATCGCTTGGCATAAATGTGCACTATAGTATACATTGATTGCGAACCACTTAGAAGCAGTCTGAAGCGTTGCGTGAGCAGGTAGAACATTTGACTTTAAAAAGTGCGGCGCATACATGAAATTATAGCGTTTTGAAATTTAATCACATCAGGTATCGCAATCTATGTTTTTCATCCGCAAAATGTGAGAAGCACTGAAAGAGCTTAAAAAAATAAACTTATCTTTGCTTTGTGAAGATGTTGAGATTTATGGAGGGTGAAATACAGCCAGCTGTGACGTGGATTCTTAATCTCCTTCTTGATATCCTTCCCCTTTGTGTGATGAGTGTAGATCTCATCTGAACATTGTTTCAGATCACTTCCAAATCGAGCAGCTTATAGTCAATGCAGAGAATTAGTGTGTTTGTTCAAGAACATGAACATGAAGTGAAATCTGTGTAAATTCGCTAAATTCCAGATTACACAATTCATAGCGGTCTCACCCGCCGAATTCGCCGTTTAATGAGCTCCTGAGCAACGCGATAAAGCTGCTGATAATACTGAATGGACCATATATATAGGAATGCGGTGATAGGTGTCATATTCTTTAGGTCAGTGTGGATCAGCTGAGTGTCAGCTGATGCGAGCTTGACTAACGTGACCTGCCAGAAGGTCTGAGGTTACACATGTAACCATGGTTACCTGAGAAGGGGAACGAGACGCTGCGTCCCCTAGAGGGTGCTATGGGGAATGCCTCCGGCATGACTGGTGTCTGAAACATGAGTCTAAACACGACAATGAACTTGACATTGGCAGGCTGAGTTGAGGTGCGGCTGAGAGTATAAAAGGGCACCTGAGAAATACATCATCCACTTCTTGTCTGAAGGAGACGTGCAGGAATACCTGAAGCATGGCAAAGGGATGGAGCGTCCCGTTCCCCTTCTCAGGGAACCATGGTTACATGCGTACCCTGAGACTTTCTGGCAGGTCATGTTAGTCAAGCTTGACATTTCCTTTCGAATGGGAACTCGCACTGTGTGCCTAGAGGGCGCTACGGGGAACGGTATACCCACGCCACCATGCTGAAGGGATCAGTGTCTTATTGGCTGAGCTAAGTCAAAGACTCAAAGAAGTCCTCACCTCTACACCAGCAACATCATAGACTGGAGCTTCTTAAGAACGGAAGCCTCAACAGGATGCCTCAAAGAGGGAGGAAGCCTAACTACGTTCTCTTATTCAGGCCAGTGTCCAAGGAGGCTCACAGAGAGCCTAACACTCAGAGCTAACTGTGCTGCGAAGCTTTGCAGAGTGGAGGCCTAATACGACACTCTCAAATGAGAGGTGGCCTAGCAACACCCCACACTAAGGTCAGTAGCCAAGGAGGCTCAAAAGTGCCTAACAACCTAGCATACTACCCCACCGCCTAGCCGAGCTCTGGGAGCGGAGGCCTCAATATGAAGGCCCCATGCTCAGTACATCTCGTAAGGAGGCTCACAAAGAGCCTACAACTCACAGATGCTGTCCTAGTAGAGCTCTGGCGAGCAGAGGCCTCAGTAAAGGAAACTCTCTGAAGTGAGTGGAGGCCTGACAACGCTCGCAGTAGATGGCCAAGCTCTAGGAGCAGAGGCCTCAACATGACGACTCTCTAAGTGAGAGGAGGCCTATCTACACCCCACGTATAGGATACCATGTAAGGAGGCTCACAGAGAGCCTACAACTCACAGATGCTATCCTAACGGAGCTCTGGAAAGCAGAGGCCTCTAAGAAGATAACTCTCTGAAGCGAGAGGAGGCCTGACGATGATCGCAGTAGATGGCCGAGCTCTAGGAGTGGAGGCCTCAGCATGACAACTCTTTAAAGCAAGAGGAGGCCTAACTATGCCCTATGCATAGGATACCGTGCAAGGAGGCTCACAAAGAGCCTACAACCAGCCATATTGTGTCCTAGCAGAGCTCTGGCAAGCAGAGGCCTCTAAAAAGATAACTCTTTGAAGCAGGAGGAGGCCTGACGACACTCACAGTAGATGGCTGAGCTCTAGGAGCAGTGGCCTCAACATGATGACTCTCTAAGCGAAAAGAGGACTGACTACGCCCCACGCATAGGATACCATGTAAGGAGGCTCACAGAGAGCCTACAACTCACAGATGCTGTCCTAGCGGAGCTCTGGTGAGTGGAGGCCTCTATGAAGATAACTCTCTGAAGCAAGAGGAGGCCTGACGACGCTTGCAGTAGATGGCCGAGCTCTAGGAGCGGAGGCCTCAGCATGATGACTCTCTAAAGCGAGAGGAGGCCTAAGTACGCCCCACACATAGGATGCCTTAATCCGACCTCACCGAAATGGCGGTCGCGGGACCTGACCGTGGGGTGCAGGCGCTCAACTCTCATCCCTCAAAAGAGAGTCAAGCCCGGGTGGAACCAATTGCCAAAAGCACGCATATGACCTCAAGCGCGCCAGTTCAACGACAGATTCTAACACTCTGAAAAGAATTATACGAGAACAGACGTGAATGCATTGCTATAAGTGTCTTAAACTAAACGTGCACTTTTAAACACTAACTACAATCCCTCAGGAAAGAGCAGAAAGGAAACAGCTCCTTACCTGTCTCTTGTAGTCAGTCTCGTGAATGCACCATACCTAGTGCATCCAGCTTTCTCAAAGAGAAGACAGCATTCCACCCAAACGCGCGTTCCACATCCCACGAGAATAGGGACGGCGTGAACAGAGCTTTCATTGAGAAATCCTTCAATGCGCGTATTCTGCTCCCTCGGGAGCTAAACACGTGTGTTCCTAACTCATGTACAAACAAACAGTCTCCTGAAGCCAAGAAGAGAGGGATGGCGTATTTCTCAGGTGCCCTTTTATACTCTCAGCCACACCTGCGTTGACGTCATAGGCTGCCGCCTGCCAATGTCAAGTTCATTGTCGTGTTTAGACTCATGTTTCAGACACCAGTCATGCCGGAGGCATTCAAGTTTATATCTTGGTTCAAGTTTATATCTTGCAATTCTGACTTTTTATTCAGAAAAAAAAAAGAGTCAGAATTGTGTGATTAAATTATCTAGGTGCCACAACATTTTCTACCACAGAAAATATTATTGTTTTAAAAAGTCATATCTTTAACACAGAGATACAATGTCTGTATATCTCTATATAAAATATGAAAATATTCCAGGCTACAACACATTAAAAGCATAAATGCATTAACACCAAATATGAGGTCAAAGCAAACAGGTTTCCAGAAACAGCAACAACTTTTGCGCATACGACTGCCTTAAGAACAAATAGTACATATTTTTGAATATACTGCAAATGTGTTTAACAATATTAAAATGGTATTATATGGCAAGGCTCTATTATTATTATTATTATTATTATTATTATTATTATTATCAAATTAGCTAATATTTTAAAGTTAAAGTTTATTAGAACTGAATATATCTACACAGAAGAAAAAGTCATAGCTTTGTCCTTAATTCATCCAGGCTATAAAGCTCTTAAATTGTCCTTTGTAGTTGCCCTAATGAAAAGTTATCATGGTTATTGCATAGAATCCAGAATTTAACTGTAAGATCAAGACACTGGCAAAAGCCAAGCTCCTCATTACCATGGTTTTATGGTTTCTAACAACAACAACATTACTAATAATAAACTATGGTATTTTTAATGAAAAACATTTTAAAGGGGTCATGAACTGCATTGATTTATTGTTTTATAATGTTTTCTGGGGTGCACTTATAATGTTAGTATGCTTTTTACATCCAAAATTGTCATCATTTAGAAATAAAAGGCATTTTTGCTACCCTGATTTTAGTCCTCTGATTTGAACGCTCTGTTTTAAGGGCGTGTCTGCTGTGAGACTTCAGTGTAAACGCCCACTGCTGTGATTGGCTAACATCTTTCCATTTGAAATAGCCAAGTATTAGCTACTCTCTCTTTTAGCACGTTTTTACTATTACAGCTCTCAAGGTTAACTAATCGTGAAAAGTGCTGCATTACATTTAGATCTATGGCATTATATTTAGATTGTGGCATGAAAGGTTGCAGTGATGAACATTGTAGCCGATCACAGACATGTTGTTGAGCGCATGAAAGCAGTGATCTCGTCATTGCAACTCAATTTCTGGACACTAACAAATGCTTTCATCATCACTAACAGTGCAAACCCGATATAACTAAGAGATATGGAGCTGTTTGATTGACAGCTCCAACGATTGCAAAGGGAGCTTTCTTTGATCTCTTTCTTTATATAATTTAATCACCGTTTATTTTATTTATATTATTTTTTATCCTACTAAGAGAAACAATGTGAAGTTGACCGTTAGTCACTGGTTTGATTTACTGAAACATAGACAAAGAACATCTTACTGTACATGAATCTTTACATATCAGATCAGGCATTAGAACAGTAGGAGTAACTCAGTTACTTACATGTTGTTGCATTACTGTCGAGTCCATATTGTAAAAGTCTGTTTGCAAAGCCTGCGCCAAAATGCGATTGATTTACCAAAGAATCCACAGTGAAATACCGAATAGAAATAAATAAAGCTCAACTGAGACATTCACATTGTTGAAAATAAATAACCATATTCCTAGCATAAGGATCCTTTGAAAGGTAATGTTATTTTGTCATGTTGTATTGCTCTTCTCTCCTCATCTAACTAACATGCCAGTGGGTATGGTTAACATTGCAGTGAGGAAGTAGGCATTAATTTCTTCTTGCGGAGGTGGCGTTTCACCTATCTATGTCATATAAATCGACCAAAAAGGGAATTATGCATATATGGTAAATTAATTACAATGGATTATAATTATCTACGTATATATGTTCAAAATTAGTTCGAGTTTAAAGTTAATTTTAGAAAGACTGGTCTAGTTTGTCCAGCAAACTATCAGTCCAATTTTCCTTATCAACTATTACAAAGGAAATTATTCTTCTGGCCACGAGAAATAACTTCCTATTCTAGCACTAAAATATAAAGCAGTTAGCAAAATCGGAACGTAGAAGTGACTTGATTTTTTAATGAGCAGCAACAGAAACAATAAAGCATGAATATAATGGATTTAATATGTGAAACTACGAATACATATACGACTAACTAACAGAGAATACATACATATAATGAAACGAAAGTAAAGTCAGGGAAAACAGAGATGATCACAGAATGGCAAATTACAGACAGTTAAAACCTTTGAAAGCCAGCACGGAATCAGTTCAGCAAGCTTTAAAACGCAGCGGAAGAAATGTTTCTTATACTTGCATAGGCAATTTTGGATGCTGTAGTTCAAAAGATGCACGACGTTCGGCAGAGGTTTCAGTGCGTTTCGAGCTGGAGCGATTGGTCCTTTCTCCCGGGAGGGTCTTCGGCGGGATGTTCAAACGAGGTTTAACTCGTTTGAACATCCCGGAAAATGATGGCCGGAATATAAGAAAGACGAAGTCCGTCTCGCAGGTCCAAGGAAGACAGTAAGGACGGACAAATGAAGACTGGTTAAAAGAAGACGAACTGGAAAACAAAGTTAGCTAAGCTACTGGTGAAGACGCCTTGGTTCGTTATATAGCAAAACATCTCCACTCCTCTCAAGTTTTGACTCGCCAGCGTGAATTCTGTAGCGGGAAATATCTTCTTTGTCTGGTTTTATGGTCTAATTTGCATAGCTTATGAGGTGTAAGATCTGGGTACGTTTTTCTCAAAAGTACTTTAAAAGTAGAATAAAACATTTTATAGTAACATAACATACACAGTTGATTAAAGCATTCGTAGGGGTTTAGAACAAAACTAAACATGATAGGATGACAAAGACATTAAGAAAGCACACATATGATTACAAGCATTTAAACTTATTCTTGAATAACTAAAAATCACAACCAGGCTAATTACACATGGGGACATGCATACATAAAGGGATACACCATATACTTTCTAGAAAGAATGGTTAACTTATAAGTTGGATTATAAGAGTTTTTCTCTATATAGGTATGTGTGTGTATATTGGGTTGTCTCTTGGCGTCACCCAGTCTGTCTCTAGCCCAACAGGAGGTCAATCTAGCACCTTGGAAGCTCCCACTGGTGCCATAAGAAAGCTTAGTATGTTTGTGGTTAGTCTCTTTGGGGGGGTAATAAAATGTGACAAAAGGCTACGTGGTCCAGACCAGTCGGAGCCATGTGGTGAATTACAGGAAGGGGGTCAAACGTCACAGTTTAAACAAACTTAGAGTTGACTCGATCATTTGTGATTCGCATCCAGATGCTACACTGTTGTTAATGCGGCCCTGACTACAGGACAGAAAAGATGATGTTTTGAGTTGTATATAGAAGTTCTGGACTGTCTTATCTCCATACCTTCAGCACATTTGGCCTGAACGTCCTTCAGGTTGCCAGAGCAGCACTGGCAGCGGCAGCGCTTCGATTCAGGTTGCCAGGTCAGTCTCAGAGCGCTGGTTCTGAGGTCTGGAGAGCTTTCACACAGTCTGTCCAAATGGACCTGAGCGACCACCGGCTGAATATGCTGAGGGAGGCATTGCCAGCTCTGGCTGGCAGACGGCAAAAGGACTACAGCTGTGGAGTGATTACATTTTCTTTCAAACAATGTTCGCTTACAGCTGAAATCCACGACATGGGAAACACTCATATGTGCGAGACATCTGCTAATCGAGCTTCCTCTTTAGTTTTGAATCTGGGTAAGACATCAAATTCAGGAAAAGGTAGTGAAGAGATGAATGTTTAACTAAAGTTTTTTTTTTATTTTTCTATATGTGTATGAATTGGAAAATAGGTTTCTTTTCTTTCTTTCTTTTTTTAAAACCATATCTTGTTGTTCTTTGTCCTATTTAATATCCATAAAAAAACTGATTAAGCATCTTTCCTATGACTGCTCTTGATATTAATTTATTTATTATCTGTGGTGTTTTTTGTTTTTTTCTCTCTCTTTTTTTTACCCCATGGCCAAATACCGTCACAGAAAAGTGCAACATAAACATTCGACAGTAGAAAGAAAGTCACGTGGGTTTAAATAACTTATCCATTGTAAAATGTGCTTTAATATGAATCACTAGCCAATTTACTCCACTGTTCTTTCAAATATCTTGTTATTTCTAATGTATATCGAAAAAGAACATTTGCCTCATACACTAGAAGAGTGTGCTGTGTGTGCGTTAAATGGCCTTCCGCAGCAAATAGAAACATATAACATGTACACATGAATGATCTCTCACTGGAGGAAAATCTAATGTTTTAGTCCACTGTCTGTTCCTAATAGCCCCTCGACCTGCTGACGTATCGATTTCTCTCTGGTGTAAATTGACAGAAGTTCATAGTCTTCTCTCGCGTTTGTATTTGGAGTAAGTGGGGCAGAATGAACCACAGACCATGTAAAAATTCCCCTCCGGGTAAAAATTCATTATGAATGTCATGGGTTGCCACAACAAGCAATTCCATTGGATGGTTCAGACTTGTGCTGCAAGGTCATTGGATCAGCTCTGATGGAGTGTTTCAGGTTCAAACCAAATGGGTTATTTTGAAAGTGGCCATCAATTCTGAACATATGAGCATCTGATCGGCCACAGGTGAATGTTTGGATGCATGTGAGAGACAATCTCTTACCTGTTATGATCAGGCTTAGACACCAGAAATTAGATCGAGAAGAAGCCCTTGATATGTTTTCCACAGGCATTTTTTTCCCCCAGCTGTGCCAACTATTGGCTCATTGGTGTTTTAGGAAAAAGCATCTGAGACAAAGCCGATTCAACATAACTCTTGATTAATTACATTTTCTTCTAGCTCTTGTTTCATGGTAAAATGTTTATCATAACTAACATGTGCTTCAGCGCTGCGTCAGAAATGAACTTTTCTATAAAGGGGCAATAAGTATGGGAGTTTGTATGGAATAAAAAAAGGTAATTGTGACTTTATCTTGCAATGCTGACTTTTTTCTAAACTTGCAATTGAAATAAAGTCAGAATTGTGAGATATAAACTCGCAGTTCTGAGAAAAAGGTCAGAATTGTGAGATAAAAAGTTGCAATTAACAAGCTTCCAAATAAGGGCATTTTTTAAAATTACACACTCAAAAAATTATACTTTAAAGTCATCATGAAATCAAAATGGACACTATTTACTTTGTTAGTGCACATTGCTAGTCTTGTGGTGAACAATTAAGCCGTGCAAGTTAATACACAGAAAAAATATACTTTATTTTGATGGTCCCCTTCAGACATTCTGTTGACTCTTATTAACGTTGCACCTACATGTCAATTAACTCTCATTAGAGTATTAGTAGAGTATTAGTAGATTGTTAGGGGTAGGGTTAGGGTTAATAGAATACGCCCTTAGGGTTAGTAGAATTAGTTGATGTGTTTTTGCAAAATTACATATTGTCAGTAGAATGTCTGTTGGAGGACCATCACAATAAATTGTTAGCTGTTATTAAGCAGAAAGTCTACTAAGACTCTAATGAGAGTTAGTTGACATGTAGGTGCAGCGTTACTTATAGACAACAGAACGTCTAAAGGGGACCATCAAAATAAAGTGTTGCCAAAAATAGTTTGTTGTGGTATTTTTTAATCAAAATCTGAATGACATTGCCTCCCTGATGACGTAAGTTTGATGGCTTGGGTAGAATATCCTTAACCACTCCCCTCCAACCGTCAGGGTCCTATTTTAACGATCTAAGCAAATGGTCTAAAGCGCACAGCGCAAGTGCACTTAGGGCATGTCCGAATCCACTTTTGCTAGTTTAAGGATGGGAAAAATGTTTGGCGTGCCCGGCGCATTGTCTAATAGGGTTGTCCCTATTCTCTTAATGAGTCATGCAGGGCCGGTTCTAGACATTTGGAGGCCTTAGGCAAACTTTATGTTGGAGGCCCCCCACTCCACACCCCTCCTAATAAAAAGCACTTAAAACAAATATTATTCCTTACCTCTTTATTTAACATCTGTTATTAAAATTTGTGTATTTTTATATACACATATAAATATATTTGTTTTATTTTTATATGTCCATATTAATCAAACTTTAACTAAGATAATCTCTTACTTGTTTGTTGAGGATGCTTTTTTTTTTTTTTTTTTTTTGGGTAGTAATTTGTTCAGTAACTTATTTACAGTAGCCTAACACACCCGCCCACTGTTTGGGATAATAAACTGTTTTGCCTACTCAATAGGCCTACAGTAAAATGAAAGAAAAGGAAAACCACTTCAGTAAATGAACATCATGCCTTAATCATTTTTGGACAGGATTTCCCCCTCCTGTTGAACCAATTTAGGCTATATTATCATATTGCAGTGCAATACTTCAAATATGCACTATACACTCTTAAAAATAAAGGTTCCAAAAGGGAGTTTTTACAGTGATGCCATAAAATAACCACTTTTGGTTCCCCAAAGAACCTTTCAGTAAACAGTTCTTAATGGAACCAATTTTTTTTTTTTTACTTATTGTGAAGAACATTCTAAAACAATGTAACGATGTTTTTTGTTTGTTTGTTTGTTTGTTTTTTTTGTTTTTTTTTTACAGTATTTTTTTCATAATACCTTTTGTGTTATGGAAAGGTTCCGTGGATTTTAAAGGTTCTTCATGTAACCACAGACGCCAGTAAAGAACCTTAATTTTTAAAGAGTGTATACAAATCAACTAGCCTATAAGTGAATGAGACAAACTACTAAGCATAAATACTTAATTAGCCTACTTTATAAAATTGTATGCTTATTTTTCAATAAATATAACAACAATATTTATGTTTTGATAAATGAAAGTATTACGGTAGAACAGTAATGTAAACAGCAGAATTTAAAAGATACAGACAGTTGAGGTAGGTAGGCCTACTGTTTTTGAAACATTAAAAAAAAAAAAAAAAAAAAAATACTCTAGTGCTGTAATAGCCTACTCTACCTCTTTGACTTTGAATTCGAACTTTGCTTTTACCTCAGTAGCGTAGTCAGCTCCCGACGCGATGTCATTCATTACGCACAAATTCAAAGTGTCTACAGTCTGGACGCGTCGACAGCGCTCGCGCTCTTTTAAACTCATAAACCGGCAAATGATCAATCCAGAAATAATGCTGATCGACATAACGCGTTTATTTTTAGAATACATTACAGTCAATCCAAAAGAGATGCTGACAACTCGCACACCTACATTACGAACTGCACTTCTTTGCGTGCTTGTTTAGCCTTTGGCTTTGCACCCCACAAATGATGTTCGTTTTGGCGCAATCATAATTCAATGACTTAAAGTCAGTCAGCTGCAGAAAAGTTACATTTTCGTACCTTTTTTCATATAGTCAGAAGGTGGGACCCACTTTGATATGGTGACAATAGTTGGTTTCATTACAGGTGAGAGTCACTGTCAATTCATATCCATTCATGAGTTTACACGTACATGAAATCAAAATAAAGTAATTCGTATAGTAATTTATGCGTACTTGGCGTGCTGTCCGGGGGAGGGCTCCGAGCTCGTAATTTGGCCCGAACCCAGAGTACTCCCCCTCCTTAACTGGGATGGAAACCAGCCAAGAGTGAGGTGATGGGGTGGTGGAGGGATGCTGTGAAACTTGTCGCGGGATAGAGGTGAGAGACGGCTTTATATACCGGCTTCCTCTTGCACTGATTGGTTGATTACCTGAACGTGCACCTCCCGAATTTTGTTAAATAAAACTTCATATGGAAAAAGAGCCTAGTATTTTGCTCTGGGGATGTTATGGTAATGGAGGCCCCTCTTCCATGCCTGAGGCCCTAGGCAACTGCCTGCTCTGCCTATAGGTAGCGCCGGCCCTGGAGTTATGGGTGTGCTTTTGGGCGTAATGTGCAATAAACCAACCAGAGTCTCGTCTCCCATTCCCTTTAAAAGCCAGTTGCGCTCTCGCCATGGTGTATTCGCTATTTACATGATGGAATTTGCAAGCGGAATAACTGAATGCGTTTATAGTGAGGAAACGGACCTGCTCATGCACGAGGTTAAAGCGCGTGAGCAGACCATCTATGGGACAAGCCGGATATCATTCCACCAAAGCATTTTTACCTTTATGCACACAATAATAATCTTTTACATTTTAATCCTTTTTTTTTTTTTTTTTTAAATATATTTGGCATGTTTGTGTGCTGCTGTGCATCCCTGTGTGTGTAATAAGCAGAGTGTATGCGCGTTATGCACCCACATATAGGTGCATATCACTAACACGCTCTTTAAATAACAAAACAAATATTGCGCCATTGACTTTAGACCAGGTTTCAGTTGATCAATGGCGCAGTCTATTTCAGTTGCCTCAAAATAGTAACGCGCCAACAATGCGCCTGAACACACCTCGCTTTTAGACCAGCACGCCCATGAGAGGGTGGGGTTTTATTTAAGCGCACGCAATGCGGCGCCAGGCGCGACGCAAGTCATTTTTGCTAGTTTCAGCCCGGCGCAGATATCATTTTCACGTCCTGCGCCACGTTGTTTAAATAGCAAATGCACACCCAAATGCATTTGCTATTTAAACAACGCGGCGCAGGACATGAAAATGATATCTGCGCCGGGCTGAAACTAGCAAAAATGACTTGCGTCGCGCCTGGCGCCGCATTGTGTGTGCTTAAATAAAACCCCACCCTCTATTCAATACTCCATTTCACTTGGAAATACATCACAACACTAAAGTAAAGTTAGTTGCAACTTCCGGTTCACGCAGACTTTAAACTAACTCAGTTCAATTATGGACAATGGTTCCACATAATGGAAACATGTTATCTCTACTCAAATACTTAATGTATGATGAACTTAACTGAACTGAGTAAACTTAAACATGTCCAAATAACTTGTTTTAATTGTGTTCATCCTATCTGAAGATGTTTCAGTCACATATGAACCACTGTCCATTATTTAACTGAGTTAATTTAAAGGGGGCCTATTATTCCTTTTTACAAGATGTAATTTAAGTCTTAGGTGTCCCCAGTATGTGTCTGTGAAGTTTCAGCTCAAAATACCTCACAGATAATTTATTATACCATGTTGTAAATACCCCTTTTTGAGTGCTAGCAAAAACATGCTGTTTTCGTGCATGTGTCTTTAAATGAAAATAAGCTGCAGCTCCCCGCCCCCTATCCAGAATAGCGCTTCCTTCATTCACAGCTCCTGCATGCATCGGATAATCTGCCAAATACTAACAAGGCTGTTCATCTATATTGCGATGACACTCAGGGACATTGCAGTTCTTCTTCATCATGAAAGTTTATTATCTGCATGCGTTTTAAAGCTATATTAGTTTAAACTTCTAATTTATTGTTTTCTGAGCGCACACATCTGAAGCACACACACAGAAAGCTGGCTGTCAGACAGCATGTCTTGTAAATATTAAACTACATTTTCTTTTATGTTTTATTGTGCTTAAACCTGTCAAATACACACAAAATTGTCAAAAACACACAACGTTCACATAAACACAGTTGGTTATGTCTGTGAACGTAAACAGCAGGGACAGAAATAACGTGTATATTGGATCTGTGGCGCATTCCCTGTGAACTGTTATGTTCACTCTAGGGCTGGGCGATTTTTCCGATTTTTTCGGTTAATTCGAATTTAATGTTTCGCCTCGATTTTATTATTTTTTAAATCGAGAAATCGTGATTTTGAATAAAAATGTTAGCAAGCGTTACAATTAGACATGTTGACAATACAGCAATGATAACCGTATTAGGAGAAGAAAATGATCCGACCTCATGATGGCACCGGCACGCCTGATTAACCGCTCTCATGTGACGCTCTATGAGCCTAGAACACATCACTATTCTTAAGCGGCTGTTCATTCAGAAATGCTTTATTGCGTACGGTGTACATTTTAGGACTTCCTCACACCTCAGTCATACAACGAAAAGGTGTCATGCTTCAGACTAAAAGGCTTCAGTCATCGGACAAAACGGCATCACGCCTCAGACTGAAAGGCTTCAGGTCTCAGGAAAAACGACGTCAGGTGTCAGGTCTCGTACAATTAGGCATCAGATGAAACAGCCTCAGACCAAAAGGCATCAGACAAAAAGGCATCGGATGAAACAGACTCAGACGAAAAGGCATCAGACTAAAAGGCATCAGTTTTTTTTTTTTTGTTTGTTTGTTTGTTTTTTTTTTTTTTTGTATAACCTAACTTTCTATTGGCTTTTATCCCATCATAATGCCGTCCTTCAGTTGTCTTTTTCTTTCTCCCTTTTTTATATATTTAACTGTTACTATACCCAAATTGATGTAAGATGTGTGTGCGAGCCTTAATTAAATATTACACTGGTTAGGTTCTATACAGAAAAGAACATGCCGATTTTCACATTGGTCTGCAGAAAAACAGCAACAGGCTGAATGAAAATGTAAAATGTGACTCTTCCATCCAGATAGTGGTATTCTGTTTTTATTGTTATTTTTATTTTTTATGCATTCCATTTTTATTCTTATGTATTTGTTTCCTTTTTATGTAAAGCACTTTGAATTACCATTGTGTATGAAATGTGCTAAATAAATAAAATTGCTTTGCCTAATCGACTCTCTGACAGTAGGTGGCGCTGGAACAGCAGAAATAATGCCGTTTCCTTGGTAACTTCTGTACACAAAGCAGCTGTGCTTATAACAACGCAGTCAAATAGCTCGAAAGATTTTTTACCTCTCTTATAAAAATTAACCATGGTTTTACTACAAATAAAACAAAAAACATGGTTATTGTAGTTAACCATGGTTACCACAAATTAACAATGGTTTTGCTACACTATAGTTTATGGTATTTGTAGTAAAATTATTGTTATACAAATAGTAGTCTATCAATCCGACAAAAAAAAAAAAAAAAAAAAAAAAAAAAAAAATTCATAGTTAACAGACTTTTAACCATGGTTAATTTTCGTATGTGTTCATGATAGTTTGCAATGCAAACTAGTTGTAATGTGTTATTTAGCTAACTTTTTATACATGCAAATAAAACTAGTGAATAATACAAATTTACAAAATAATCTCAGTGGGATATGTTTTATACAACTTAGTGTAACATTTAACAGAAAACTGCGTGCACGTGACGTCACATTGAGGCGGGGCAATTCGCTTCTTTCTAAGTTCGTTTCGTCTGATGCCTTTATGTCTGATGCCTTTTAGTCTGAGTCCGTTTTGTCCAATGTCTTTTTATCTGAGTCCGTTTCGTCTGATGCCTTTTGGTCTGAGGCTGTTTCGTCTGATGCCTAATTGTACGAGACCTGACACCTGATGTCGTTTTTCCTGAGACCTGAAGCCTTTCAGTCTGAGGCCCGATGCCGTTTTGTCCGATGACTGAAGCCTTTTAGTCTGAGGGATGACGCCTTTTTGTTGTATGACTGAGGTGTGAGGAAGTCCTAAAATGTACACCGTACGCGAGAAAAGTGCAACACCTAAACATGTCCGCCAAACATAAAAACAATAGGACAAATAGCGCAATGGAATGCAAAAACCTGTAAACCTGTTTGATATGTCATGTTTGCATGATGGTGAAAGCTGCTGTTGTTTTCTGTTTTTACAAAGCATTTGCTGTTAATAATAGCCTATTACTGGTGTTATTTATTGCTATTACTTTTTGGCTAAGAAATATTTAGCATTTTCTTATTTTATATTATTTCTGATTATATAGGATGTGTTTAAGATAAGTTTGTACAACATTTGCCTTCATATTTCAGGCATATTTTCTGCAAATATATTTAACAAATTGTTTTACATTTACACCATGTTGATCACTTCATGTGTGGTGCACTTGGAATGGAACTTTTTTTTAACCAGATTGTTAATAAAGAGAATGTTACTTAAATCATATTGTAGTTAAGTTTTGAAGTTGACTAGTTAAACAGTAAAAAAAAAAAAAAATCGAAATCGTGAATCGGTCAATCGTTATGAAAAAATCGAGATTTTTTTTTTTTGCCATATCGCCCAGCCAGTTCACTCTAACATCCAACAACAAAACACCTCAATTGCTTACCAGACATTCTGTTTAGTGTGATCAAATGTACAGATAATACAAAAACTAATTCATTACCTCATCCGTGAACATGATTCGTGAATTCCATACATCTTTGCATGGTGAAAACGACATCTCCCATCGTTCCACTCTCCTTCATAGCATCATCAAGCTTTAGCTTTATTATTGTTTTAAAAATGCGACCTCTGGCGGCAAAAACGTACATAGTGTGCCTTTAAGACTGTTACTGTACCAATGAAATTTCATCAACATCAACAAAAGCCACCTTTACACTGCTAAAGTGGAATAGAAGCTGCATATGACATGGCATTTGTGTGGCATATATGTATTTACACAACAATTGCATAATGTATATAGTCTATATTGTTGATTATTGCTCTTGATATTGTAAAACTACACGTCATAATTTGGCTACACAGACAAAAAAGCTAAACGTTTATATATTATTTTATTGATTTTTATGCATTACAAAATCAAGACATCACATTGGTTATTTTAGTAGTACAAAACGGATATTCAAACTGGGAATAAATTATATACAGAAAGGGAGCAAAGAATGTTCCCCATCACTGAAGCCTTTTCAGCGGTGACTAATTTAAATTCCTCTGATTGGTCATTGCATTCATGCGCTCAACAGAAACATTTGTGATTGGTTATAATACTCAACACTGCATAATGCATTAAAATACTGTATGATGCTACATGAGCAGGTCGAAATGTAATCTCACAATCAAAACTTTTCATTCATTTTCACATTTCACTTTAATCGCAACAGCCATAATAGTTTTAGTTTTTTTGCCCACTTACTTTAAATTTGGGGGGCATTTTGTTTATTTTGGTGGGATTTTTGCCCGACCCCCCTATTAATTTACAACCCTGCTTCAGCGGCAGATTTACTTTGGCAAAGTGTAAAAGTGTCAGCTTAGCCATTAAGTCCATTTTTGGCTCTGATTTTGAGCTTCAACTGAAGAATCAGATTTTCCTGTCTTTCATAAAAGAGGCTTTAGATTCATTGCCTGCAAACGAAGCTGAGGTTTGAGCCAAACTGCCAACCAGAAACCTGTCTTGCTGTCCGTGTCTGTCTGTCTCTCAGGTGAGGTCGCTGAGGGTTGTCTGGGTCGTCGAGGTCCAGTGCCGCTGTCTCTCTCTCTCCTGTCGTCTGCTCCTCCCTCCATCCCAAGAGTGACACAACAAGTTAGTGGTGTAATAAATCACAGTGCGGCTGGCCGCTCTCATCTTTGATATAATTAATAGGTGCTAAGAGAACGTAACAGCCTGTAATTTGCAGATGCCATTTTGAGGAGGCTGTCAGAAAGCTTCTCCTCCGCCTTGCTGCTTTATTTTTGAGGAAAAAGAGCAGAGCAGTGTTAAAATGCTCAAAGTTAAATATCATTATTTTTTACAAGTAGACAAATCTGCAAATAAAGAGCTTTTGAACAGTAAACAGGAAACTAGATTTTTATGCTTTCTAAAGAAAATATGAGTAGTGTTTGAATGTGGAAAACTATACTGTTGCTAAAATGTTGTTTACAATGTCATTTTTAACACATTGCTTTGTTTTAGGACAGGAGTGTCCAGTCCTGCTCCTCGGGGCCTTCTTTCAGAGTTTTGCTTCAGCACACCTGCCTGGATGTTTCCAATGATCCCCAAGATCTTGAATCCCTGGTTCAGGTATGTTTCATTGGGGCTGGATCTAAAGTCTGCAGGACAGTAGCCCATAGGAACAGGACTGGACACCCATGTCCCAGACAGCAACATAGTGTGGCCCAGATCTGGCCCACATCTGGTACATGTGGATTACACGCGGATCAGATGTGGGCCGGATCTGGGCCGACACTATGTTGCTGTCAGGGGTTGGTGTGTCGGGAGTGATTTCCTTCCTGCAGATCACGGCACTAGCAATGCTAAAGTCATGGGTTGACAAAATTATTCCTTGAATGCAATTTAACTCAGCTAACAAAAATAACAAATGTCCAACTAAAACGTTTCAGGAAAAAAAAAAAAATTCCTTGTATAATGTTTTTGTGTGAATATTATTAAAGACCAGATTACTTTGAACGAACATTCTATTAACAGTACTGGAAGAATGTCGCTGTTGGACAATGTTACTTTAGAGATAATTTAGTGGTTTATAAACTTTTTAATGTCACATTTTGTCATATTTGCTTTATTTATTTTCTAATTTTTTTTTTTTTTTTTTTAGAAGGCACTGTCTCCCTTGCCTCCTCAGAGGATTAAAGATTGCGAACACATGAATTTAACAAAATGATGTGCACAAGTAAATCATTTATAGTAAACATTGCAATATTCCATTTAAAACAAACAAACAAAACAACTAATTGTCAATTTTGATTTCATGTAGACTTTAAGAGATCAAGAGCTCCCTCTTTCTATCTTCACACCCAGAAGTTCAGCTTAGATTGTCCAACTCCTCCATGTTCAGCGTGTATTTGTGGCATCCGCCCATCTACAGTGTTCTCCTGCGGGGTTAATGCTGTTCTGAGCCCATGATTGTGCGTCTCGCTGTTTTTAATTGTGCTAATAAGCACATATTCACTTCCTCTCCTACTCTTCTAATTATGAAAAATATAATCTGTAAACCTGTCCGCCTGTCTGTGTCTAAACCTCTGAAAGTACTCTGTGAGGATGTTGACGTGTGTGTGGGTTAAACTTCTGCCTGGGGTCTTTACATGAGGCCAACAGCTCTGAGATTATAATTAAAATCTGCAGGGATTTAATTTTAATGTTCTCAGTGAATTTCTTGGACCTACACAACCACAAACCAACAAAACACAACCAAGAAAAAGGAGAAGGGCAAAAAAAAAAAACCTTTTTGAGAAAATGAACTTCTCATCGAATTTTCTCAAGGCCATTAGCGAAGTATGCACTTTCTTTTATTCAAATATATATATATATATATATATATATATATATAGTCATGTGAAAAAGTTAGGAAACCCTATTGAATTCCATGGTTTTCTGTATCAGGACATAATAAAAAATCATCTATTGCTGGCAGGTCTTAAAATTTGGAAAATAAAACCTCAGATGAACAACAACACATGACATATCAAAACCATGTCATTATATATTTAGCAAAAATAAAGCCAAGATGGAAAAACCATGGGTGACAAAGTTAGGACACCCTATGATTCAACTGCCTGTAGATCCACTTTTAGCAGCAATAACTTAAAGCAATAATTTTCTGTATGACTTTATCAGTCTCTCACATTGTTCTGGAGGAATTTTGGCCCTCTCTTCTTTAAAGCGTTGCTTCAGTTTATTGAGGTTTGTGGACATTTGTTAATGCACAGCTCTCGCCACAGCATTTCAGTCGGGATGAGGTTTGGACTTGACTGGGCCATTGCAACACCTTGATTCTTTACTTTTTCTGTCATTCTGCTGTAGATGTGCTGGTGATCTTGGGATCACTGTCCTGTTGCATGACCCAATTTTGACCAAGCTTTAGTTGTCGGACGGATGGCCTCACATTTGACTCTAGAATACTTGGGTATACAGAGGAGTTCATGGTCTACTCAATGACTGTGAGGTGCCCAGGTCCTGTGGTTACAAAACAAGTCCAAAATCATCAGCCCTCCACTAGCATGCTTGACTTTTGGTAATAGGTGTTTGTGCTGATATGCTCTTTTGGTTTTCAGTAAACTTGGCACTTTGGTCGCATCTGTCCAAAGGACATTGTTTTAGAGGTCTTATGGTTTGTTCAGAAGCAACTTTGCAAACCTAAGCCATGCTGCCATGTTTTTTTTTTTTTAGAGAGAAGAGGCTTTCTCCTGGAAACCCTTCCAAACACACTACTTGACCCTTCTTCTTCTAATTGTACTGTCTTGAACTTTATCATTTAACATGTTAACTGAGGCCTATAGATTCTGAGGTGTAGTTCTTGGGTTGTCTGCAAATTCTCTGAGCATTACACGGTCTGATCTTGGGGTGCATTTGCTGGGACATCCACTCCTGGGAAGACTGGTGTCTGTTTTGAATGTCTTCCACTTGTGAATAATCTTCCTCACTGTAGAATGATGGACTTCAAATTGTTTGGAAATGGCCTTGTAATCCTTCCCAGATTGATGGCAGCAACAATTGCTTCTCTAAGATCATTGCTGATGTCTTTCCTCCTTGGCATTGTGTTAACACACATCGGAAGGCTCCAGACGCTCAAACTGCCAGAACTTAAAGGGTCATGAAACCCCAGAACACATTTTTTGAGCTGTGACCAGATATGTATAGGCTGCACATCATTGAAAACACTAAAGGTACTCATTAATTTTTTTTTATAATTTGAAATTAGTTATTTTTGCATTTTTCTTTTCTGTCTTCCGGTTTGAAAAGCAAAGTCAGAGCAACGTCACAAAATCTGACGTCATCGTGTACTACCGGCAAGATGCGGAGTGCTGGTTGGCTCCAAGTATGGGCTGGTCGAACATGCTGACGTCAACACTTTCTACATTTATTTATGAGAAAAAGAACATTCAATCCAATCACTGCTCTGTAGTATGCATAAGATAATAATTGCGGTATTATGCATGAGGAAGTATCACTTCTCTTGCCTCGGTCTTTTGTCATTCAGAGACATATCGTTGGTGCTCGTGCACCTCTGTGCTACAACACAAAAATGCGTTTTCCTGCGACGCGACCAGAGCAGAAGTTTGGGTGCATGTGGTTTGTTTAGCTGTAATCTACCAGCACAAATGGAAAATATGTTCGCATGAGATCGCATTACAGCGGAGAATTCAAATGTCAAAAAAGTGTGGCTCATTCACCTCTGCCTGCTCTGCGTTCAAACACGCGAGCCGCGTGTATGTTTCCCTCAGCACAACAGCACATGAGTGTTGTTTGTATTTTGCCCATGATGCAGTCAGAACTGAAGTTTGAATACGAACACATGAAAAATACGATTATGCACGTAAAGCGCGCATATGATCGGTTTCAGCGCGGAGCTCCGTGATGAGTTTAACAACACTAGCCATGTGGATTAAAGCTCACATACAGAATAAAATATCCGTGTTTAAAGTTTTTATAGACATATTTAAAACATTCTCCTGCACCAAACATTAACCAGCACGGTGTGTGCACACATATTTCATCAAGTCTTCTTCAAATGAAATATATGTGCAAACTGGACACTGATTTGTGTATCTGAACGCGATGACACGATTATTCTGATGAACAAAAGAATTAGAGAATGGGCAAAAATTAAACTGTCTTTATTCTTTCTCTGTTAAACTATGTGTCGTTTATCATGAGACTGTAGTGCTCGTAAACGTAATGAAAGTATTATTAGCCCTTTTAAATATTCTTTTGCATTTCTCCCTTGTGCTTGGGAGTTTGTTGTCATTTTTCTCCGTGCTGATATTCATTATTCTGTATAATGAGTGTGTTCTATGTCTCTGTTTCATTGGTTGTTCAGGTGATTACATTTGATTAATGTTAATCAAAGAACAAAAGAAAAATAGAAAATCACTCACTGCTGATATAAATGGGTAACGGGTAAATGAAATTTATTATAATGGGTTTATGTGAAGATTGTTTTAAGTTTATTTAAATTAAAAGTTGTTTTTTTTATTATTTATAGCCTAATAAATGTAAAAAAAATAAATAAATAAAAAAGATAGCTTTCAAATACACTGTAATACTGAATGCCTATAATTGACCCTTCACCAGGAGTTTGATTGACAGGCGATCTAATCAATCATAACGCCGAATCCGCCATTTTGTCCGACAAAGCAGTCAGGGGATTAGCAGATTAATGTTGGTGGACTTGAACTTGAAACATGGTGTGTACTGACGTCTTTCCGCGATTGAAACAACATTCCTTGTGATGTTTATTCATGTTTATTTGATGCTATAAATGAACTAGTAGCAAGAGATGATCGGTTCACGAGCCGCTTGAACTGAGCCACTACAGCGATCTGTCACAACACATTAAAGAGCCACAAAAAATATATATATATATATATAAAATATAGGCTACTGTCTTTGTTGTTTCTACGTTGGAGATTGAATGTGAAATTATTACAATATAAAAAAAATATAAAAAACTTTAATGTTATGTTTTATTAATCACAATTAATCGTGATTAATTACAGAAAAATGTGCAATTAATGAGTTATTTTTTAATCGATTGGCATCTAAAAGTCCTGTGAAGATGTTGACATGAGTGGGATAACCCTTTCACACGTAAGTTTAAAATATTCTGGCTGATCCCCGAGCGTGAGTTTTTCAAGGCGACCGTTATTTAGAACGTATCACTTTATTGTTTCCATGGTGAAGCATCATTGCTTGTCACGTAACACACTGCAGCACTGTATGACTGATGGTCTGCTTTTGTTTCATTTTTCCTTTTTTATTCAAAATATTCACAAATCTGTTAACTATAGCATGAAATATCTGATATTCCGATTGTCAAATACGTGCAAGTGGATGTGTTTTGCTGTTTAAACACCTTTATAACGATCGCATTAGTTGAGCTATATGCGCGATGGGCGCCGCCATGTTAGTTTGCGCCGCACAGAGAATTGGATCTGTTGGATTTACATGTGAATTCATCCACTTCTCCCGAAATACATGAAAGTAAGTGAGTCGGTGAACTGGGGAAGAATAGAGTGAACTTAGTTACTTACACAATGTGTATCTAATATAAATAAAACGTGTTGTCTAATTATTATGGAAAGGATTGTTATTGCCGCTTCTATAGACTTAACGACCTGGTCGTGTTTCCCAATCGATTGGCCAGACTGATGAGCTGTGGGAGCAGGGCTGTAGGAGGGAAGGCATACATCACGTTGACCCCCTGGGGGTGGAGTCTTCATTCCCCCGGGAGCGGGCCACCGCATGAGAGCATGTGCTCCAGCATTCGAGGAGCCCGGCACGTGAACCACCCTACTGAGCGGAGGTTCTTCTGTGCCCATAGGAGAAGATAGTTCGCCAGTCTGTGCAGAGGGCAAGAACTGATACCTCCTTGGTTGTTTATAAAAGCAACCACCGTCCTGTTGTCCAAGCAGACCAGGACATGATGACCCCTGAGTTCTGTCAGGAATACCAGAATTACTGCCAACATTTCTAGACGGTTGATGCGCCATTTCATCATCTGTCATGACCACTTTCCTCCTGGAAACCAAGTCCACCATTTTCCCGTTCTGATAAAAGCAGGATGATTTACAAGGGACCAAGGCCTGGCCTTCCATGCCCGGAGTCCAGTGTCAAATAGTTTAAGCACTACAGGCTGCGTCTAATGCTGAAGCGGGAGAACGGTGCCTGTTAGAGCATTGAGAGAAGGAGAAATGCTTTTTTCATGTGAATGTAAATATTTTGTTAGGTTTGCCATAACAGCGAGAAGGGGTTTGGGTGTGCAGACTGATGGAACGGGCCCAGAACCAGCATCAAACACATTGTCTCCAGTGCCCTGAGCTGAAGTGGGGACTGGAAGATGGAGGGGGGTGGGTGGGTTGTGGTTAGTTTACATGGAGACGATAACGGTATCGTTTTCAAAAACTTGTGTTTTCAGGCCCCCAAAACACTGTTGTCATGTAAATGAATGGCCAAGACGCATTAAAAGTTTTCTGTTTTTAGTTGTGTAGTCTTGTGACCCATATGGCCCTTATGACAAATTATAAAGAATTGCCAATTAATTACTAATCACAACATTAGCATGTGTCTGAGACGTGAACAGTTGTCTCTGCGGGAACTACTGCTAACTGCAAGAAAAAGTTTTTCACTTTAAAGTGCCCCTATTATGGATTTTTGAAAATTACCTTTCATGCAGTGTGTAATGTAGCTGTATGTGAACGTAAACAGTATGCAAAGTTGTAAAGCTGAAAGTGCGTCATGAAACTCTAGATGGCGCAGGCTGATGGGTCCTTAACGCAAGCTGATGATAATTACAGCATTAACTACTTGGCACAGCTGATTGGTTCATGTCACTTCTGCAGCCAATGAGCTTGTTGCTCACACATTTAAATGGCTGGTTACATTCACTATAGCAGTTTGCAGCGCACTTCAGTGTTCCTCTGGATTCAACACATATAGATAAGTGAACAGTTTTTCTTGTGCTATATCACTGCATTTTCCGTGGTCTGTTTTATCGGTTTCTTATGAAGTAGCCACACACAAGGTTAATTCGTGTTAACTGTTGTGTTAAATTCGTGTGAAATGCTCAGAGTGAATTGCTGGGCATGTTAGCAGCTAGCAAATATGCTTATTGCATTTATGCTGCAGCAGTAAGCAGACAATGTATTTGCATGAAGATACAGGGATAAGCTTTGCTGAACTCTTCAAAATGAAATAGACTTTCGCTTTTGTATTCGTATATCAAGCAGAGCTACAGCAAATCCTAGTTTTGTACAGCAGCAGCAGCATATAACAAATTCAAATTGCAATTGAATATCAACAGCAACAGAACGTTAGCAGACATAACGTTATACGCTGTGTCTCTTACTAAATGAGTAAAGAGTCATGTGTTGGCTAATGAATCGATCATGCAATGACATTATCATGATTAAATGCAAACGACATTCACCTATTTACATATGAAGTACGCGAGCAGCTGCATTTCAGGCACAAAATGTTTGGGCATAAACTATTTTCATAACTACAGGATGAACAGCTATTTGTGCTAATCGAATATCTTATCGTCACCTATTAGTAGGTTTAAGGTAAGTGACATCACTGCTGTCACGTAAGAATTACATCATTTCAACTTACCTAGAGTGTGTCAAGGCAGTTTTCCAAGTATTTCTCAAATGAAGAAAGAGCACCCTAGTTGATGCTGTATTTATATAATTGGCAAACGTGCACTGATATCTGTGTTTGCGCTCTGGATATCATCATTGTTTCCGTTTGCGGCGCGTTTTGCAGCGATGGGCAGAGTGGCCGATCACGGACATGTAGTTGACCCTGAGTGTGTTTATATCAGTCAGAATCAATCACTGCTCAAAACGCTGGAGTATTTGCCTTAACACAGACAAGTGAATGGGAGAGCATTGTGCAGCGTGGGCAGCTCATTGATGTAGCAGGGCTTTCTGAGATCGCTATGGTTTGAGATGAGTGAAAGTTTTCTGGGTTTGTTAAGGGAGTAGTCTTAGACTATAGATATAGAAGTTCACTCCTTTTACTTAATGAATAGGAGAAACTGCAATACATAATATGGCGGAATAAGTCCCGCCTTCTAAGTAAAACAGCTAATCGTTGATTGGTAAAGTTTTTGCGTCACTGCAGCTGCCGGTTCCCATAGAAACCTGAGACTCGCGCTTAGGACTGCACATGCACATCGGCTGGTCTAGCCTAAAAATAAGCTTTTTTTAAATATATTTGAGCATAACAAACAACATTTATGGGACAATTCGTGTCAAATTTGGTGCAGTTTTGAAATGTGTTATTTAATTGTGAGTTTGGCAAGCAGTTTTCGAGATTCCAAGATTCCCCCATTCAAATAGACAGGACTTTGTCTTGGATACGGCCGCCGAGTAAACAGACTTTCCTTGAAAGGACTTTGGTTTTATGTAATTTATTGAATAAGTGTGAGGACCAACAGTTGTTCGTACGCTGCGAGGTTCGGAAGTGTCATCATATATAACATCTCGGGTTACTTGTGTAACCCTGGTTCCCTGAATAAGGGAACGAGACGCTACGTCATATGACGTTATGGGAACCCTCTGCGTATTGCGTCGTGAAGCACTCTTGTATCTAACCAATGATGAGACGAGACGTCAGAGGCGGGTGACGTCACGGACCAGGAAACTATAAAGCATACCCAGAACAAAGAACGCTAGCTTCTGGATTATGGCTGAAGCAAGACGCTCACAGGTATGCCAGGGGTACGGCAACGCGACGTAGCGTCTCGTTCCCTTATTCAGGGAACCAGGGTTACACAAGTAACCAGAGACATCATATGACGTTATGGGAACACTGTCCCAACTAAGCCGTAAAACCAAGTACCTGTCTGTTATCTAGTGGACAGAACTGAGGAACCCGGAGTGGAGCTTACGTCCAGGTTATAAAACCTAATGAATGTGTGCTGGGATGACCATCCAGCTGCATCACATATATCATTCAATGACACTCCTGACATTAATGCCTTCGAAGCCGCCATACCCCTGGTGGAATGAGCACGGACAGCTAGTGGACATGGCTGTCCAGTTGCTTCGTAAGCAAGTGAGATGGCCTCGACCACCCACTTGCTCATCCTCTGCTTAGATGCTGGGCCCCCCTTCTTAGGGGACCCGTAACACACAAACAGCTGGTCTGTTTTTCGCCACAGGGCAGCTCTGTGGGCGTATGTATCTAGAGCCCTAACAGGGCAAAGCAGATTGAGTTTCTCCTGATCCGAGCTTGCAAAAGGAGGAGGACAGAAAGCCTGGAGTACGATAGGACCCGGGACATTGGTGGGGACCTTTGGCACGTAGCCAGGTCTAGTGTGTAGGAAAGCCTTAACCATGCCAGGCGCAAATTCCAGACACGAAGAAGCAACCGACAGTGCTTGTAAATCTCCTATTCTTTTAAGAGATGAGATTGCAAGAAGAAATATCGTCTTCAGAGTGAGGAACTTTTCTGACACTTCCTCCAGTGGTTCGAAGGGAGCCTCGGCTAGCCCCTCTAGCACTATAGCCAAGTCCCAGGCTGGAGTTCTCGTATGCACTGCAGGCCTCAGCCTCAGTGTGCCACGAAGGAAGCGTATGACAAGGGGGTCTCGACCCACCGAGGAACCCCCCAAAGGAGCATGATAAGCCGAGATGGCCGCTACATAAACCTTCAATGTCGAAGGAGATAACCCTTCCGAGAACTTTTCTTGGAGGAACTGAAGCACAAGGCTAATAGATGACTGGACAGGGTCCGTATTGCGTTGACTACACCAAGTAGAAAACAACTTCCATTTGTATGCATATAGCTTCCTTGTGGAGGGAGCTCTGGAATGAAGAATGGTCTCCACAACCTCGGTTGGGAGACCGGAATCTATGAGCCTTTCCCACTCAGAGGCCAGGCCCACAGTTTCCATAGCTCTGGGCGGGGATGGAGTATCGTGCCGCCCGCTTGAGACAGGAGGTCCTGCCTGAGAGGAAGCTCCATTGGAGAGCCGTCTAATAGAGACATTAGGACCGCAAACCATATCCTGGTCGGCCAGTACGGGGCCACCAGTATTAGGCTGACCCCTTCCTGGCATATTTTTTCCAGAACTGCATACAGAAATGCATATGTGCCTCGGCCACGTCTGTAGCATAGCATCCAGCCCCAGAGGTGCTGGGTGCGTTAGGGAGTACCACACTGGGTTGACTCTCCCGAAGCAAATAGGTCGACTTCCGCTTGACCGAATTTTTTCCAGATGAGCTCCACCACCTCGGTGTGGAGTCTCCACTCCCCGGGCCTCAGCCCCTGCCTCGACAGGGCATCTGCTCCCACATTTTGATGCCTTGGAATATAAGCTGCTCTCAGTGAGAGGAGCTTTCCCTGGGCCCACAGGAGGATCTGACGGGCCAAGTTGCAAAGTCGGCGAGACCGCAGACCCCCCTGATGGTTCATGTATGAGACCACCGTCGTGTTGTCCATGCGGACCAACACGTGATGGTCCCTCAGGTCTGGGAGGAAATATTTCAGAAGGCCAAAAGGTATCACGTTGGATGCAGCTGCCATAAGACCCAACAATCTCTGAAACTGTTTTACAGTGAGTGACTGGCCTAACTTCACCCCATTCATGGCTCCTAGAATGGAACTCACACGAGCAGGGGATAGATATGCCTGCATCGTGGTGGAGTCCCAAACTACCCCTAAGTAGTTGGTAATTTGACTCGGAACCAGTACACTTTTCTTGGCATTGAGCCTCAGCCCAAGCTTCTTCATGTGCGACAGAACAACATCTCGATGTTGAACTGCCAATTGTTCTGTTTGAGCTAGTATCAACCAGTCGTCGATATAGTTCAGTACGCGGATGCCCTGGAGTCTCAGCGGAGCCAGAGCTGCATCCACGCACTTCGTGAACGTGCGGGGTGATAGAGATAGGCCGAAGGGAAGAACCCTGTATTGGTAAGCTTCGCCCCCGAAAGCAAACCTCAGGAACTTCCTGTGATGAGGATGGATGGATACATGAAAGTATGCGTCTTTCAGGTCTGTCGCCACAAACCAGTCCTCGGACCTGATCTGTGGGATAATCTGTTTGAGTGTAAGCATCTTGAACTTTAGCTTTCGTACAGATCGATTTAACACACGTAAATCTATTATGGGACGCAGCCCTCCATCCTTCTTTGGAACAATGAAGTAGCGGCTGTAAAAGCCTGACAGCTTGCTGGGAGGAGAAACCCTCTCTATAGCTCCTTTTTGCAAGAGCGTCATAACCTCTTGTTCCATAACCAGAGACTGCTCTGGGGTCACCACTTTGGGAAGAACCCCATTGAACCTGGGCGGCCGAGAGCCGAACTGTATTCTGTAACCCTGTTCTATGATAAGCAGCACCCATTTCGAAATGTTCGGGAGAAGTTTCCATTCTGCCATAAAATCTACTAAGGGAACCAGTCTCTCGAGACTGGCCTCTGGTGTTTTTTGAGCACTTGGCTCGTTGGTCTGACACGGCGCACCGGCAGACAAACGAATCAAATGGCGACCGACCCTCCTCGGAGGATCGGTGGAGACCGCTGCGCCCTGACACACACCTGACATACCCCTGGAAGGCTTCGCCTCTGTTGGCCGCCCCGGTCCCCAAGCTCTCTGCGGGGGAGCACGGGTGGCCACACTGGCTTTCTGCTGCGCTCTGTGCGCCGAGGAGCTGGCTGTCGGCCGAGGCTGCTCCCGCTCAGCAGCCTCGGGGGGATGAGTGCGGCGGGGAAGGAACCTCTGGAAGGCCGCTGATTGTTTACGTGTCTCCTGGAACCTATCGACGACAGATGACACTGCGTCGCCGAATAGGCCCACAGGAGACAGCGGCGCATCCATGAGGACATTCTTGTCTTTTTCTTTAATGTCTGACAAATTGAGCCATAAATGCCTCTCCGTGGCCACCAAGGCTGCCATAGAGCGGCCAATTGACTTGGCCGTCTCCTTGGTGGCCCGGAGAGCTAGGTCTGTCGCTTTCCTCAGCTCTTGTATGGACTCAAATGTCGCTTCCCCGCTCTCATCTATTTCCCCCAGCAGGTCAGCCTGGTAAGCTTGCAGTATAGACATTGTATGGAGGCAAAGTACAGCCTGACCCGCTGCCGAATAAGCCTTGCCCACCAAGTCCGATGTTGTCTTTAAAGGTTTGGTGGGCAGTGTCGGGGTCTTAAGGGACGATGCAGACTCAGGCGAGAGATAGCTCGCAAGCGTCTCTTCGACCCGAGGCATCGCCCCATAGCCGTAGTGTTTCAGCCCCATGATGTTGCTATATGTTGATGTTTGGGGGCTGAACACACAATATTGTACTGGTCTGTTCCACGACCTCGGTGTGGAGGTTGGGAAAGAACGGCAGACCCCGACGCTGGGGTAGTGACCGTGCGGGGAGGAAGCGCTTATCAAGTTTGCTTTTTGGCTTCGTCACGCTTCTCTCCGCAGGCCAGTCTATTTTTAGCTTGTCGACTGCCCTAGTCACTACCTCCAGCAGCTCCTCATAGGCTGGAGACGAGGATGGCGGGTCCTCATCTCCAGTCTCGACGCTCACCACGTCAACCTCGGAGGAGGAAGATATGTTGAGCATCGGTGTCTCTCTCTGGGGGGAAGAAACCGCAGCGCGTGCTTCCACCACCAGAGGAGAGACACTGGGTCTGGCAGGTAAGGAGAGAGATAAGGCTGGGCCCGTCTCTCCCCCCTCTGTCAGATCCATTTGTGATCCCCACGAATGCAGCCTCCGCTGTGCCTCGGCAGCAGCGGGACCTGAACCGCAGGGAACACTGGCCGCGGCACCCTCGTTGTTAAAGAGTGCCCGGTGTGATCTTAATACTCTGAGAGTGAGCCGTTCGCAATGTACACAGACAGCCCCCTCGAGAGCTGCCTGTGCATGCTCAACTCCCATGCAAACAACACACATCTCGTGTGTGTCCCCACCAGAGATAAATCGAGTGCAAGGAGGCACACACTTAGTGAATTGCTGCTTATTTTGATCTTTTCCCGCCATTATATATCGTGTCTTTTTATAAATATATGTGTTTGAAACTCTTGTCCTCAGACGAAGAGATCACTGTGATATAACAGGACAAACAACACCAAATAAGACACACAAGATACAGAGAGCGCTTGCTGAAGACAACAGAAGCTAGGGTTCTTTGTTCTGGGTATGCTTTATAGTTTCCTGGTCCGTGACGTCACCCGCCTCTGACGTCTCGTCTCATCATTGGTTAGATACAAGAGTGCTTCACGACGCAATACGCAGAGGGTTCCCATAACGTCATATGACGTAGCGTCGACAGTTCCCATGAAAGGGAACATGGGGTTCACCATCAAATTTGATTTGGGGCCACATCAAATATAGTACTTTAGTGCAGCTGTTGCAGCAGTAGCAATTTAGATTGCATGTAGTGAAAATATAACAGCAGCAGCATGCATAACAAATTCAGACGGTAATGTTAGAGATTTTATTAACAAGCAGCAATATGCATAGCGATTTTAATGTTGCAAATAATATTAGCAGCTGCAAGTAGACAATATTTAATAAATAAATCAAAAAGTCACTGAATTTGTGCAGCAGCAGTATGCTATGCTTAGCAAATTCAGATGATAATGATTGTGAATATATTAACAGCAGCAGCACGCATAACAAAATACTGCAACATTGCAAATTGTATTATCAGCAACAGCACGTAGTGCAAATTCAGTATTGCATGTAGTAAATATCATTAATAGTAGCAGTAGCAGAAGTGGCAATCTATGTAGTTGTGTAAGGGTACAGTGAAAAGCGTTGTGATAGTGAACTTGTTACACGGTGTCTGCACTAGAGTGCACGCTGTGACAGCTAGAGGCTGTTCACATTGAACACGACAAGCGATCATGCAAATTCATTTGTCTTTTGTATCAAGTAGAGCGAGCATTCGAAGTAGAATAGAAATTTTTTGTGTTGCTCGCATTGCTCCCTGTCTATTATATGGGTTCTATCATTTCGTCGTGTTGTGTATTTTAAGTATTTTTACTGCAGTTACGTTGATGATAATTGGTAAGAGGATAATGACAATGACAACTATCAATGACAAAGAATTTAAAACTAAATGCTCAGGTGGTTGCTGGGGTTATTTTCTTCCTCTCTATCAGCTTGCAACATAAAATCTTGTTTAACGACACACATAGTGCCTATGCACACATCCTACCTAGGTAAATTTGAGCTATTGGCTCAGGCATACATAGCTATTTTGGTCATTAGTTAAATAAACCTATGGGTACGGCACCCAGGTTCACATTGCTAAGCCACTAGTTAAATTATTTGGGCTTCGCTAGCCCAGACAAATTTTTATCCAAGTCACTAGTTTTAAGCTATCTGGTCAAGCGGCCGGGTACACACAGCAATAGTCCACTAGCGTTAAGCCGTTTGGCAAAGCAGGCCCACATAGATGGCAAACATGTGGTTCTCATGGCTCTCTTTAGCAGCAGCAGTACATATAGTCTTGCTGATAGATCTCCATGTTTTGGGTGCCATATTCATTTCATCTCTTCTTCTGCTTTGATGGGGGATCATTCAAGCATATTAATGTATAGCAGCAGTATGTTTTCATGCTCACAGCAGCATCACATTTGGCTCTATTGTTCCAGCTGTGTTGGGGGGTTATTGATATATGCTATTTGTGCAGCAGCACTATGTCTTACTCGCAGCAGCGTATCGGCGTATGTATTGGCAGTAGCAAGTTCCTGTACTTGCTCTGCAGCAGCAGGAATAATCAGCAGCAGCAATAATCTACAACAACAGCAATAATCTACAGCAGCAGCATTTCAGCAGCAGCGTAGCAGATCTATTCCGTCAAGACCAAATACATTAACATTGTCATGTCCATTACCATGCTAAAAATCTTCCGAGAGTTATCATGATTGAAATAAAGTTATTGTCTCTCAAAAGACAGTCAACTCTGACTCTTAAATGAGTCGTTTGTAATTCGAATCCCATTTCCACGAAGTTCACACTTCACAAGTTAATATATTTGCATAATGCCCGCCTACATTTTTCGTGGACATCTCGCGAAAACTCGAACCCCTCTCAAACGCTGAAGCTCGTTAGTGTGGATAACATGTCAACAAGACGCTGTGCTCTGCGCTGTGAAAGGAAATTCGGTTTATTTTCACTTCCTAAGGATAAGGCTGTGAAGAATCAGTGGTTAAAGATGGGACAGTGCCTGCTTTATTTGGACCAACTTGCTCCTCAGAATCACAACCTGTAAGTATGATTAATTATTGATGTATTTTTTACCGAGTGTTCAAAATACATACTTTTGTGTTTTAGCTATATTGTGTATGTCTCCGGCTAACCGGCTAACCGGCTAACGTTATTACTGTCTCACTGAAATACAACTGCTAATCAGCTGTGGGCCCACTATTACCTAAAATTATGTTCATTAATGCAGATTGTCTTTCGTTCTTACTACTTTGAGTAATAATAAAGGATGGAGCAAGATTTGTTTTACAAACTTTAATGTTACATCAGTCATTCACGTTAGTGCTCAGCTAACGTATGCACTGTTATTAATACTGTTAATCAGGGCTTGACATTAACTTTTTTGCTCACCAGCCACTGTGGCTAGTGGTTTTTCCAAAGTTACTAGCCCCCGCATTTTCACTGGCCACAATTTTGCTGTTGGGAAATTACATTTTATATGATTAAAGTTGACTTTGGGATGCTAAAATTTACTTGATTTTGAGTCATTTTACTTGATTAGCTAGATATAAAACCCTTTCGAACTTTCAAATGTTGATTGACCACCCAAATCAAGACTAGGCCTACATGGCATATCAGCTGTTATGTACGGGTGGGCAAGGGGTTGGTAATATGAACATAATATGATAAATTTTATAATTTTATAAGTTATTTTTGTTAGGCTATATAAAAAGAACAAAGAAGCAAATTAGCAAATTACAAATACAATAGTAAATTAAATAGCCTAAACTCTTCTTTCAGATACAGTAGGTTTATTTAACATCGTTTGTTGTTTGATTAACATTAATGACAGACAGGTATTTAATTGGGCTGCTGAATGCATGGACATAATATACTGACACATATCCAGTTTTTACCCACCTGTTTACGTCTACTTAAGCCATAACCGACTGTATTCACGCGAGATACTCCACACGATGGACATTTTGACGTCTGTGTGTGCGTGTATTTGACTATTCAGGCGCAAGGAGATCTGATCACATGCGCGACAGAGAGAGTGCTTCTGTTGTGTGTCATTCAGCGCGATTCCGCCTATCCCGTTTTCACTAACTGCAAGTTAATCGATAACGAATTGTGATTGGATTGTAATTTTGTGCTACGATGAGCTTGGCTACCTTTGATTAGGCTGTAGGCTGAAATTATATTCAACCCGCCAAAGTGGCTAGTGGGAGTGGCTGTCTTACCCGCCACAGCTGAAATCTACCCGCATTTGGCGGGTTGGCGGGTGTTAATGTCAAGCCCTGCTGTTAATATTACAGTTCCCACATGTGCACTGCAATAAACTAGAAATATACACATCGGTTTGTTGATGGACATACACTTTGTAATGCTGATGGTGAGGAATTACAGTTGCAACGTCTTATAATGTACGACAAACTGAGTAGCGTATCACTGAGAAACGTCCTGCTCAAGTCGTCCTTGCCATGGAGGTTTGGGTTGAATAACTAGTTCTTCCAATATTTCATCATTGGACTCGTGCTTGGATTGATATGGTAAAATCGACATCATTGTTACTGTCTTTACAGTGTGTACAATCGCTGAGCTTTAGGAAGCCTCCGGAGCTGTATGCGTTAGACCAATCACCAGAGCAGAGCAGGCTCGTGGAAAGGAAGGATTTAGGGTGACTGATTAATCCGACAAGTCATTTGAGAATCATTGAAAAATGTGGTGATGTGCAATGTATATTATGAGAAAATGAAAGTGTTTTTGACCTTTGATGCATGTAAACCTGTGGTAGGAGACCCCCTAAATAGAATTGGGAACCTTTCAAACAGCATAATAGGGGCACTTTAAAATAATGGTCCAGATCACTAGTAGTTCCTGCAGAGTGGCTAGGTAAAAAAGTCAATTGCTCACATCTCAGACGCATGCTAATATTATGATTAGTAATTAATGGGCAATTCTTTATAAGTTGTCATAGTTAGCTAATAGTACTTAATACTTAAGGCTGATTTCTTTCAGTAATTATTGATTACCTTATTAATCACATATTAAGAACTCTCTCAGTCCTGAACTTGCTATTACTTACTGATTAGTTAACCTTGTTTCTATATTAGTTAATAGTATAGCTGAAGTGTTAATGTAGTACTACTCATTTGTACTTCATTGTACCTCATTTGTACTTCACTCATTGTATTTCATAGTTACCTATTAATGATCGACCATTATTCTAAAGTGTTATCCAATTTTCTTGTCAGTTGTTGTTTCCCGTAATCATCATTATTTTAGTATCATTGAGATACTAGTCTTTATTAATATTATTAAACTTTATTCAAGTTTTCATTTTAATTTTAAAGTTTTGTAATTTTGTGTATTTTTGTCATTTTTGTTTATTTAAATACATCAAGTTAAACTAAATGAAAATGAGAAATGTTGCCTTGGCAACTAGCTGAAATAAAATGTGTTTATATACAATTTATTTAAAGGGCGCCTATAATGCAAAATTCACTTTTACATGGTGTTTGAACATATGTGTGTTGGCAGTGTGTTTACACAACCACCCTATAATGATACACTCCTTTTTTTAATTCCCATAAATCATAAGCAGTGTCTCTGAACAGGCCATTTGCAGATTCTGGGCAAAGTGATGTCACTTTGTACAGGCCCCGCCTACGACTGCTGACTGACTCTGCCGTATTAGCATAGACCCCGCCCTGAGCGACTTGTTCAGTCCGGCAGTTTCTCCAGGCTGGAGCAGCTGTAGCGACAAGAATGTCTTGTAAGCGATTGAGGTGTTTTGTTGTTACTCAAGGATGGATCAGTACCAACTGTTCGTGATCCAGCTTACAATCTCCAGAGCGATACTGGATACGGCAGTAATGAAAAGGAGAGCGCAAACTTTATTATAGTTAATTGGAGTTGAATTACGATTTAAAGCTTACCAGTTTGTTAAGGATAATTACATGGGTTGTAACTCGTGGCGAGAGATTGCTCAAAACTGCGCATGTGTCGAATGCCTGTGTATCTCAAATGAAGTATACTTTGCAAGGCTGTGCGTCTGACTGTGCGCGTACGCTGCTTCATTTGTAGAGCTGCTTTATAGCAGACTTGAATTCAATATGCATCATTGATCATTACTTTCCGTTTTATTCGTGTGAAGCTGCTTTGACACAATCTGTATTGATTAAAGCGCTATAAATAAAGGTGATATGACATGACAACTACAAAATCTTAAAACAAATAACCTTTCTCTAATCATTTAACCATTACTTATTTATTTTGTTACATAAAATCAGTTTTCTGAACATACTTTGGCTCTCAAACTGACCATAAAATACACCACAAATGCACAATTGGAAAAACATAAATGTAATCCATTTTACTGTTGTGCTGCTAGCCAAATCTTCAGAATCTGTATGATTTCTTTTTGAGGAACAGACCCACATTCAAGTCGTTATTCAGTGATCTTCATCTCCATCCTCAATAGGTAAAACATGCCTTCACTGCATTTCTGCAAAACTGCAAAAATGCACCTATAGCCTACATAGAGTTAACCCTTAAATGCATGAATGCTTTGCCAATCATTATTACATATTTGGGTCTTTAGCAGCCCGGATCTATATCTAACACATATGGATATCTAACTAATAATATAAAATCTGCTGATATTTTAATAGCAATTACAAAATAATAAAATAAAGCATATTTCATTACCTTTTTGAACTTGGAAGGGGTCAGTTTGAGCAGATGATTTTACTATTAAAAGTCATCATCATTTCTCCATTCAGCATCATTATTTTCAACATCTTCAAAATCAATATTTTGATTGCTGACCGTTTCTTCACCAGATCCACCATCAAGTGCCAGTGACACTAATATTTGATTGTGTACAGTACTCAGGGCCTGTGTATCAGACATTGTCACCTTAAAGAATAAAGGTGAATTGCACTTATTGAGTCAGCAGAGATTAAATTATTGTTGCACAGAAAAAGATATACTTACACTATTACATACCTTTGGTCGCTAACAACCGTATACACTTTTTTACAATCAATAAATGAATAAATAATAATTCACATATAAACATTGATCAGCGAACATAAACAGAAGCTCAACTGAACCTGCTTGACATGTGAGAACAAACCTTTTGCTCAAATGTGCTGTGTAACACACGAGAATAAACCTCATTGGTTCTCACACATCAAGCAAACATGCTTGAGCTTCCGTTCATCATAATTGATGTGTGAATTTATGAATGTTTATATGTGAAAAAAAACCTAAATTAAATCTGGTCATCATATAAAGCGATCGTGTCTCTTCAGAAAATTTGAACTAAACAACTCATTCATATGGATTAGTTTTATGATCTCTTTATGAACTTTCTGAAGTGTCAGTGTCAGTTGCGTAGCTGTCTATGAAGAGACAGAAAGCTCTCAGATTTCATCAAAAAGATCATCATTTGTGTTCAGAAGATGGAGGAAAAAAAAAAAAAAAAAAACGCTTAGCAAATTGATTTACCTTTGCGTCTTTGCTTGCTGCAGGCATCAATGAAATATAGTTTCCACTGAGGCTCTCACCTAAATCACTGCACTATTATGGTGGAAATAAAATGAAGTGCTACAAGAAACACTTATTACACCGTTATGTGTCTCTGAGCTGGAAGAGCACATTTTACAGCAGGCCTTGAAACTCAAGCTACGACTTATCAATTATCAATTATTTTTTTAATTGTTACTTTTAAATTTTGATGTTATGATGATTATATTAATGCATATTGTTTAATTGTTTTATTTGTTTTTTTATTATTATTATAATTATTTTGTAAAGTATAGGGTAGATAAAGTAAAAGTAGCTTATTTGAAACATTTATTGTTGACAAGAGATTTAAAATTAAACAAACATAAATACACATTCCAAATATGTGTCATGCTTGTTATTTATAATTTACATTTTCATTTTTCAGTCTCGGTTTTTATTTTTAGCTAAAACTAAAATCTTAAAAAAAAAAATGTATGACTTGAAATAAAATAAATATTAACTGGGAAAAAAAAACCAAAAAAAAAAAAAAACTTATTTTAATTCAGCTTTTTGCCAAGGTAACATGTGTAGATTGAAGAAATAAGTACCCAAAACTAAATAAACTAATAAAAAACACAACATTTTGAATTGATGCTAATACGCTGTAGTTATTATAGTGTTAGGGGAGGGGCCATGCTTGGTGACTCCAGTGCGTCATCGAGCAACCGTTTTAGCCCCGCCCAAAAAATCCTGAACACAGAATTGGTGAAAAACTGTTTAACGATCCAACTCCACAATTCAGTACTACATAGTTCACAGTCTTTGTAATGTGTTTCAGCAATACATTTGAAACATTTATAATGTGTTTAGAAACAATTCTCAGAATTGACTTTACACAGACTTTAAATATTTCAAGAGGGTTACCAATGGGTATGTTTAGGGTTAGGCGTTGGTTAGGACAATATATCAATTAAATTTTTACAATTAAATAACTAAATCATTTCTGAAAAATAATAATAAAAGTACAGAATTGAATTGTAGGCCCTAAGTGCTATAAGTCCGTCTTTGAATGCAGGAAATGCCATCAGATTATCCTATGCTTTACAAACGTACAAGTTAATTCACTTAACACAGTTACGATCGCAAGTATTGAGATGCACGTATACTATGTAATGAGATGGAGTGTGTGTTTTTTCAGTAAGTGTGTGATCATCCAGACAGCAGAATAAATGGCTTCACTTAAAATTTAATTCATTATTGTCCTTCAGATTACCCCTCACACCTCCTGTCATCCGCCGCTTTCATTCTGCCCCGAGGCAAATTCAGAATGAAGTAATTGAATGAAATGATTCGCTCTCATTTTTTTATTAGTGGTTTAGGCAGTCAGGTGTGTCGCTATGCTTATTTCCTCTGACAATTAAAGATCCATAATTTATTGCAACAGGAAGTGAGCGTGGGGAGTCTCATCTCGTTTGGACATGGATGATTCTTCGCTTCTGATTAGAGAAATTCTCCTGACGGCCGAGAGAAGGACTGCACATGAAATCGCTCTGTGAATGTATGTAGGCTACATAAATGATGAAGGTTTTAATTGCTTTTTGAATTTGTTTCGTTTCATTTCTTGTCTTTCCAGAGGATGAAGCAATTGGAGTATTATTTTTTTTATTTTATTTTTTAAAAATGACCAGAACAGACTCGAGTCACTTTTTATAAACCCAAACTGGAAGTCAATAGTGAATAAAATGTTTTAATTTCATATTAATGACATTTGCACCAGAGTTATTGTAATTAACTAAAACTTTACTACTTTAAAGGGCACCTATTATACCCCTTTTTACAAGATTTAAAATAAGTCTCTGATGTCCCCAGAGTGTGTATGTGAAGTTTTAGCTCAAAGTACCCCACAGATAATTTTTATAGCATGTTAAAATTGCTTTTTGGGGGTGCGCAAAAACACGCCGTTTTAGTGTGTCCCTTTAAATACAAATGAGCTGCTGCTCCCGGCCTAAGAGGGCGGAGCTTCAAGAGCTCATTCTCGGTGTCAGGTGTCAGGATGAACTAATAATTAGTAGCGGGAAGTTTGGATCATTTTACTGACTCAGATCTCGTTCAGCAAAATGAACAAATCTTTTTTCAAGTAATTTCGTGCATTTCAGCAGAATGTAATTAAAATACTACATGTTAAATTCCCCAACATGTACTACTTACGCAAACCTCGATCACATTTGGAATAAAAAATAAACTATAGGCTAATGCAGCCATGATGGCCAAATTACGAGTAAGAAATGATTAATTAATTGCTTAGCAGGGTCTTCAGGCTATGCAGTATGTTCCCTGTTGAAAAAACCAGCATATGCTGGTAAGGTAGGTTTTGAAGCTGGGATGCTGATTTGAGCTGGTTTATGCTGGTCAAGTGCTGGTCCTAAGCTGGTCCTATGTCCAGGACCATCTTAGGACCAGCATTTGTCCAGCATAGGACCAGCATGGTCCAGCATAGGACCAGCACTTAACCAGCATAAACCAGCTCAAACCAGCATCCCAGCTTCAAAACCTACCTTACCAGCATATGCTGGTTTTTTCAACAGGGTTAGTTCACCTCACTTCCCAATCCGAGTCGTTCTTTCTTTTGTCACCTCACATTTATCACATCTGTTCCCAGAAAGATTAGTTCACCTCTCATGTCTTTGGGTTCGAGTCGTTAGTTCCAGCATGAGTGTCTGAAGTTACTGGGCCGTGACAGCCCCATATGCAATGCATGCAGTACCGGAAACAGAAATGATTAGTTGTTCATGCTACAGTTGTACAGATGAGGGTACTTTATAACCTTTTCACACAATCTCTTATCTATGTAGGCCAACATTGTCACTGTAGCTTGCATGCATTCCGGACTGTTCTATTTATGCAGTTTTTCATCGACTACCTTGTGAATCGACAGCACTGTTGCCACCTTGTGGATAAACTAATTACTGCAAAAAAATTAAATGTGCATGTGCGACCTTGCGCACACAAAGTACAGTATGCGCATACTCTTCTGATAACGAAATTCGCATCACGCACACTGTACGCTGACCCTCACGTACGTAAAAAGTGAAGTATACTTTGATCTGACTTCAGCTGAACAATGACAGTTGTCTTAAGGCCAGTGTTGATTCAGTTTACTATGTAATGTGAATCAATTATAGATTGAGTTCAATTCATCTATAAATCAGCTCTGGAGAAAACAGTGAAATCATCATTGAGCTCAGTTCTGTTCTCCTCCAATACAGTCAATAATACTGCAGAATATTAAGTGTACCCAACTAAGCAATTTAGCCAAAATGTGACAGGGTCCTGTTTCCTTGATTGGTCGTCTTCTTAATTTGGTGACAGGATCTTGACACTCATGTGTTTGTCTTGTCCTTGTGTGAGCGTACGGCTTTGGGGTTGTTCTCTAGGCCCTGTGCTCTTACGTCTGTTTTGTCAGTGTTGGGATCCTGACATCCATGCTCTGTGCACTTCTGTCTGTCTTGTATCTTGTTTTCTGTTTAGGCATATAGCAGATAAGGGTGTTTGTCTGTGGTATTCTGTCGTGTGTGTGGTTTGTGTAAGCACATGGCTTCTGTCACATTTGTTTCTGTTTGCCATGTGTTCTTATTTTAATATTTTGTCATTGGCCCCGCCCCCCTTGTTACCTGGTCTTTGGCTCATTCGCCCCACCTGTCCTCCCTCGTTACCTGTTTCTTTATCAATCAGTTGGTCAGTTCTGCCAGTTATAGGTTATCGTGCCCTGGGCTGCGTTCCACTCCAGTTTTAGACACGCACTCGCAAACTTCCTTAAGCGCTTCTCCTCGGGGGAATCCCTACCGCCATTTTGAAGTGCGTTCCACTTCGTGAAGTGGATGAGGGAAGTTTATATGGACAGACCCTCGCTCCCTCGATTTTGACTGAGGGAGCAAGTCTACTTCATATGTACACTTCAGGAAGCTCCATATACCACAATGAAACCTGAAAATATGATCTCTTTAATTTAGAAATGTAATATTCATAGATTTAATAAGGATTTGTGAACATTTGTACATGATGTAAATGATTTACATTTTAGATGCTTTCAATATGTTAGTGAGTGTCTTTGGAAACATTTTATTTTGGTAGAACGACACTTTATGTAAAAAAGCTAGTGCTTTTTTATTGCCTTACCCTATCACATTTTTTGTAGTAATCTATTTGAAGGTGTAAACACATTTTGAAATTGGACATTGCGTTATCATGGAAATAGTACTTTAAATCCTTTTGTTGTACTTTAAATCCTCATGTTTCATAATACAAAAATTACAGCAGAATTTTATAATCAAATCTTTTCCTAATCTTGACAAAACACACACTGTAAAAAAAATAAATAAATAAATAAATAAATAAATAAATAAAAACCTGTAAAAAAAAAAAAAACGGTAAAAAGTCTGGCAGCAGAGTTTCTAGACGGATTCCGTTAAATTACAGCAAATAACCATTTCACAAAATTACAATGCAAAAACTGTAAAAATACAGAACAGACTTTACAGTCAAAATTAATTAAATTACAGTATATTACTGTTGATAATCATTTATTAAACCGTGGAAAAACTGATAATGTCAAATTATTATTTGTGAATTTATTATTATTAATCTTTATTTTTACAGAACCACTCACAACTTCAATCAATCTCTAAATGAAGTACTTAGAAATACATAAAATATCAACCTTTAAAGCCAATTTCTGCTAAATTAACAAAATATAGTACAGAATACATTTAATCAAAGGAACAAATATGCACATTTACAGTATTAGTCACTGTACATAACACATTGTATGTCAAGTTACTTGAATTATAGGAAATCCAAGCTTACTATATCATTTAGAACATGTAAAAGTAGGAGGACAATGGAAGCAACAATAAGTGCAGTGACAATTTCCAGCTTGTCTAGCACAGTATGCATAGAACGTTTTTTTTTTTTTTTCTAGTTAAACAGAAATAATGGGTCAAGTGTTCACAAAAAAAAAAAAACCAAACAAACAAAAAAAAAAACTTTAGCCTTTAGCAGTCTCTTTAAAATGGTTAGAGTTAGTCAGGTTATTCCACCAGCATGGAACAGTCCAGGGCCCTCATTTATCAACGGTGCGTACGGACAGATTTGTGCGTAATAAGTGCGTAAGAACAGTTTCAAGCAAAGTGTGGGATTCACCAACTTGTACTTATACGTAGAAATGTGTGTAAATATAAGCACACCTCTGAGCATGCTTACGCAGAGAATCTAGTGGTAGAATAGCGACACTACACATAAAAAGCATTTAAGAGTGTCACAGTATGCATTAAGCAATTCACATGTCCTGTGTTTCCTTTAATTATAAAACACTCAATTTATCATTTGTCTAGGTTTAAACACGATGCGTAATTGGTGTCAAATCCTATAAAAGACAGCTGTGAAAAATGTTTGTCTCAGTGCAATGGCTTATCTTGCGTTATTGGAAGACTTGGCAAACAATGCGCTCCGCAGAGAGCGCATTTTTCCAAGATCGTGCTGATCTGCTTGGCGAGAGCACAGAGTGCTCTCTTTGCCATTATTGCGGTGAGGAAAAAAACAAAATCACGTGACTTTTAAAGGGAAGTGTTGTCACCATATATGGTTCATTGGAGGCGTTTCCGAATGCTAATGACCGTGAACGAGCATGGTACTTACACGCATGTGGGATTTATAAACAATGATTGCTTACTCATGTGCGTAAGAACTGTGTGCACACGTTTGATAAATATGGATTTTCTTGTACTTAGGCACATTATAAATTTCATTTGTAGGACAAAATATAGAACCTTTTCTACACACTGTTGATAAATGAGGGCCCAGGTAATGGTCAGTGAAAGTGATTTTGTGCCTCTTTGAGATGGCACCACAAGGCCGTTCACCTTCAGAACACAAGCTTCTGGAGGGTGTATAAGTCTGAAACAGTGAGTTTAGATACAGGGGTGCAGAGTCAGTTATTGTTCTGTAACAAACATCAGTGCCTTGACTTTGATGCAAGTGGCCAAGAGAGCATTACAATAGTCCAGTCTGGATTGAACAAGAGCTTAGATGACAAGTTGTGTATATGTTCTGATAGGAATGGCCTGATCTTCCCAATGTTGTACAAGGCAAATCTGCAAGATCGGGCAGTTCTGGCAATGTGGTCTGTGTTGTTTAACTAATCAATTATAACACAAAGGAGGGACTGGCTGAAACCACAAGCACTTCTGTCTTGGCAAGGTTGAGTTGAAGGTAAAGGTCATCCAGGTGAAGGTCGGAACTTTCCATGTAGCAGGCTGAGATGCGAGCAGCTACCGGCTGATCATCTGGCTGGAATGAAAGGTTGAGATGTGTGTCAGTGATATGAAAAGCCATGTGTCTGAAAGATTCTAGTTACAATTACAATAAAAATACTGTACAAAACAGCTGCATGAAAAGATGTAAACAAAGAATTTGTTGTATGAGAAGAACAGTGCACTTTTTTTCACACCTGGACTGCAATGCTCAACTGCTGTAGATCTCCAGTCTTTCCACATGACCTGAAATCACAAAAATAAATAAAAATTAGTAGGTCTTTTACATTAATTCAAAACATGCCAGCATATGTTTTATTGAGACAATGCAAAACTTCAACCTACTATGATCTGGAAGCTGAGCAGGAAAGGCTAACAGTTATGTTTTTGGCTGTGATTTTAGCTAAACTTATATCACGTGAAATTATATTAATTACTTTGACTTAGCTGCATTATATTACTATCTAGGGGTGTAACTGTCCATTCACCTGTATTCAAAAGCATTTATGAATTACAACCATTTTAGTATTTTCACATCTATGCTCAAAATAAAGTGACAGTTAACGTTTGCTTCTCTTTGGAATAAAAGATTCTTCCATTTTGGCAAGTTAACAGTCACATTAGTTTGTCAGCAGAGCTACTGTTATGATGTTTTTATGGTGATTTCTTGTCTTATTTTGGAGCGTGACAAACACGGTCAATATGAACGCTCTATTTTTATGAAATGCAAATTCATCACATTACATCAAATTTTCATTTTTGCATTTTATAGAAAGAATATCAGCATATGGAGTTTGGAACGACATGATACTGAGTCAATATAATGACACAATTTTCATTTTTGAGCAAATTGTTCTTTAAACACCAAAGCGTTCAGGGGGTTTTACGCAGAGCCATGTCTTTGAACCATCACATGCTGTGAGGAGAATAATTCTGCATAAATTACAGTAAAGTACGAGTACAACTGTAAAGCTACCATGAAGTTTTATAGACTGACCTTAAAATTGATTTCTGATGTCAGCGTGAAGCAGCTCGTAAACGTCAAGCATCGAGACGACCGGGACACTTTATTCTTTTCTGGACTCGATCAGCAAACACAGACCAGCGTGAATTTATGAAAACTGTGTGAAGTACCATTGTCGAGTAGAAACGCTGAACCTGTACATGCTCTCACTGAAACAACGGCTCATGTTCCCGTCATGCTCCACAGGAAGTGGAAATAAGGGATAGAAGGAGGCAGATAAAAGAGAGGCAATTTAAAGCACCATTTCCTCCTCCGTTGCTTCTGGACGTTACTCAGAGAAAGGTGGCGTGTGTTCTGTGCTGTCAGCTCAAAATTATAAAAGCCTTTTCTGTTTCTGCTTGTTCTCACTGAAAACAAAATGGAGGAGTGAATGGAGAACTCATCTGCCCGCTGGCGTGTCGTTTGTACTTGACAACTGAAGCGAGCGGCCGCTAATGTACACGACCTCGTACCCACTTGTATCTCTCATGAAAGATCAGATGATATTTGTGATAAAATGTTTATGTGTCTCTTCAATTACAGGCACTATTATGTCCTATATGGTGATTTTTGTTAAAACTTACAGTGCACATTTCAAATTGTCTTCCTTTTTGCCACAACAAGGTCACTTTTTTAATCAAAATCAATTATAAAAATATGAATAATTACCCAGAAGTGTGGCATAATGTCCACAACCAACAAATTTGCCACCAATTAAAGTATCATTGTTTAGTTAGTGTATTTATTTACCAAGAACACAACAGCGCCAGTGGAAAACATGATGAAATATGAGACGTAATGTGTAAAGAAAAAGAAAAATCAAGGCAAATATCACTGTGTCATACATAAATCACAGAGAGATAGATAGAGAGATAGATAGATAGATAGATAGATAGATAGATAGATAGATAGATAGATAGATAGATAGATTAGATGCATATGACAGTGTGAATCATGGCTTTAATCACTGGTTTTATTTTGCATCTTCTCCTGCCTCTTTGTCCCTACCAACTTTCAATCCAAACCTTGGGCCGGATAGACCAGAATCACTGGAATTGACACAGAATTGTCATGATGTGTTAATCTTATGTTAGATAACAGTTTATGTAATGCATAGTGGTTCTCGCCAAAAAAAAAAAAAAAAAAAAAAACATCTAATTGTTACTCTAATGCTTAAAGTCATAGGACAGCCGAGTGTAGCATATTGTTGGGAATGGCACACAGACGAGACCAGGATTAGACCAAAAACTGCTTGAGACCCGACTGGACGGGTTTAGCGTATCCACCTAACCACGCTACAACATAAAATCTAACTTTAGTCCTGTAGTATTTACATGTTGCTCCAGGACGGCGCTGTGCAAACTAAAGTGGATGTTGTAAATTCACCTTCAAACCCGAGTAAAACAGGAATTATGAGATGTAGAAGTTTATTGTCGTGTAACCGCCTAGAAATATGGGTCTCCTTTCCAGCATCAACCTCTGCTTTAAACCGTAATCATAAAATATATATAAAATAATCCTTCATCTTAGTGAAACATGGAATTATTAATTTATCAGCTTTCTGGACGCGGTGATTGAAACGGTGCGCTCTGAGCTCCGGTGGCGTCTGTGCCATGCATATTTTGACATAAATCTGATGAAGAAATAAATAAGTAGACTGGGATTAGATGCGTTCCCGCTCAGCAGCCCTGAGATACTGATGTTAATTTCATATCTCATAGCACATCATCTGATCCTGATAGAATTTCATCCCAAAAAAGACAGACCCGGAGACAAAACACAAAACACACACACACACACACACTCACACTCACTCTCTCTCTCTCTCTCTCTCTCTCTCTTTATTATGAGTCACTCTTGAAAAGGCCTCTGGCTAATAGTTCATCATTCATACAAGCAAATGAATTATTAAATGCCTCTCTACCTCGGCAAGGCAAATAAGTTGAAAAACAACTTGTCATCATCTTTGATCCTTTGAGAGTGTGTGGATAGAGAAACCATAAGCAGGTGTGTGGACTAATAAATTTCATAAACAATTACAAAGAAACGGCAAGTAACACATTGAATTAAGAAAAACTGAAAGTTTTTTTTTTTTTGGTAAAACTTAATCCAATAATGTATGTTTGTTTGTTTTTTTGTTTTTTTACAACTAAAATCATTTATGTGTAGGGGTGTAATAATCCACGGCTAGCTGTGCATTAAACTTTTTGAATGCACCTCCATTTCACGTCAGGTGGTTTCCTCTACATTGTGCATTAAAATCATTTAATGCACAGTCATGGATTGTCCCTTATATATATTTGGTTACCAATGTCCCAGTCAATGGTGATCAGGAATAGAAGAGGTGAGAGAATAAAATTCTGCCGTATGCCAGACCTGACTTCAAAGGATTCTGTCAATGTACCATCAAGCACTTAAAGTGTTCATAGAATTTCCCAAGTTGCATGATCTTGGGTGGTATTCCATAAGCTCTTAGTATCTTCCATAAGCTCTCTCGGTGGACAGACACTGTTAAATGCCTTTTTGAAGTCTATAATATTTATGTATAGTGGTTTGTTCCATTCCAGACATCGATGCATGTTACGCAATGTAAATATCTGGTCTATGCATCCTCTCCCCCTTTGAAAACCTGCTTGTTCTTCTCTCAGTTTGTGGTCTATGGCTCTATCAACCCTTTTCAACAGAAAACCTTGCTGGGAATAGAAAGAAGTGTAATACCCCGCCAGTTGTTGCAGCTGCTGAGGTCTCCTTTCTTGGACAGTTTGACTATGATTCCTTTGCTCCAATCCTTTGGGATAGTGTCTTCTTCTCAAATCTTCTGAAAAAGGTCTGTTAGCATGCTGGCTGATGTGTAGATGTCTACCCTCAGCAGTTCTAATTGCAAGAAGTCAATCCCTGGTGCTTTACCAGATTTCATGGCCGGATTGGCTGGCTCATCTGGTTCCGTACAGTTGAGTACTTCTTCAAAGTATTGTACCCACCTGGCAGCCTGCTCTTTCTCTGTTATTATTCTCTATGCTCTATGCTCTATGAGGCAGATGTTTCCAAACTCATCCTTTCCAATCACCCTACTACCTACACCCTACTACCTGTCCGCTTGACCCTATCCCCACTCATCTTCTTCAGGCCATCTCCTCCTCAATTGTACCTGCACTCACTCACATTATCAATTCTTCTCTTCACACTGGTACATTTCCCACAGCTTTTAAGCAGGCTAGGATTACCCGATTGCTTAAAAAACCCACTCTGAATCCAGCACTTTTAGAAAACTATAGACCGGTATCCCTTCTTCCATTCATTGCGAAGACACTTGAGAGAGTTGTGTTCAACCAACTGTCTACTTATCTCACACAGAACAACCTCCTTGACAACAACCAGTCTGGCTTCAAGAGTGGCCACTCAACTGAGACTGCTCTGCTCTCAGTTACTGAAGCCCTGAGACTGGCACGAGCAACTTCAAAATCATCAGTACTCATCTTGCTGGATCTGTCTGCTGCTTTTGACACAGTTAACCACCAGATCCTCCTGTCAACCCTCATGTCGAAGGGCATCTCAGGAACCGCACTCCAGTGGTTCAAGTCTTACCTCTCAGGTAGGTCCTTCAGGGTATCTTGGAGAGGTGAAGTGTCCAAGTCGCATCATCTTGCTACTGGGGTACCTCAGGGCTCAGTGCTTGGACCACTTCTCTTCTCCATCTACATGTCATTACTAGGATTTGTCATTCAGGAACATGGTTTTTCCTATCACTGTTATGCTGATGACACACAACTCTACCTCTCATTCCAACCAGATGTTCCGATGGTTGCTGGTCGCATCGCAGCCATTTCTGCCTGGATGAAGGACCACCACCTTCAACTCAACCTTGCAAAAACGGAACTGCTTGTGGTCGGTGCCAACCCAACACTTCATCATAACCTTTCCATTCAACTTGGGTCGTCAACCATAACTCCTTCCAGGACGGCCAGGAACCTTGGAGTGGTGATGGATGATTGTTTAAGCTTCACAGATCATATCGCTACAACGGCCTGGTCCTGCAGATTTACCTTGTACAACATTAGGAGGATTAGACCCTTCCTATCGGAGCATTCCACACAAATTCTTGTCCAAGCTCTTGTTCTATCCAGACTGGACTATTGTAATGCTCTCTTGGCAGGCCTTCCAGCATGCACTGTCAAGCCTCTACAACTGATCCAGAATGCTGCAGCAAGACTGGTCTTTAACGAACCGAAGAGAGCGCATGTCACACCTCTCCTCATCAGTTTGCATTGGCTGCCAATAGCTGCTCGCATCCAATTCAAGGCTCTAATGTTTGCCTACAGAACCACCACTGGCTCTGCACCACTATAACTAAACTCACTACTTCAGACTTATGCCCCCTCCAGAAGCTTGCGTTCTGCAAGTGAACGGCGTCTTGTGGTGCCATCCCAAAGGGGCACAAAATCACTCTCACGGACCTTCTCCTGGTCTGTTCCTGGTTGGTGGAATGACCTACCACGCTCTATCCGAGCAGCTGAGTCTTTAGCCATTTTCAAAAAACTGCTAAAGACATATCTTTTTCGTCAACACATGACCCAGTAATATTAGCAGTTTTTATTTATATTTTACTTTTCTTTTTTTCGATTTTCTATTCCCTTTCTCCTTCTATTTGCGTATATATTTAAAAAAAACAAAAAAAAAAAACCTTGCTACGAGCACTTTACTGATGAAACTGTGACTTGACACGGCACTTACATACTGTTGTACTCATGTTGATTTGATTGCTTCTACTATTCTCATTTGTAAGTCGCTTTGGAGAAAAGCATCTGCTAAATGACTAAATGTAAATGTAAATTATTAGCTTGCTTTGTTTGTCCTTTACTGGTATGGAACTATATATATATATATTTATTTTTATTTTTTTTTTTATTTTTTTTTTTTTTTGGACCACTCAACTGCTTGGTGATCTTATAAACCATACTCAGTTCTCCCCATGCTGCAGCCTGTTCAGCTTCATGTGCCAATTTCTCAACAAAGGTTCTCCTATCATTACGAGCACTCATCTTTACTTCTTTGTCTTTGGTTTTATACTCTTCTTGCACTCGCTCTGGGTCTGGGTGATCTAGCAGTCAGTAGTTTTTCCTTGTCTACTCTTCTTTTATCTATCCTCCTCCAAGTACCAGGTGATAACCATGCCTTGTCCCTCTTTTTCCTGTAGCCAATAGCCACAGTGGCTACAGCGTTTCCACTGTCGGGCCAAAAGCGGGCGTGCTATTGCGTGCCAGGGCCAGTCGCATTTCCACTGTCACTTCTGGGGCTTTATCATGCTTCGTCGGGGGTTTCTTTGGTGTCAACGTCCAGGGTTTTTTGGCCCACCAAATACCTTGGTCCAAAGCAGGCCAGCTCGGGCTTGAGGGAGTGGTTACGAACAAAGGCGGAGTTTATCTGAGTCTGGAGATGGCAGCACCGTGGATGATTTCATATAGGTTACCAGCTAACATCACCATTAAAGACTTAAAATCATTTTAGCTCAAAACTCACTTTCAGACAGCAGCGAGTGTTTGAAATAACTTCTGTTTGTGATCGGATGTGGATTCTGATCACCGTGTAAGGCAGAAATATTTATGCAATGCAAAAGACTATGCGCTTTTACCATAGTAAACATGGTAAATACGACCGCTAAAAAAAATCAGACAAATCATATAGGCTATCACAATCATGTATTTATTTTATCTGTCAGTACGTCTCGTCTCTTTATACCGGACTGTCTGATATCCATATTTAGCTCCGCATATGTCATAAAATAGCTTCTGGGCCAACGGTGGAAATGCAGCGTGATTTTGGGCTCGGTGCTACAGGTCTGAGGCTATTAGCCTAGCCTGGCCCGTTGAAAGCCGTGGCTCGCACTGGCCTGACAAAGGAAAGCGGCTAATCACTTCTTTTGGAGTCTCCATAAAAACCTCCTTGATAAGACCCCATGTATCTTCCACATTCTCCTGCTCTTGTCCATCTCTATGTGCTAGTGTTTCAAAGCGGTTCCTCAATTTGATGGAAAAGGTTTTCATAGTCTCTGTCTGATGTAACTTACTGACATCAAGGATCTTTCACTGCCGTTTAGTTTTTTTTTGTGGCCCGCAGTTTTGGCTTCCCCAAGGTGGAGCAGATGACCACCACAGCAGAGAAGATGGGCTTGAAAGACCCCATGGCGGAGCAGACAACCAACACAGTAGATCTGGTGAAACTGGAAACCACCATGGCTGATCAGGTGCAACTGAAACATCAAACACAGAGAGGTTAGTGTTGGCCACAAGAGCCGTGTCAGAACAGGAAGGAAGCTCAAGGGTGTCCTTTATCGTCATAGAGGAACCAGCAGGATGATCCAAGTTGGCCTCTGTGGTCGCATCAGGGCAGACAAGAAGTTCAGAGCACACAGGAATCTCGGGGACAACCTCCATGGTCGCATCAGGGCAAACAAGAAACTCTGGGGCAGGATTGGGCCCTGGAGCGGACTAATGGGTTGAAGCGGACTAATGGGTTGGAGCGGGCTCAGGGACTGGAGCCGATGTGTGCGCAGCCCACACAAATGTTTGTGGCCATAATGGCCAGCGCTGCAATCTCTGAGAGCTCAGGTGTGGCGGCCATCTTGGCTGAGGGCTCAGGCATGGTGGCCATCTTGACTGAGGGCTCAGGCGTGGCGGCCATGACAGGACGAGACTCTGGAGTGGCGGCCATGACGGTACGAGACTCTGGAATGGCGACCATGACGGGACGAGACTCTGGAATGGCGACCATGACGGGACGAGACTTTGGAATGGCGACCATGATGGGATGAGACTCTGGCGTCGCGGCCATGTCGGGACGAGACTCTGGAATGGCGACCATGATGGGACGAGACTCTGGTGTCGCGGCCATGACGGGACGAGACTCTGGCGTAGTTGCCATGATGATTGGAAACTCTGGCGTGAGGGGTACAGAGTGAATGTCGCGTTCCTCCTCCACGACACCCACTGTAAAAGCAGAGCCGCTTAATTGTAATGCCAAATCGATATAATGTTCCAGAGTCCAATTAGAGTTATGTAATGGCATAAACGAGCTGAGTGACTCAGTTAGTCACCCACAAAAAATATCATAAGACATACCGAGTCCAGAGATGTCAAATGCGAAAGTGCAATAAAGTCCTTGACATAGTTCTCGATTGGGCGATCTCCCTGACGGAGACGCTTGATCTGTGCAGCTGGATTCATGTTGTGGTTAGTCGTTCTGTAACGGATGGGCAAGGATGAGGCCAGGGCGAATCCAAATGCTCACACAGATTTAATAATAAAAGACAAAACAGAGATAATCCAGACCGGGAAACAGGTCAATAGTCCACACGAGGATAATGGCAGCAGCAATCCAAAGAACACCCAGAGAAAACAAGAATGTCCAAGCACCCCCGATCGAACACATGAACACCATTAACGACTAACAAAACACTACTGAAACATAAGAGCTTAAATACTCAAAGAAATCAAAGATAATTAATTGCAGGTGTGTCTAATGACAGTAACCATAGTAACTAATATGACATTGAGGAGAAACACAACCAAACACAGGAAGTGAGCACAGAAACAATGAGAACAGAGAATACATTTCAACATAAATGTCCATACAAAACAAAAGACACAGAACTGGGGTTGTGTAGTTGCTCAAGTTCAATTTTTTTTTGACGCATCCAAAGCTTGGTCTGCACCCCACGCAGCCCCTGTGTGACTCTCCATAGCAAATGATTGACTTCCAGTCCATCTGCTGTCGTTTGTCGTGTGCAGTGGAACAAATTGAATTAAACATGAAATTTTGAAGTAGAAAAACTGAAATAGTATTTTCTTGTAAAACAAAATAATGTACATAGTATGTGGGTCAATTTATTCAAATTCGTTTTCTGCACTATTTGGCATGATTTCCAGCATGTTTTGTAATCCTGTACAAAACTGCAAAGCATTTATATTGCCATCATAATATAAAACAAATGCTGTCCGATGATTTTATGAAATATCATGTGGTGCAACCATCAAAAAACGACCACTTTGGGACTTTCATGTTGAAATCCATTCAAAGACAGGAAGTTGCATCATAAACCAATTTGCGAAGGACCCATGGAAGCAGACAGGAAGTTGCATCATAAACCAATTTGCAAAGGACCCATGGATTTGGTGCCACCTAATATTATGTGGTGCGACCACTGCAGAATGTTTTCCATGACAGATATATGTCCTAGATTGGCAGTTTTTGTGCTTTTATATTCAAATGATGATTTATATACATAAAGTACTTTATTTTAGTATAATTTGGAATCTATTTGGAATAGATTTTTATGCAATTTGGGTCATTTTATAAAAAATATTTCAGACAGTTTATGTTTGTATTGTACAATATGAGAACCCCCCCCCCCCAAAAAAAAAAAAAAAAAAATATATATATATATATATAATAATTGTTTAGAGCATATAACTTCAGTTTGGTAATTATGCATTTATTAGTCATTTACTGTTTATTTATTTCTAACATTTTACCAGAGGCCACTGCCAAGCAAAGTAAAAACTGATGGCCATAGTTAATTCTAGGAGAAGAGTGAAATGTTATTATAATTTAAAATATCTGTTTTCTATTTGAATATATAGTAAACTGAAATTTATTCCTGTGATCAAAGCTGAATTTTCAGCATCATTACTCCAGTCTTCAGTGTCACATGATCCTTCAGAAATCATTCTAATATGCTGACATGCTACTCAAGAAACAGTTTTGTAGAAACTGATATATTTTATTTGTCAGGATTCTTTGATGAACAGAAAGTTCAAAAGAGCAGCATTTATTTGAAATAGAATCTTTTGTAAAATTATAAATGTCTTTACTGTCACTTTTGATCAATTTAGGCCTAATGTGTCCTTGATGAATTAAAGTATTAATTATTTTTTTCTAAGTCAACTTAAATGAAATGGTGCACTGATGTTTGCGATGTGATTTTTTTTTAATATAAAAAAAAGTTTATAAAATTTGTGTGTTCATAAAAATTCTGTGAAATTTTAATAAAATCTGGTTTAAATCTATTTTTTGTATAAAACTGATTGTTTATTGATCTCTTTAAATAGATTTTTAATGATATTTAAGGTGTTAGTGTCATTTGGAGCAACCACACATCATGTGGTGCGACCAAAAATAGCAATAACTGCATTAAATTAAAAATAAAATATCTAATTTCTGTGGCTGAAATATGAATCACTGATACAGTATGCTTAAGTGAATGGTGTTTTTAAAAAAATTTTATCAGTTTTATGCGATTTACAGGAAAAAAAAAAAAGTCTGTTAACTACATTTAGGAAGGCAACTCTGAAGTTATAGAACAAAAACATAAGGTCATTCTTTACAGAATCTCAAAAGAACTGCAAATACTTTGTTTCTAAACACACGTTCACACTGTCAGTTTTTGGGATTGACAACCGCATTTACTTACAGGTGTGAATCTCGAAATGTCCCGTTCACACAACAACTTACAGTAGCGTCTGGAACACTATCTGTATGAACGTGCAACGAGAGTCAAGCCCGTATTCTCTTACTACCATAACGACAGTGACCAACGTAATATTAAAGATGGCGACGTCCATAAAACTGAAAAGTCTCATCACTTTTGATACTACAAGAGACCAATTGAACCGCGGGTTCATCCATTCAAACATCAATGTAAACACGCGCTAGTCTTTAACCGTTGCACTCGCATGTCACGTCCTTTGCGACGTCTCGCGCATGACACGGCATATTA